>JARHVA010003773.1:1185000-1255000 GCA_037957365.1 Torreya grandis
GGAAAGAATGAGTTTGAACCACTGGATATGACCCCTAGATCACAAAATAAAATTGGTAACAAAGGGTGTTATATGTTTTCACTATTTTATGGTGGTGGTTATTTTTATTGTATTGGGTTGATTTTTGGTCTTCATTTTAAGAAATATTATATTGTATGGCTCTTGATGACCATGTTTGTTTCATTCTTGTTAAGGTTTGTTCTTTTTCTATTGGAAGAGGAGTTGCATTGGGTTTCCATTACATATCTATCCCTAAATTATAAAAAGGTATAATCCATTTTAAAAACTCAACTTTACGATTCATAAATAAATAATGTTATACATTAGAAATAATGATTGTATACATTTATTACAACTATAGCAGTAGTTTTGAATGGTCTAGTATATTTTAGATAGTATTTTGATGTAATTAACAATTGAGAGTAATTTATTTTCCTAGATGATAATTTATAAATTAATGTGTTATAATTTGATAAATTAACTAAATCCCATGAGGACTATGAAAAATATATAACATTATTCAATAGAATTAATGTTATGGTAGATTGCAGCTTATTGATTTGAGTTATGTAGTGCTTCATTAAGGTAGTACTTAAATGTATCCAAATCTAGATTAAATTTGAATCAATCATTATTCATTAAAAAAAATTCATGATTTTCTTAACAAATTGGATTTTTTTACATGTGTTATTATATCATAGGTTCAAAAACACAGACCTTATGAGTCCACTAGCATTGACAAATGAAATTCTAGTCAAAACAAATAAATAATATAATTTGTGCATGGATTAATGTGGATATAAATCCACCAAACTAAGACCAAAATGAATCTCTTCCATGATGTTTATGAAATAAATACCTTTGTATGGGGAAAAGGCATAATATAGACTAGATTTTAAGTGCACCGGGCACTATGCTTGGGTAAATGCATTGTGATAATATATAAAAATATCTAATCCTAGCCATACACCTATGATTTTCTATACTTATCTCTGTATTAATTAGTACCTCCTTTTTGATACTAAAGATGAGATAATATTGACCCAAGATAGAAAGTTAAGTATGGATTTGGTTTTATATAACTTGTTCTCCTTATGGCAAGTGAGTTTCTTGCTAAAGGGATTTTTGTGTTGTATTTTTTAACTCTCATATAGATTAACTTATTATGGGTTGTGCCTATAGAAATTGATAATTAATAAGGATTATGATCCTTAGTTGATCACTATACTTAGTAGAAACATGTTTTATCATTATAATAAATGGTTATTGACTATTTTATGCCTTTTTTATAGTTATATGAATGTATTTTTAATTACATGACTTATTACTATGGTATTCATGACTTGAGAGTCATTGGAACTACTTATCATAGATATGGATCTTGTATAAAGACCTTGTATGTTGATTTATCATAGCAAAACTTCCTTAAGTTACATCATTTTTTAATAGATATATGGTCTATAGAGGATGGTATAGACTATTTATTTTGATAGCATGAATTGGTAAATGGGATTATTATGGTTTTATACCATTATATTGTATCATTTTTGTGATTTTCCTTTCTTTGGTGATAGTCTAAAATTATCTCTTATGTGGTAAATGGGTTGTAATATTGTTGATACATGTGATATTATTAACCCTTTTTGCTACCTTGGGTTAAAATTTTATTGCTGTCAAAATTACTGAACTATTTTTTTAATGAAAATAAAAACTATAAAAATCAATAAAATTAACAATAGGCCAAGATATGAAACAATACTCAAAGTTTATTCATATTGAATGACTTGAAATAATTAAAAACCCAAAACTTGATTAAATAATCCTCAACTAAAAAACTAGATTTTACATAAAAAAATTCAAAAAAAAACTAAAATCTAAAAAAAAAAATCTATTTATAGTAACTGATGTTTATAATAAGTTTTCATGCAAGCATGTACAACTCTAAAAATCTCCTAAAAAATCCTAAATGCTAAAATTAACCTATTTAATGAAATTCAACTGAAGTTGACGCCTGGACCTAAAAGACTACAATTTTTAAAAATAGAAAATTCCCAAAAAAATAATTAAATTGCAATTTTAGATCTTCAAAAAATCATGTATGGCCTCTAAAAAATATTAGAAACATCCATAGGTAGGTACAACTCCTAGGAAAATAATAAAAAAAATTAGACCATCGTTTTGACACTTGGAAGAGCTCAAACGGAGATATGGATCAAAAGTTATAGCCTCTAGAAGGTTGGCCTATTTTTTTTGCATCATTTTTGGACCACCAAAACTATTTAAAAAGAACTTATTATGTGATAAAATTAATTATAAGTAACAAATTGTTTATTTTTATAGTATATATTGTTACAATGGAACCTAAATGGGTTGGTACATAACACTATGTTCATTTTTAGTTTGAAGGATTGATTAGATTCAAGAGTAACCATTAAACTAAGTTGATTTTTGATGACATTTTTCAAATCTTGATATGACTTTTCCCTTTGAAAAAACATTTAAACCTTTCAGATGTAAATTGATTGACTATTTCCTTTTGGCATAATTGATTGTGAGGTCATAAAAATTATTAATGGTAAATCTAACATGGGATTTAACTTTGTATAATTATACTATATTATCATTTTTATATCTTATCTCTCTCACATTGAATTCCTTTACTATGTGGTGAGTTGAGAAGAATATGGTTAAGCTAGGGTTTAACATAATATGGTATATGACTTATCCTTCATTTATGTTGTAAATATATGGATAATTTGCTCACATTAGGAAATCTAAAATGCTAAAAAATTATATATTGATGTCAATATGCTTTGAGGCATGAGGTTAACCTATTTAAATTTAATATTTTATTCCTACTCACTTTGATCTATATAAAAAATAAGATTAATCAAATTCTTGGATTTTATTTACATTTTCTCCCCATTAAATACTTGGGGATCCCACTCTTTGATGGCCAATCAAAAAAATTATTATGGATAATATGACTACAACCTTATAGAATAAAATGTCTTATTCGAAAGGAAAATGGATCTCTTGGGTAAGAAAAAACTATTAATTCAATTTGTTCTCTAAGATATACTAGTCTACACAATGTCAATCTTGAAATCTCTAACTGATATTTAATCTAGGTTAACTAACATCATGGAAAAAATTCTATGAAATGGACCATCTAAGTCTAATAAAAATTATTTGATGAAATAGGAAGAGGTGTTCTTGACTAAATCAAAATTTGGGATAGAAATCTTAATTTTTTTCAAAATGAATGAATCTCTAAGAGAAAATCCTATATGAATAAGGTATCCGGATTAGGACTTGGATCATTCTTATCTAAATAAAGTATCTTGATAACATGGATGATCCTACCCAGTTTTTTACTAAAGAGCAATGAATGTGTGTGTCTCACATCTAGAATTCCCTCGTGAAATATGGATACCTTATCTATAATTCCCTTTGTTTGGATATTAAAAATGGTAGATTTTTTAATTTTATGAAGGGTTCCTAGTTTCATGTGGGTCATTTCAATAATCATTCATCCTTCAACACTTTATAAGAGTACTTTTCAAACCCATGGGGACCCCTATTTTGTAATTATTGGGTCAATAACGAATGTATATAGGGAACTAAGAGAATATGTAAGAATCCAAGTCTTTCTATAGCCATCCATTCTTCTAATATTATTACTTTCTTCAACTTATTCTTGAACTATAACCATATCAGTAACTCAAAGGATATTGATGGCTTAAAATAGAATGGATATCCTTTCATTAATTTTTTGGTGAAAAAAGTTTTTAATTAGTTAATATCTCATATAATACACCAATATGGATTGTGAAAAAAGTATCGATCTGTCAAGGAATTCCTAAAGCTAACATAAATATATAATTTATCATGAATAAGAAATGTGTTTTTTGGGATGGACTTTAAAAAATTGGTTTACAAGGGCCCTCTTGGTTCTTCATATGTAAATAAAATTATTAACCAAAAAATTATGTCCTCCTTCATTTCAAATTTTATTAATATTTTTTCTTAAGTCTTAAATAAAATGAAAAAAATGGGTAGTAGTAGGTTCTATTCAGGGGGTCTTGATTCACTATATAGAATAACAAGGGGTTCAATTTATAAGTATGTTGGCTATGGAAAAATCTCTAATCACTTGGAGCTTATGTAAAGAAAGAAAAAATAGAGTCTTTAGGAACTTGTCCCTCTCAAAATAAATCTTTACTCTTAAAATCAAGGCACTCCTTCAAGTGGGTTTTAAATCTAAATTTCTATCTTCAAAAAATAAATCAGTAGATATGAACATCATATTCTATTAAAATGGAATTCATATCAAAATAGATTCATCCTCCCTCCTCAAATCAACAAAATATTAATTGATTTTTGGAAGCCTCTAAGCAATAATTATGTCAATCTAAATTTAAACCCGGCATCCAAAGGTAATCCAGTGATTTCTAAGGTAGAGGTGGCTTTAAAGATATTCTGCAACAAGTGATTTCATGTTATGCCTTCAACATTCCTTGGTGTTCAAATAGTTTTGATAAAGCACTAACTCTTCTTAGAGATTTTAGAACTGCTATTGAATATAATTTTAGGAAATTGCTTGTGGAAGGTGATTCTTTCATGATTATCAATGTTGTCAAATCAAAAAGATTTGATCAGTGTCGACTCAATTCCATAATTTAAGTTATCTTCCATGTCATTCTTATTTTTTAGGATATTTATTTCTCCTATAACTATCATGAGACTAACATCCCTATAAATTATTTAGAGAATTAATTATAAGAAAATTGAGCCATTTTCAAATTCATATTTGATCAATTTATCATTGAAGGTATCGATGGTCTTGATTTTGAATAGTTTTTGGTAGACTTAAGTTCTCCTCCTTGTTATGGCTTCTTATATTGATTGAGTTTGAGATGCTTTGAGAATGCATGCATTTTTTTAGGTTAATTGATCTAAAAACTGAAAATGCAAGTGTTGCAAAAATTGAATAACACACTTTCGCATTCAAAAGATCTACTATTTATCGACTTTTTCTTTAATTTTGTATAAAGAAACTAAAACAAAAATTAAATTAAAGATCAAAATTAAATAAATAATAGATAGAATCAAAATAAATCACTAGCAAATTGATAACAGAGTTCGGCTGCAATAGCCTATGTCTTCGGGTTTATTTGAAGTGAGGACCATTTCCATTAATTTATACATCAAATAGCTTAAAACTTAAATACAAGTCTTCAATTCACCTTATATGATCTCTGCTTTCCTATAAAAATATCTCTCAGACCTAAAAATAAAGGCCCAAGGCCAAACAAGGCTTAATTAATTCTATAATCTTCTTGAAACTTTTACACAGTCGACTACTTATCCTCCTTCAAATGGAATTTTGCTCCTCTTATACCACTTCCAAGACCATGGCTCAAGCGGTCAAAGCTTATATTTTTACATAGGAGGTGTTGGGTTCGAGGCATTAGCCTCCCTTTAAGCACTTTAGTCTTATCTAATTATCCCACATTGGTTGTTTTGAAATGGTTTTATAGATTTTTAAGGTTGGCAGCCCCCTTTTCAAATGTCAACGTCCCTTTTGAAGGAGACTAAGGTGCAAGACTTAGCTAAATGCCTATCTTAGGCTGCCATTGGAGAATGTGGGAAAACATGTGGTTTTGGCATGCTTTGTGTGTGGTGAAGGTGGATGACATGTGTTGGTTCGTGGCTTCTTATTACAAAGTGAAAAATAATTATCCCACATTGGTGGGTCTTCAGTAGACTTTGTAACTTAAATACAATTTCACAAATAATAATATATGAAGAGTAGGAGGCTAAGGCACCCCTCTATAAGAGTGTGTCAACCCTCACTGAGGGCCCCCAGTGAGTAATTAGCAGGGCCCATGAATCCTCATATGACCACCTGTGAAAGACCAGAAGCTAAACAAAAACACCAAACCAAATTTTTTACACCAATTCATATTACCACATGTCAAATGGTTATTGGACCACTTGGCATGTTTAAACAATGCCACATCACTTTTCTACATCCATTATTCACCTGTCACAAGAATGCTTCAGCAAGCTATACCTCAAGCATCTGGACTCCATTTTGCATTTCGAAAGAAGTGAAAAAAATTTCTCAATGAATTCTTTGATGTGAAAATGGTTTGACAAGAATTTGAAGACTTTTAAAATGGAATAGTACATGGATCCACCTGGATCACTCTTCCCCATTGAAAACTTTTGGACCTCTGAAAGTTGAAATTAATTGGTAATGAGGTGAGGGTATTTTTCCCTCACCCTTATGGCTTCCATCCATTTGGCCTTATTTGGGTGCATCCCTTTGAGACCAACATGAAGATATTCAACATCACCTCTTCATAAAGTCCACACATTACTGTCAAGAATAGTATCTTCCTAGAATTTTGTTAGATATTCAGGAGCAAAATCATCAACAAAAGGAATGGATACACTTTCATCATGATCAATAATCATTGGAAGCTCATACAATTTCATATTTTCCACATTTACAACTAAATAATTCTACATGTAAGATGGTAATTCTAACTGGAAAGCATTTGTACCAATTTTTTCTATAATCTAAAAAGGACCATACCAAATTTGTTTCAAATTTTTACCTTCACCTGTCAGTCTTTCCTTACTGATGTGAAGCCATACCATATCACCTATAACAAATTGGTGATCAATATGATGTTTACCATGTCTGGCTTTATACTTGGCTTGATTTTTCTCCAATTGAGTATGAATAGTCTAATGTATGAGTTGTATTTGTTCAATGAACTTCTTAGCTTGAATGGCTTCTTTTGGTTCACTAACAGTTGTATCCTATCCATAGCAAACATCTAGAGGAGATTTAGTAAAGTATCCATAACAAACTTAAAATGGAGATTTCATAGTAGAATAATGAAGTTCCCGGTTATATGCATGTTGTATGTAACATAATTGTTCATCCCATAACTTTGGATGTTTATTGTTATAACCCCTAAGCAAATGTACCACCATGTGGTTCACTACCTTTGTTTGACCATCAGTTTGTGGATGAAATGCAGTGCTCTGTTTTAATTTAATGTCCATTAGTCCCCACAAAGTTGACCAAAACTCCCCAATAAATCGAGAATCCCAATCAAAAATAATTGAAGTAGGCAAACCAAAATGAACCCATACATGTTTAAAGAACAAGTGTGCAGTGCTTTCCCCAATAATTTACTTAGTGCAAGGAATCAAAACACACATCTTGCTAAATCTATCCACAACCACATATAAATAGTCATGTTTTCTTTGTGTCATAGGCAAACCCCCCATAAAATCCATGGAGATACTTTCTCAGGGGCGAGTAGGAAGAGGTAGAGGAGTGTAAAGTCCTAGTTTTTTATTACTAGGTTTACTTGTCGCACAAAGAGTACATCCCTTAATATATTTGGCAACAATTTCTTGCATACAGGGCCAGTAACAATACATTTTCAAATGTGCAACCATTTTAGTAACTCCAAAATGACCAAAAATAAGAGAAGCATGTGCTTCTCTAATCATGTGCACCCTCTCATTTTGAGGAATACATAGTTTACCCAAATGATACAAAATATCATTGTGTACATGATAGTCCAATTCTTCTACTTGTCTACTACTCATCAAGTCCTTATAGACATCCTGAAAATCAAGATCATTAACATATTTTTATTTATAACTTTCATGAAACAAAGAACCATGTTGTAAAAGAATAGATGCAACGACCATAGGAGGCCTAGATAGCATATCTGCAACCTTATTATGAATACCTTTTTTATACTTAATCACAAGATGAAATTATTGTAAGAAACCCATCCAACAAAAATGTCTAGAATGTTGTAGTTTGGTTTATGGTTGGAGATACTGTAAGGGCTGATGATATGTATGTATTATTATTTCTTTGCCCATTAAGTAATGTTTCCATTTTTTAACACTTTGAACCAATGCATACAATTCCTTATCATAAGTTGGATATTTTCTTACTTCACTTGTGAAGGTTTCAGAATGATAATAAACTAGTTTCTTACCTTGCATTAAAAATAGCTCCCATAGCATACTCACTTGCATCTGTCTTGATCTCAAATGGTTGTTGTATATCATGAAGTGCCAAGACTGGAGCAGTACTTATCTTTTCTTTCAAAGTGTTGAAGGCTTTTTGATGTTTGCCTCCCCACTGAAAGACCTATTTCACACTTGTCAAAGAATGCAAAGGTGATGCAATATATGAAAATTGAGAAATAAACTTTTGCCAAAACTATACTGCACCAAGAAAATTTCTAACCTCAGTTGTATTAGTGGGTGTAGGCCAGTTAACAATGGCTACTACTTTTTTAGGATCAATTTTCAATTCACCATGTCCTACAATGTAACCCAAGTATATCAAAGAGGTCTTGCCAAATTCACATTTTGACATTTTTAAATAAATTTTTTCCCTTCGTAATGCATCCATGACTTTCTTAATGTGGATCACATGCTCTTCCCAAGACTTGTTGAAAATCAATATATCATCTAAGTAGACTATAACAAAATCATCAAGGAACTATCTAAAAACATCATTCATCAATCTCATGAATGTAGCTGGGGCATTACACAACTTGAAAGGCATCACAAGCCATTCAAACAATCCCTATTTTGTTTTGAAGGTGGTTTTTCACACATCACCTTCATTAATTCTTACTTGATGATAACCACTTCTCAAATCTCGCTTAGTGAAATAAATAGCATGTTTTATTGATCCAATAAATCATCAATATGAGGAAGAGGGTAACGATTCTTAATAGTAATTTTGTTTAAAGCATGAAAATCAACACACATTCGCCAAGTGTCATCTTTCTTTGGCACCAAAATAATGGGCGAACTAACAGGAAAAGAACTTGGATGAATAATACATCTATCCAATAGATCCATTACATATTTTTTGATTTCCTCATTTTCCACCACTGATAACCTGTACATGTCAATATTAGGGAGAGGAGAATCCTGCAATAGCTGAATTTCATGTTGAACTCCTCTTTTAGGGGGCAAACCCTTAGGATCCTGAAATACATCATAAGTAGAAATGATTTCAACCAATTAATTCTTGTGTTTAGGATCACAATTTTCCAAAGCCTAAGAATATTCTTTTTCCTTAGACTTAATCAACATGAGACAAAAAGTCTTGCTTGAATTAACTAGTCTTTTCATTTTCCCTATTGTAACCAAAGAAAGACTTGTTTTAATGTGATGTGCTCTGACTATATATTCAATGTCATCCTTAACAAGTAAGTACTTATTCTCCTCTCTATAAAAGATTTCTTTTCTATCATAAAGATATGGGCTTCCTAGAATGATCCCACATATGTCCAATGGGACAACATCCAACTCAACCTCATCTATGAACTTGGATGTGATGGCAAACCTCAGTTTACAAGTTTGTGAGACTTGTAGCTTCGCATTGTCACACACCCAACCTAGTGGATAAGGCTTCAGATGGGGATTGGTTTGTAATCCTACCTTCTTAACAACCTCTTCAAAAATTAAATTTTGTTTTAAAACACTATCAAATAGAGTGTCAGTCTTAGTATGTTTTGAAATAACTCTAATGTGGAACAATTCATTTCTTTTCTTATCAACATGCACAGAATTATGTTTAGAAGAAGATGCATCATTTGATGACTTAGTTCTAGAAATTGAAAGAGAAGAATCATTATGCAATCCCATAGTTGTGATCTGAGTTTCATCACCTGAATCTGAACCTAAGCCCTGAACCATAGCATTAGTCTTCTTTTCTTTCTTTTGAAACCTTTTAGGCCTTAACTCATGGTGTAGTTTCCAACACTTAGACTCATCATGATTTTTATTTCAATGATTACAAAATGGTTTTCCTTCTTATTTTTTAACAGTAAAAGTGGATTTCTATTTACCCTTTCCTAATGGACTTTCCCCTTTGGATTGCTTAACATTAGATTGCTTACTTTTAGCTTTAGGAAAAGATTATTTTGATTGTTTTCCTCTAGCCTCTAAATGAGTGGCTTGTACACATACTGCATCTAAATTATTGGGATTGAACATAAGAATCATATGTCTAAAGTAACTATGTAGCCCACCTATATATTTTAGCAGTGTTTCTTGTGTGTAAAGAGGAACATTCAAAAGTAAATATTTTTTCCTAAATTCTTGTGTTTAATCTTGAACATTTTAGCCTTTTCCTTGTCTGAAACTTTGCCAATCCATCATGTCTTATTGCATATAGCCTAAAAGATAAAATTTCTTTTTGATTTCTTTAATAAATTCATTCCAAGTAGAAATTGAGTTACCTTTTTTAAGCTCGGCTTCCTTCAACTTACTCTCCCACCAAATGAGAGTTGTGCCTCCCATACGAAGACTAGCCAAATAAATTTTTGATTCATCCCCTACAATCTTTTGGACCCTGCAATAAACTTCTATTTTCTTGACCCAATTATCCAAATTTTTTACATTAACTTCACCATTAAACATTGGTAATTCAAACTTAATATCCAATTTGAGTGAAGGGAGAGATTCCATAGTTTTTTTATTGTCATTCAATGAAGAAGGTTTTTCAGTTTCTTTACCTTTCAATTCTTGTGAATCACCTTTCTCATTCTCAGATTTCTTTTGTTTTTCATGGTATAATTCCTCAACCATGCTTCTCATCTCCATGAAAGCTCTGCAGAAAGATTGTTTGGATTCCATCTCTTCTTTGGCCATCCTTGAAGCACGCCTTGAGCCAATCTCTAGATTATACTCAATGATTTTTCCTTCACCCTTTTGGGATTTAGACCTTGTCAACATACACTAGCAATCATTGTTAAATAACAACCACTCTGATACCAAAAATCTGATCTAAAAACTAAAAATGCAAGTGTCACAAAAATTGAATAACACACTTTCGTATTCAAAATATCTACTATTTCTTGACTTTTTATTTAATTTTTCTATAAAGAAATTAAAACCAAAATTAAATTGAAGATCAAAATTAAATAAATAATAGAGAAAATCAAAATAAATCACCAGCAAATTGATAACAGAGTTCGGCTTCAATAGCCTACATCTCCGGGCCCGTTCGAAGTGAGGATTGTTTTTATTAATTTTTGCATCAAATGGCTTATAAATTAAATACAAGTCTTCCATACAATGATATCTAATTTCTTGTAAAAATATCTCTCAGACGTGAAAATAAAGGCCCAAGGCCGTACAAGGCTTAATTAATTCTATAATCTTCTTGAAACTTTTACACAGTCAGATGCCTATCCTCCTTCAAATGGAATTTCACTCCTCTTATACCACTTTCAAGCTCGTGGCTCAAGCATTCAAAGCTTATCTTTTCGAATGGGAGGTGTTGGGTTCAAGGTGTTGGCCTCCCTTTAAGTGCTTTAGTCTTATCTAATTATCCCACATTAGATATTTTAAAATGGTTTGTATAGTTTTTTAAGGTTGGCGGCCCCCTTTTCAAATTTTGACATCCCTTTTGAAGGAGACTAAGGCACAAGACTTATCTAAATGCCTATCTTAGGCCACCATTGAAGAATGTGGGAAAACACGTGGTCTTGGCATGGTTTGTGTGTGGCGAAGGTGGATGACATTTGTTGGTTTGTGATTCTACCATGTGTTGGTTCGTGGCTTCTTATTACAAAGTGAAAAACAATTATTCCACATTGGTGGGTCTTCAATAGACTTTGTAACTTAAATACAATTTTAAAAAAAATAATATATGAAGATTAGGAGGCTAAGGCACCCCTCCACAAGAGTGTGTCGACCCTCGTTGAGGGCCCCCAACGAGCAAATAACATGGCCCACAAATCCTCATATGATTGCCTATCAAAAACTAGAGGCTAAAAATAAACACCAAACCAAATTTTTTGCACCAATTCATATTGCCATGTGTCAAATGGTTATTGGACCACTTGGTGTGTTTAATCAGTGCCACATCACTTTTTGACACCCATTATTCACCTATCACAAGAATGCTTCAGCAAGCTATATCTCGAGCATCCAGACTCCATTCTGCATTATGGAAGAAGAGCCAAAAATCTCTCGAAGAATTCTTTGATGTGCAAATGGTTTGACCAAAATTTCAAGACTTTTATAATAGAACAATACATGGATCCATTTGGATCATTAATTATTTTTCAAAGGTTTTTTTTAAGGATCTTGGATTAGTGCTTGAAAGACATTTTATAATTTATTTTCCAAAATTTTAATTGGTGGAATTTTATTACATTCCCTGACTTTTTCTATCATGGTGTTTCCTTATTGTACTCCTAAACTAGTTTGGGATATGTTTTTTACTAATTGGTTGTGATTTTATTTTTGAAACTTATGAGTAACAAACCCTTTGTACTAAGCGATAAGGGGATCTTTCCCCTTATTTTTCTCTATCAAAAACATTAAGTTGTGACTGTGAGCATACATCACAACCACAAATGACTTACAATTGATGTAATCTCTACAAAATTTAATTCTTAACAAAATAATTTATAAATTTATGTGTTATAATTTGCTAAATTAACTAAATCCCATGAGGACTATGCAAAATATATAACATTATTCAGTATAATTAATGTTATGGTAGATTGCAGCTCATCGATTTGAATTATGTAGTGCTTCATTAAGGTAGTACTTAAATGTATCCAAATCTAGATTAAATTTGAATCAATCACTATTCATTAAAAAAAGTTCATGATTTTTTTAGCAAATTGGATTTTTTTACATGAACTATTATATCATAGGTTCAAAAACTCAAACCTTATGAGTCCACTAGCATTGACAAATGAAATTAGTGGCTGAAAAATAGAAATAATATAATTTGTGCATGGATTAATGTGGATATAAATCCACCAAACTAAGACCAAATAAGGAATATCTTCCATGATGTTTATGAAATAAATACCTTTGTATGGGGAAAAGGCATAATATAGACTAGATTTTAAGTGCATCAAGCATTATGCTTAGGTAAACTCATTGTGATAATATATAGAAATATCTAATCCTAGCCATACGCTTATGATTTTCTATACTTATTTCTGTATTAATTAGTACCTCCTTTTTGATATTGAAAATGAGATAATATTGACCCAAGATGGAATGTTAAGTATGGATTTGGTTTTACATAATTTGTTCTCCTTATGGCAAGTGAGTGTCTTACTAAATGGATTTTTGTGTTGTATTTTTTAACTCTCATATAGATTAACTTATTATGGGTTGTGACTATAGAAATTGATAATTAATAAGGATTATGATCCTTAGTTGATCACTATACTCGGTAGAAACATGTTTTATCATTACAATAAATGAATATTGACTATTTTATGCCTTTGCTATAGTTATATGAATGTATTTTTAATTACATGACTTATTACTATGGTATTCATGACTTGAGAGTCATTGGAACTACTTATCATAGATATGGATCTTATATAAAGACCTTGTATGTTGATTTATCATAGCAAAACTTCCTTAAGTTGCATTATTTTTAAATATATATATGGTCTATAGAGGACGATATAGACTATTTATTTTGATATCATGAATTGGTAAATGGGATTATTATGGTTTTATACCATTATATTGTATCATTTTTGTGATTTTCCGTTCTTTGGTGATAGTCTAAAATTATCTCTTATGTGGTAAATGGGTTGTAATATTTTTGATAAATGTGATATTATTAACCCTTTTTGCTACCTTGGGTTAAAATTTTGTTGCTTTCAAAATAACTGAACTATTTTTTTAATGAAACTAAAAACTATAAAGATAAATAAAATTACCAATAGGCCAAGATATGAAACAATACTCAAAATTTATTCATATTAAATGACTTGAAATAATTACAAACCCAAAATATGCTTAAATAATCCTCAACTAAAAATTTAGATTTTACATAAAAAATTCAAACAAAAACTAAAATCTAAAAAAATTGTCTATTTATAGCAACTGTTATTTATAGTAAGTTTGCATGCAAGCATGTACAGCACTAAAAATCTCCTAAAAAATCCTAAATGCTAAAATTAACCTATTTAATGAAATTCAACTAAAGTTGATGTCCGAACCTAAAAGTCTACAATTTTTAAAAATAGAATATTCCTAAAAAATTAATTATATTCCAATTTTAGATGTTCAAAGGATCATATATGGTCTCTAAAAAATATCAAAAACATCCATAGGTAGGTAGAACTTCTAGGATAATTAATTAAATTTTTTAGACCATCATTCTGACACTTGAAAGAGCTCAAACGGAGATATGGGTCAAAAGTTATAGCCTCCAAAAGGTTTTCCTATTTTTTCTGCATCATTTTTGGACAACTTAAACTATTGAAAAAGAACTTATTGTGTGATAAAATTAATTATAAGTAACAAATTTTTTATTTTTTATAGTATATATTGTTACAATGGAACCTAAATGGGTTGTTACATAATACTATGTTAATTTTTAGTTTGAAGGATTGATTAGACTCAAGAGTAACCATCAAACTAAGTTGAGTTATGATGACACTTATCAAATTTTGATATGACTTTTCCCTTTAAAAAAACATTTAAACCTTTCGGATGTAAATTGATTGACTGTTTCCTTTTGGCATAATTGATTGTGAGGTCATAAAATTTATTAATGGTAAATCTAACATGGGATTTAACTTTGTATAATTAGACTATATTATCATGTTTATAGCTTATCTCTCTCACATTGAATTCCTTTACTATGTGGTGAGTTGAGAAGAATATGGTTAAGCTAGGGTCTAACATAATATGGTATATGACTTATCCTTCATTTATGTTGTAAATATATGGATAATTTTCTCACATTAGGAAATCTAAAATACTAAAAAATGCTATATTGATGTCAATATCCTTTGGGGCATGAGGTTAACCTATTTAAATTTAATATTTTATTCCTCCACACTTTGATCTATATAAAAAATAATATTTATTAAATTCTTGGATTTTATTTACATTTTCTCCCAATTAAATACTTGGAGATCCCCCTCTTTGATGGCCAATCAAAAACATAATTATGGGATAATATGACTATAACCTTGTAGAATAAAATGTCTTATTCGAAAGGAAAATGGATCTCTTGGGTAAGAAAGTACTATTAATTCAATTTGTTCTCTAAGATATACTAGTCTACATGATGTCAATCTTGAAATCTCCAACTGATATTTAATCTAGGTTAACTAACATCATGGAAAAAATTCTATGGAATGGACCATATAAGTCTAATAAAAATTATTTGATGAAATAGGAAGAGGTGTTCTTGACTAAATCAAAATGTGGGATAGAAATCTTAAATTTTATTAAAATGAATGAATCTCTAATAGAAAATCCTATATGGATAATGTATCAGGATTAGCACTTGCATCATTTTTATCTAAATAAAGTATCTTGATAACATGGATGACCCTACTCAATTTTTTTACTAAAGAGCATTGAATGTATGTGTCTCACATCTAGAATTCCCTCGTGAAATATGGATACCTTATCTATAATTCCCTTTGTTTGGATATTAAAAATGGTATATTTTTTAACTTTATGAAGGGTTCCTAGTTTCATGTGGGTCCTTTCTATAATCATTCATCCTTCAACAATTTATAAGAGTACTTTTTAAAACCATGGGGACCCCTATTTTGTAATTATTGGGTCAATAACGAATGTATATGCGGAACTAAGAGAATATGTAAGAATCCAAGTCTTTCTATAGCCATCCATTCTTCTAATATTATTACTTTCTTCAACTTATTCTTGAACTCTAACCATAACAATAACTCAAAGGATATTGATGGCTTAAAATAGAATGGATATCCTTTCGTTAATTTTTTGGTGAAACAATTTTGTAATTAGTTAATATCTCATAGTATTACACCAATATGGATTGTGGAAAAAGTATCGATCCATCAAGGAATTCCTAAAGCTAACATAAATATATCATTTATCATGAATAAGAAATGTGTTTTTCGGGATGGACTTCAAAAAATTGGTTTACAAGGGCCCTCTTGGCTCTTCATATGTAAATAAAATTATTAAACACAAAATTATGTCTTCCTTCATTTCAAATTTTATTAATATTTTTTTCTTAAGTCTTAAATAAAATGAAAAAAATGGGTAGTAGTAGGTTCTATTCAGGGGGTCTTGATTCACTATATAGAATAACAAGGGGTTCAATTTGTAAGTATGTTAGTTATGGCACTATCTCTAATTACTTAGAGCTTATGTAAAGAAAGAAACAATAGAGTCTTTAGAAACTTGTCCCTCTCTAAATAAATCTTTACTCTTAAAATCAAGGCACTCCTTCAAGTGGGTTTTAAATCTAAATTTCTATCTTCAAAAAATAAATCAGTAGATATGAACATCATATTCTATTAAAATGGAATTCATATCAAAATAGCTTCATCCTCCCTCCTCAAATCAACAAAATATTAATTGATTTTTGGAAGCCTCTAAGCAATAATTATGTCAATCTAAATTTAAACCCGGCATCCAAAGGTAATCCAGTGATTTCTAAGGTAGAGGTGGCTTTAAAGATATTCTGCAACAAGTGATTTCATGTTATGCCTTCAACATTCCTTGGTGTTCAAATAGTTTTGATAAAGCACTAACTCTTCTTAGAGATTTTAGAACTGCTATTGAATATAATTTTAGGAAATTGCTTGTGGAAGGTGATTCTTTCATGATTATCAATGTTGTCAAATCAAAAAGATTTGATCAATGTCGACTCAATTCCATAATTTAAGTTATCTTCCATGTCATTCTTATTTTTTAGGATATTTATTTCTCCTATAACTATCATGAGACTAACATCCCTATAAATTATTTAGAGAATTAATTATAAGAAAATTGAGCCATTTTCAACTTCATATTTGATCAATTTATCATTGAAGGTATCGGTGGTCTCGATTTTGAATAGTTTTTGGTAGACTTAAGTTCTCTTAATTATTCTGGCTTCTTATATTGATTGAGTTTGAGATGCTTTGAGAATGCATGCATTTTTTTTTAGGTTAATTCTTTGTCAAAGGTTTTTGTGTAAGGATCTTGGATTAATGCTTGAAAGACATTTTATAATTTATTGTCCTAAATTTCAATTGGTGGAATTTTATTGCATTCCCTGAGTTCTTCTATCATGGTGTTTCCTTATTGTACTCCTAAACTAGTTTGGGATATGGTTTTTACTAATTTTTTGTGATTTTATTTGTGAAACTTATAAGTAACAAACCCTTTGTACCAAGAAATAAGGGGATATTTTCCCTTATTTTTCTCTATCAAAAACATTAAGTTGTGACTAGTAAGCATACATCACAACCACAAATGACCTACAAATGATGTAATCTCTACAAAATTTAATTCGTAAAAAAAAAAAAAAAAAAAATTAAATAATAATTTGTACTTTTTTGGTAAAAGACTATGAAATAATAAATTTCTTATGATATATGGATACTAACTAATATTTTGAGAAATTTCACAAGGATTATATGGGTTTATTCCATAACTATATAAGTGTAAGAATAAAAAGATTGAATTTAACTTCAGTATAAATCTTTTAATAATAAAAAATAAATTTTTGCTCAACATAATCATGAAAAAAATATAAATATTTTTTTTAACAATCTTTTAAATATATCTTAACGCATATCAAATTAAAGTTAAAATTGATTAGTGTTGGTTTTTATTTTTTGGTTGAGGTAAACTCTTATTTTACATAAAAGTTTCAAACCTAAAGATTCAGTACTTCTCTAAGGTGTCATTAAAAAAGTGATTATTATTTTCTTAGATTTACTATTATGACTAGTGCATATATCTTTGTAAACATTTTAGTTGTATTATTTTTTAGGCTTTGATTCCTTTCTATCTATTTTTTTAATTTTTTTAATTTAAATATGTATTTTTTGTAAATTTAATTGAATATATTATATCTTTTCATTAAAAACCTTTTATTTTTTGAATATTTTATATTAAGATTTTATAATATAAAAAATGAGATATATTATTATATTTTCACCCATTTTTTTAATTTAAAAATTAAAAATCAATTGTGAATCAATGACTTCATTCTTAACTCTTATGAAAATAATACTAACACAAATCATGTTTGAGGGTTGAAGTTGAGTAAGCTAAATTGATACATAATTTTTTTTAAGTACGCAGATCTACCAATGTGTAAACTAGATAAAGTAGATTTGACATAAAATTGGGAGGATTTAACCTTTGAGATTCCTAATGGTGAGATCAATGAATAGGAGATTTATTGATAAATCAGTCAAACCCTAAGAGTCTTCGTGCTTAGCATATTCCTTGTGTTAGAGATCAATGAAGAAGAGATTTTTTAAAACCTTACCCTAGTTACAACCATTAAAACAACTAATGACACATGAATTAAAAAGTCCACACCAAAATAAATAAATATAAAACATTAAGTACTCAGCAGTTCCTTTTACCACTACACCCTCCCTTAATGTCGAATCCACATATAAAACATCCACAACTACAATCATTGTTATGAATGTTATCATATTTTTTTCACCATTTTCTAAATTAAAACACAACCTAATATTCTTAAAATATCCAATGCATGTTTTTGCTTGATTTTTTTCTTAAATCGAAGGAGGTGGTGCAACATAAGGGAAGAGTCCACATTGTTTGTTTGTCATGTTGTAAATATTTTTGCAAAATAGTTCTACCACACAAAAACACATCCTTGCATTATAAATATTTCCTTTAATACATTAAATTTCCTCCTCCCTTTCAATAACTATGCAAATGTAAATTGGTTAGGTTTGATATAGAATAGGTATGGACTCATTTAGTTCCTAAAATAACCTATTAAATTGGAGTCGATGAGGTATTTTTATTAGATCACTACAAATAAGGTGGATGCATATTGTGGAAACAACATGATTTACTATGGTTTAGATGTCTTGTATTTGGTTACCACTAATACTTTATTTAATATTTTAATTATCATCTTCTTTGTATTGACACTTTGCATAGTAATTGTTGCACTAACATTGTTCTAACAGATTACATGCTAAAAATTTAAAATTAAATAATAGATAATAAACATTCTAAGTTATATGCTAGTGTAAATTTTAAGAGTTGACATGGAACCATTTAAGTGCCACATAGGTTCAAATTTAGGTTTTACTGCTTCTAGTGTCTCTTCCTTATAACTTAAGTGAAGGTCGTTTCCTTTCTATTTCTCCTTCATTTTTCTTACACATTAAAATATGTGGATCAATTTTTTTTAAATTAGTAGTGGTAACATCCAGATTTATTAATATTAGTGTTGAATAAATTGACTTTTTTTGTTTTATAAAGAATCAATGCATGAATAAATTAACATTCTTCAATTATCATTATATATTAAAGAGTATCTATTTCACTAAATTTTGATAATTATTTTAAACATATTTTATATAAAAATTAGTTAAAAATTCCAGATATATTAAATGTGGATATCTTTTTTAAATCTTTTACATATATTTTTAAAATGATTTTATACTCTTGTAATTTTGTATCGACATTTTAATGTGATTTTACAATGTAATAACTATTTTTTAAAATTCGTATAAAATTAAAGAAAATGGAAAGTTCATAGTCTTCAATTTTTCAAAACATAAAATATACAGTGGGCCTCACTACTTTTTGGGAACCCAAAAAAAAAAACAAAGAGCCTTTTGATAGAGCATATTTTATAGAAGAAATAGTGGAATTTTTAGAAGAGGACGACCCTATATCAAAAGAATAGGAGCTCACACTAACATATGTCACCGTGTCCGAACATGAATCTGTGTTGTATTTTTTATTTTAGTTTGTTGTTAAGATCTATTTTTGAGTTGTTAAAAATAAATGTGTTTTTAAAAAATCCTATAAATCAAAACCATTTAAAATTCATAGTGCCCTTTTCCGTACAAATTATGAATTTTATCTAATAAATAATATTTTTTAATTAATTGTTGACTAATATTTAATGGAGTGATAATTATCTTTTAAAGAAGGAAAAATGATACATTTGAATAAAATAAAGTATTTATAATATATAAATCTTAATAATTGATTTTATAAAAAAAAATTAAAATAAATCATTTTAAAAAATTTAAATAAATAAATCTTCATAGCTTTTATATTAATTATTTATTTTAATTGTAGACCCAACGCATTTGTAAATACTTGTAATATATTAAAGAGCAATAACTCCCTAAAAATATAGAAGAGAAATAAAATATTATTGAGTCCTATGATTTATTTATAATTTAAATTGTTTAAAATAATTAATAATAAATTTGTAAACGACAGGAACTATGGATAAATATGTGATAACATGCATTGTTAGAAATAAGGAATTGTAATAGAAAGAAGTTTATAATTTATATATATTTATTATAAAATAGTTTAGTATTTATAATATATTTAATCTCTATTTCTTGAAGATCAATATTTTTATTTATTAATATTTTTTAATTTTTTTATTTTTTTAATTTAATAATATTATAATAATTTTTAATTCAGAAATGCATATTACATGGTAATATATTAAATAAATATCTTTTATTTTTTAAATATATTTGGAAAGTACATCTTTTTCTTCATATTACAAACTTAAAATTAATATTTAAGAAAAATTAATTTTAAAAATAGAAATTTTATGATCAATATTTAGAAAGTTTTATTTATTTTTATTTTTTTTAAATGTAATAGAATTTTTTTTAATATGATTTCAATAAAAAATATTTTAAAATTTTATAGTTTAAAAATATTGTATAATTGAAAGTTTAATTAAAAAATTATAAATAAAAATAAGTTTTTTTTAATATTAGTGAAACTTTTTATTTAAAATAGAAAATTATTAAATTGAATTTTTAGTAGTAATGATAATTAGTTGAGATGATTAAATTCATAGTACAATTTAGAAAGTACAATTTTTTGTAATTATATAAAAAAATCCATCTAATTATTAATAAGTAAATGAGTTATTCCCTAATATTATTTTAAAAAATACTTTGACAATTTAACATATAAAATTTTAATATTAGTATAATAATATACTAAATCAAATATTTTAATTAATTAGAAAAAAAAATTATTTATTTTTAATCAAAATTATAGTACCACAATTTAACAGAGATTGATCTTTAAGAAATTTGTTAATAAAAAGAGTTCTATTTTTTATTTATAATTTTACTGTAAAATTAAGGAGCATTGCCAGAAACAAATAATTTCGCATTTATGCAGAGAGGAAATATTTTCCTGTTTCTTTTATATTTTGATAATGCTCAACGTGCCACATCCTTCTCAACTTTAAAATGTTGTGTTTCTTTGTTCCTTGACACTACGGGGGACTCGTATCTAAAATATTAAATAATATTTTTAAATACTTTTTAAACCTTTTCTTTAGCTTTTTACTTCTAATACCTCTTCCAATATTCATGTTGTAAGGTGTTTCTAAAGTGGTTTTCTTAATTATATATTTTAAGTTGCATTTTTTTCGATTTATAAAGGTTTATCCACGAATATCATATTTAACGATGATATTAATAAGTTTAAAATATAAACTTCACATTTTAATATAAAATATTAATTTAAAAAGTTCATATATAAACTTCATTGCCATAAAATTATGTTGCACTTCAATTTATTACTAAAATTAAGAAGATAAAATCATATAAAATCTACTGTAAACTAATTTAATTAGTAGAAGTATTAATTTAAAAACATTTATAGATTCAATATTAAAAATATATTTCAATATTTATAAAATAAAACATAAAAAGTTAAAATAAACAAAGAAAAAAAAATTATACTTAAAAAATCAAATACACTCACAAAAATAATGTTATATTAAAATAAAGAAAAAATTATAAAAAAAGAAAAAAATACTATATAGGTATGATGGTGATAACATCATCATAACATTTCTATGCACTCATAATATAAAGGTAGAATAAAATAAAATAAATTACTTTTGTGTTAGTTTAATAGATTTCCCATCTTCATGCTAGTATTTTTATGAACTTGTCATTAATCATTATGAAATTACTTGAATTAAATTTTAGTAAAAGTATTTAATAATGATTTATTCTTATATATTACTATTATTGTAAATAGCATTTAATAGTAATTATATTAAATATTAAATTTACAATATATAAACAATATTATAAAAGATTCCTGTAAGATAAATTATGGAGCAACTTAGGTTGAAACCTTTAAAATATACTATTTTATTAGCATTAAGTACCATTATAACATTACCAAGAAACAATAAACTAACATTGATCTAGAACTAAAGTCTCCTTCAACACAATACAGCTAGGAACAATTATGTATAAACATAAAAAATTATAATGTAGAAAGATTAGAAGAAATCAATTCTGATTGAGATGAATTAAAGATGGAGATTGAAGAAGGGTAAAGGGAATCAACCCAAAGACTCGGATTGGGAGAAGAGTGGATCACTTATCCATCATGAAAAAGGAAATTCGGTCATAACCAATGGCTTAGGAAGATATCCATACTTAGGATAAGAAAACCTCTCACACAAAAAAGGAAGAAATGGATGGAAAAGATATGGAGCATTTTATGGAAATTTTTACAAAAATCTCAATGGAAATCCAAAATAATAAAATATGGGATAGCAATATGAACTTAATAGTCAATGAGTTATCCCAAAATTCCTTAATTTATAAATTCATTTGGGTTTTTCTAACCATTGATGATTAGAAATCTTTGATTGGGTAGAATTTGAAAGATTGTTCAAAGTGTAAAATTACATTGACTAAAAGCTTCTTTGAGTTTTCCTTTAAATCTAATGAGGACAAGGAGATAATTTTTATGGAGGTCCCTAGTTCTTTAGAAAGATAGGTTTGTATATGAGATAATGGGCATTGTTGTTTACTCCTTCAGAATAACGTATTTAAAATGCTCTACTATCGCTTAGGACATATAAAACTCCCCAAAAACTTTTCGATATAATAATGTTAAAAAGAATTGAAAAATATAGGAAATCCTCTAAAAATCAAAGAATTTACTCAAGATAAGAAACTCTCGACAAATGTGATAATTTGTGTAAATGTCAATTTGAAGAAATCACTCTTCCAAACAATGCACCTCTACTCTTTTAGGATTTGAAAACAAGACTTAAATCATCACCACCTATGTTTTTGGTGTTTTGAGTGTAGAAGGATAGGTCATAAGGTTTAAATTTTTCCTCAATCTAAGCTTTTCAAGCCAAGGAGCCATAAGCAAAGGCATTCAATAAAAAATTAGTAAAGAAATGGAGGCCTAAAGTGACATATCTAGAAAAATAAAAAGGATTCTATTGCGTAATAATGGTAATTTTTTCCCCAAGTAAGCTATGAAATCACAATATGTGGTGGAAACGAGGAATCTATGGAAGGTGAGGGTGAGATCCCAAAAATTTCCTCCTTAAGAATTAAGGATCTTAGTAAGAAAGAGGAAAATAGAATTGGTAATGATTTGGAATTTTCACAAGATTGATTGAAAGGATTTGTCAGAGAAGCAATGAAAAAAGGTATTGATGAAGCTACTCAAAAGGTGTTGAGACTTGAAGACATCATATATTTTTTTCCTTCATCATCTAAAAAGTTAATTTTTTCCTAAATTTTAAATAATAATTTGTATTATTTTTTTTAAAGATTATATCTGATATAATTAATTACTTATGATATATGGATATTATCTTATATATTGACAAATATTTCAACTATTATATATTTTTATCCAATAACAATATTAGTGTAAGAATAAAAACATTGAATTTCACCTCAACATAAATGTTTGAATAATAAAAAATAAATTTTACCTCAAGATAATCAAAAATATATATAAATATTTGCTTTTACAATTTTTTAAATATCTTTTAATGCATAGAAAATTAATTTTAAAATTTATTTGTTTTCATTTTTATTTGTTGGTTGAGGTAAACTCTTATTTTACATAAAATTTTCAAACCCAAAGATTTGGTACTTCTCTAAGGCGTCATGTTCATTAAAAGCATGATGATTTTTTATAGGTTTACTATTATGATTATCACATATATCTTGATAAACTTTTTAGTTGTATTTTTGTTCAGGATATGATTCCTTTCTACCCAGTTTTGAAATCTAAACATGTGCTTTTCTAAAAATTTAATTGATGTGTTTTCAATAAAAAAACCTTTTATTTTTTTAATACTTTATATTAAGACTTTAATATATAAAGTAGGATACATTATTATACTTTAACCCATTTTTTAATTTTACAAAACAAAACTCAAACTTGAATTTACAACTTCATTCTTAACTCTTATAAAAATAATACTAACATAAATCATGTTTGAGGGTTGAAGTCAAGTAACCTAAATCAATGAGAGTTTATTTTCATTATCGCAAGGTAAAATAAACTAATAGATAATTTTTTTGGAGTAGGTAGATATACCAATGAGTAAACCAGGCATTAATATAAGGTCACATAGAATTGACATAAAATTGGGAGGTTTTTTTCTTAGCAGATTCCTAGTGGTGAGATATATGAGGAGGAGATTTATTGATAAATCAATCAAAACCTAAGAAGATTTGTGCTTATTAGATTCCTTTTGGTGAGATTGATGAAGATAATATTTATTAAAACCCTACCCTAGTTCAAACCATTAAAAAAAATGATGACACATGAATTGAAAAAACTACACCCAAACAAATAAAGCTAAAACATTAAGTACTCACTAGTTCCTTTTGCCACTACACCCTCCCTCAATGTCGAATCCACATATAAAACATCCATAACTACAATCATTGCTATCATGAATCATGTCATGTTTTTCTTCACCATTTTCTCAATTAAAACACAACCCAATATGATTAAAATATCTAATGCATGTTATTTTTTGGTGCATATTGTTATTTGGTTTGTATCTTAAAGTGCAGGAGGTGGTGAAGGTAGGGGAGGAGTCAAAATTATTTGTTTTTCATGGTGTAAACACTGTTGCATTATCCATAATAGTTCTATCACACAAAAACACATCTATGCACTATAAATATTTCTTCTAATACAATAAATTTCTTTTCCCTTTCAATAGCTATGCAAATTAAAATTTGTTAAGTGTGATATATAATAGGTATGGGTACATTCAGTACCCAAAATATCCTTTCAAATGGTGGTGAATGAGGTATTATTTCTAGACCACCTCAAATAGGGTGCATGCATAATGTAAAAATAATAGTAATTATTATGGTTTAGATTTCCCATATTTGGTTTCCACTAATTCTCTATTTTATATTTTAATTATCATTCATTGATTTGACTTTTTAAAATGTCTTATAATAACACCTTGCATAGTAATTGTTGCATTAACATTGTTCTAAAACATCACATACTGAAAATATAAAATTAAATAATCTAAATTATATGTTGATGTAAATTTTAAAAGTTGATGTGGAACCATTTAAGTGCCACATAGGTTCAAATTTAGGTTTCACTGATTCTAATGTCTATCCCTTATATAACTTAAGTGAAGGTAGTTTTCTTTATTTTTTTCCTCCATTTTTCTTACACATTACAATATTTGGATCAATTTTTTTATTAATAGAGGTAACATCCATATATTTTAATATTAATGTATGGATAAATTGATATTTTCTCTTGAATGACTTGTTTATTCTTTGGTACCTGAAAATGATGTAAATTTATTTTTATCTATGTTAGATTTATAAATATATTATGATGGTAACCCGTTTTGAAAAGTGTAATAAATAGTATTCTTTATAGTATCAAAATCTTCCCTTATTTTTTGTAAACATGGTTGCCCTAATGTAACATTTTATTATGTAATATCTTCATAAACATGTAATATTATATCAATTGCTTTGGGTCCTAAAGAAATTTAAATAGTAATGTGTCCCATGACATCCCCAAATACATGTCCCATACCTCACTTATCATACCCTAAGCTCTCAATAAATGTCATTTTGCATGTATTATTTTATATTAATTATTAAAAATAATGTCCTATTTAGGTTCACCTATAATGAAGGATGAAATGACCGTTGGTTAATTAAGAGGAACCTTTTTGGAAATAATGATCCTCCTAGAATGTGAGCTAGAAGAAAATCCTATTTTATAATTATTTTTATTAGGAGATCAATTGACCATCAGCTCCTTTGTAGGAACACTTTAAGAAATCTCAATATCTATCATAGAATCAGTTGGAAAAGATGAAGAAAGGTATCTCAGTTATCTAACTATCTACACATCTAATTACAACAACATTTTTGTTAGCAAGGTGCTCAATATTTTATCATAATGCATAACAATGGTTATTATTATGCTATTAATATGATGACAATTAAAAAATGGTCTAGTATTTACACCTTCTAAATTATGGGGAGGGTGATAATAAAGGTGAAAAATAAATTAGTTTCCTATCTAATAATGTTTACAAAATTGTGCTTGGTCGATATTCAAAGTTATCAAACTTAATTGGTTGATTATTATTTAGCCTATATGCCTTTTCTTGAACAATTTTCTCATATATTTTTTCTAATAGTTCTTTCATTTTATAGAGGACCTTAACTGGACTCATTATTTTGGGAGAAATTGCACCAAATTTTATTTCCTTTTGAGTGACTTCATTTTTTGGTGAGGCGGATATAGATTTAATTTCATTAGTAGCCTTATGTAATTTCAAATTGAGATATTTTTAACAAAGAAAACTAAGTACATCTTTTCAAAATAAGCATATAGATTATAATGAACTCAAAAACTATTAAGACAATAAAAATTACTAATAGGCCAAGATTTGAAACAATAAATTTGATTGATTCGTATCGAATTAATTTAAATAATTACAATCCAAACCATGATCAAATAAACCTCAACTTAAAATTAGAGTTGACATGCAAAAAAATTTGAAAAAAAACTAAAATCTAAAAAAAGTTCCATTTTTAGTAGCTATTCTTTTTAGTAAATTTCACATGTAAGTGGGATTAAATTTTAAAATATCTCAAAATAAACTAAACACTAAAATTAACTTATGGAACGAAATTCAATTGAAGTTGACGTCTGATCCTAAAAATATATAATTTCTAAAAATAAAATAAATCCTAAAAAAAATATTAATAAATAATTTTGGACCCTCAGATGATCATGTATGGCCTCCAAAAATTGACCTATTTTTTATGGATCAAATTATATATTTTTCATTATTTAAATAGAGAAATAAAATCTCTAATAAAAATAAATTATTTTTCTAAATTCAAAAATTTATATATTAAAATATGCAATATATTTTTAAATATCAAAATAAAATATAATATCCATTAAACTCATCAATACCTTTTTAGACTTTGGAGATGGTCCAATAGTAATTTATGCACTTTAAATTTGTTAAATTCATATAATCAAATGTCCCCTAGCTTCTTAAAATAAGCTAAATGACCACTAGGGAGGATATAAAACAAGTTAAGTCATTCTTTGTTAGGCTTAGATAAAAGGCATTTAAAATTCCTTGGGGTGATTAGACTCAAATATAAATCATGTAATTGGATGACTAATAATAAAATTATCATTCATATGAGCCTCATATGCTTTAGTTGAAACAATTAGATCAAGTACTTGTTTGTGAAGGTCCTCTATGGCATACACCATTTAGGCAATTTGATTAGTAAGAATTGTAGTGGGCTCGCTCATGGGTTTTAAACCATTAATTTATCTAAACATGTGTTTAAGGATCCATTCCTCATCAATATCAATAAACTACTTAGGATTGCATTCTAAGTTAACCTCATTTCATAATTTAGACTTATTACCTATTATACCATTCTCACCAAATTGTGTTTGTAATGTAGTGGAAATTAAATCACATTTCAATTCAATAGTTCGTATATTCAAGGAAATATTCTCACTTTTATTGGGAGGAAGAGGAGGATTACTACATTGCATTTTAAAATAAGAGGAAGTAGTATCACACTCACCATTGCTCATATGGAGAGAGGGAGAAGAAATATTACTTATTTTATTTTATTATATTATTATTTTATATATCATTTGATACTGGTAGAGAAAGAAGGAATATTTGAATCCTTTCTATCATTTGAAATTTATAGAGAAGAGATAGAAACAACAGAGCATATTATCTACACATGATGTTATTATATTGTCCTCATTACATGTCATGCCAGAAATGAGTGTATGGGTAACTCATTCTAATTTTCCTTTTTTCCCAGTGTATGATTAATCTTTTTACCTTTGAAACCATGACCGTCATAATTAAAAAGTGGCTGTAAACACCTTGCAAATTCTAGTACCGTAATTCCACTAAACCATATTTAGCTTGTTATCTCCAGCAGATGTTTCAAGCGCTTCATACATTAGGGTGAGAGTTAGACTGTGTTTAAGTTAGTATCTCGCCATTTATGTCGATAACAATTTGATTCGTGAAAGCGTGAATGGGGTGGCAAACTTTCAGCGTTTCCGGCGTATTTTATATAGGTGTTAAAAACCCATCTGCATATTTATGGAATTCGAAAGATAATGTCGAAAAATCTCAACGAATGTGAAAAAGTTGTTGAGGGAAGGCGACGCCAAACAACTCGGAAATTAATACAGGAAATTAACAGGCAGATTGAGCAAAATAGCAACTCTCTCCTTTCCATGATTTATATCCGTAACACACATGTTCAAAGTATGTCGAACTCTATTGAGAGAATGATATAAGTTTAGCCTTCCAACTAATGTTGTTTAAAATGACCTGTTACGGAGGCATGCACCTTCTTAACATAGCTTATAACATGTAAGATCATGAATATGATTAATTATTCTTAAATCAAAAATTCTCATTTCATATTCTTTTAACTTTAACCTTTTGATTATCCGTATCAAAGACCTACAGAGATTTGTATTCTAATAATCAAATTATAACCCTTTTGATATTAAATAAAAATAATAATTTTTTATATTATTAGTTTACCTTTTAACAATGGAAACAAATTGATCAACGAATTAAAATAGGTTTTTAATAACAAATATATATAAATTTCCACCATAAATTTTTAAATATACAAATATTATTTGTTGTATAACATCATTATTGAGGGTAAATTTCCACCATAAATTTTTAAATATACAAAAATTATTTGTTGTAAAAGCGTCATTGTTGAGGGTAATATCTTGAAAATTTTAATTTATATATATATAAATAATTTTAATACAAATATCAAATATTTAACTAAATATTATCAGAAAGTAAATGAGAAACCAGAGAGCTACTCAAGGGTGAAAATTGAGAGCTACCTCAAGGTTGGTATAGTTTTCAGAGTTGAATAAGATAAAAATTTAGGATTGTTGTATAAATATCGAGAACAATTCTCACAACCACCGTACAACAGATTCACTAAAAAGATAGTGTTTCAGCAACAAACTTTTAAATCAATTTAGGTCTTGAATGTTAAGACTGTGACCTGTAAAGAAAATGTAAACCAAGTCTTATATTTAAATGTTTCTATCAATCAAACCCTCGAAAACCAAATAACATAAATAGAAAATTTACTTATTTTAACTATACAGAACAAAATCGACTTCTTAATTTACATTTTCAACCAATATAAACAATAATTTGCTATATATACCAAAATAAAGACAGATGAATTAAAAAACACATTGACGAAGGATTCGTTGTCTTTGCAGTTAATTATTTGGGATAAAACTCAAGAAAGCATATGAGAATTACCACAATCAAGTGTCGCATGTCCTCAATTTAAGAATGTTGTTTCTGTGCAAAGGACTACACAAAAATTATTATCTGCTCAACATGAAAATAGTGTGAAGAGAGATACCATACGGATAAAAAATAGTACAGTTAAAAGAATGAAATCCACCACACCAAACGTATGCCGAACAATGCGTAGAATGTATGTAGTAGGCTCCTCGAAACGACAGTTTATAGCAATCCTACCAGTAAATGTTATTTCATTAAAACATTTAAATCGATTTGAACGGTGTTGCGGTCAAGTTGTAACAGCAAAAGGGGAAGATGAGACTATGATTGTATCAAAATCTGAAACCATTTTTGAAATTTGAAATCGTGTTATGTTTGTTTAGATTTATCCCAATTGACTATGACTAATGATTGATAGTGAAAATGAGAGAAAGGTATAATTATTTTTCATTAACGATAGATATGGGTTTAAAAGAGGGATCGTACACTTTACCCACCAACACAAAAAAAAAGTATGGTCATCACCCAGATAATATTAAAATGTTTGTAAAAAAGAACTAAAAACAATTTAATAGTACAACAATATCAAAAAAAATAACATCATCTGCTAAGCAGCTATAAACCAACAAATAATTAGGACCCTTCAAAATTATTTTCTTTTTACGATTTGAGGGTTTATTCTTTCTTTTTAATTTCTTTTTGTTACTCACCATCATCCATTACCTGCCTTCACCTGAATCAAACAAGATAAGAATGGAAAGTACAATAGATTCACTTGGAGTGATATTCAACAATGGAATCCTAACTAACAATCCTTCATTTCAGGTGCAGCAGCTTTCGAGGATGATAAACCTTCTCATTGGTCATTGGATTTAGATCACTTTTCACCCGTTAAAAAGAGCTGCCAGAAAAGTCGAAAGCTGTAAAAAAGAAATGAAAAAAGATGGGTCAGGGGGAAGTAAAACCAAAATGGGAAGACCCCCATCCAGAAGATTAATGGTAATCGATTCACCTTCGGTTAAGGTGATCCGTAAACCATACAAACAAAACAATTTTTCTGAAAACGGATACTAATTACTCAATTCCTGAAGTAAATAAAACTGGTAGCGTAAATTCTCGGATTGATTGAAATTATTCAGATAAATTTATACACTCATTTCCCGCATATAACTTTTGATTTGTTGTCACATTAAATTTTCCCATAAATTAATATTAGTGCCTTAGTAATTCATTTTCTGATTGAATTAAAGCCGAAACATAGAATAATTGAAAGGAAAAATAACACCAGAGGTGATAATAGAGTTCACCCATCATTTGGGCTACATCTTCGAGATTGTAATTAATTGCAACCCGATCCATTATAAAAATGATGCAGTTATATACTTTTCAAATTACATCATAAATGGATTTAAAGATCTTGTAATAGTTATAAAAACCTGACTGTGTAAAGACTCTATAATTGGTCAACAAAATGTTTTCTACCAGTCTGTAGCACCTCTTCATCTTTCTCTATCTATTTAGGCAATTCTCTATTCATTTAGATATTTTTTCTCCAATAAAAGTATCTGTAAAGACTCTTCAAAAGGGTACAATAGTAAATCAGAGTGCCTCTAACCTCTAATGGACCTACAACCCCAATAATCTCCATGTAGCTATATACATATATCCCTCATAGCTAAAGGCCTTTTAAAATAGACATATTAAAGATACAACGTACAAGTCTCTCTGTGTCAATACAAAGTTACAGAAATAAACCCCTCCCTTGTCTATCATAATATATAGAAGAAATGATTGGACTCTGGGATAAGGTCCTGTGTGTTTGTCAACACACTACAAATAAACTATGTAACCCCATTAAAAAGTTTATAAAATATAAAGGTCAACAATAAAAGAGTCTTAAATTTCTCTAGGTAATATCTCACAACCATTTCCATAGCTCGGGTCTGTATATTATCTATAATTCCTAAAATGTGTATATAAAGAAAACTATAGACTCATTACCTTTCTTCCATTCTATCTCAATCGGAGTGCATGTGGTTATCCCACAGACTACAGAGACAAAGCATATCTCCTTTTTACCATGAACTCATGGATTTACAAACCTGTATAAAAATAATACATATATTTATATTTTATCTCGGGCTCATTTTGCCAAATAGACAATCTTTCTTGTCCATCTGCAGCTGAATATCAAATCTCATTCAAGGCCTTTAAATAGATTCCCTTTAGTAAAAATCCACTCCTTTAATCTATGTCTTCTATAACGGATGCGTGTACAAATCTGTGCTGTCTTAGTCAATGGATTTTCTTATAAACATAATGGCAGCTACATTTCAATAAGAGCTATGTTTCTAATCCTCCAGTCCCATCAACCTCTATCTGAAGCATCCATCGAACTCTACAGGCTAAACCTAGCCATAATTGCATCAGTTTATCATAGACCAAACATGCCTCCTTATTCAATAATCAAGCTCATTTAATGCCTTTTGAGCCATATCTAAATAGATGGTCTTCGAGCCATATCAAAATGGAACCACCCCCATACTAGATTGATATGCCATCTCCCATTTGGGCTCTTGCTAGGATTCCCCCCTCTTCATCGAGGTCACCTATTTTGTCGCTATTCAAGACTATGTGTCCTCTATATTGTTTGCCAAACTTCATGGCTTATTCCCATGGCCATCTCCTTTTGACTTTGCCTAATCACCAGCTACCCAATCGGGCTGTTGAAACAAACTTTGAATCTTTTTATCCCACATTTTTGGGATAAGATTTTTAAAGGCCTTTAAATAGGAATGTCGTTTGGAATAAACTTGTGGCTTGGGCCATGTTTCCAATGCCTTTTGATAAGAATCTTGAGCTTGGCCAGAGAATATCTCAGCCTGACTAATTTAGAAACATTGGCAGTAAGTAGTTGAGATGGACCATCGAGTTGGAACTTGATTGGTGAGTTGGCTATGAGTTGGATTTCCATGCAAGTTGGATGGCATGCGAGTTAGGTTGGCATGTAAGTTGGGTTGTATTGTGTCTTGGAAAAATAGCAAGGATGTGGTGGCAGGGCATGTGGTGCTCCGAGGACCCTACCACGTGGGCCTCTCTAATTACTCCCATCCTACCACGTGTCACAACCGGAAGCACATAAATAATTATATGGTAAAAATAGTGTAATTATAGAATTAATAAAACATCATTACCATACATGGTCGTTGAGCCCCCCTCCATCATAATGGTGACCATAGTCCTCCAGATCAAACCTCCCCATAAAGAGGATTTTGTCCTCAAAAGTACCTAAAATATAACTTAACCTACTACACTACTTTCTATATCATACCAATAAAAAAAACTATAAAAAGTCAACTATCTAACTATAATTACAACCTGTATAGGGAAAGTAAAAATAAACTCTATATCCATTCTATCAAATGACCTATTTTCCAAAATAATCATAATCTCTGGTAGCTTCTCTCAACCCTTGCAATGCATGTAGGTTAAGGTATTCTCCTTGTTTATCACACAAGAAAAATCATTGTGCTACATACACCTAAGGATTTAAAAACAAATTGAACACATGTATACCTACATTTTACAAACATTACCCATCTATGGTTCTTTTGATAGTACACCTACATGATGTGACTAAGAAACATACATGTGTGTACAAAAAAATTATAATACAAACATTGTCCATATTATTGTGGGACTTAAACGTATACAATGTCAAGTACAAAAATATGTAATAAATTTATCTATCCTAAGATGACTAATTCACAATACACATTACCTGAGTATAATCAAGGGAACTAAAAACAACAAAATTAACTTTTTTGTCCCTCAAATCTTTCTCTGAACCTGTCAAACTCTCATGTTAACTTGAAGAATTTCCATAATAAGAGCTTCTTTACAAACTCACCAATCTATAAGTAACTATAAGAAAATATCATTTAAATGTGAGAAGAATCCAAGTATTTTAAACTTGTTTCAAGGTTCCCTTCACCATCTGACTGCTCCTTGATTCATACCTACACAACTCATCCAACCAAGTTAGTTTTCAATGAAAAACTCAATAGGAGATAGCAAAATTAAATCCTTCCAAACACAACTTTTATCAAAAAAAAATCCCTAGATCCAATAGTTAAGAGTTCTCTAAAATGAATGTGTTGAAGAGAATAAAAGCATACTAATTCAATGCTATAGTCTTGCTTATCAAAACTATTCAAATAACCATTTAACCCATAATGGTTGTTCCCTCTTAACTATTTTCATAACTAAATATTAAGTGGTCTGATCTTTTCAACTCTATCTTCTAAGAGTTAGATGTGCCATTTATCATTTTCAAAAGGCTTTCAAAATAATTTCACATAAAGATATATTTTACTTTCAAAGTAATCTACACAAAGGTTATCTGTATTTAAACTAAAATTGTGCAAATATAGTCACATTATAAATAACACATACCTCTTTTAGAAATGTGAAGTGTACTTATTGAATATTGGCTTACATACTATTAGTATCTTAAAATATCTTCCTATTTGCATCCTAAAACACTTAACAAAGTTGTGATACATACCAATTCATGAACCAAATAAAACTCAAAGTGCAAAAACTTGTCTAATAATGAACATCACCTTTTTGCCATTTCCATATCTTACCATGGAACTAGTCTTTTCACTTATTCCTATAATCAAGGACATAGGCATCCATAATATGATTAATAATTTAAAATAATAAGGATGCATAAATAGCTAGCTAGACCAAAATATTGTGTCAATACCAATATGAAATTAGATTATAACCATATCTCAATCTGCCCTCTATGTAAAAATGGTAATCAAACTGCAAAATATTCCTCTCGGAGATGCATTACTCAAAATTCCTTGCATTTTATCGAAATGCTTCCCAAATAATAAAGTCCATTCCTTTCACAAAACCATCTCACACCTCATATGTCAAAGTGTTACATTCTTCATGTGTGTTAATCTTGCAGGGCTAGTGGTTCTATAACCTTGACTGTTAGAAGCTTTTCTTCTTTTAGAGAATTGAAACACCTTCCAATTTCCCTTTGCATTAGCCTTCCTACATTGTCAACTCAAATAAAAGAATCAAAACTAAAATCTCTTATTAAAAAATTTTAAATAGAAGTATATCACAATTGAAGCAAGGACCTATAATCACTTGCTTTGATACCAAATTTGATCTGTAAATCATACAAATAAAATAGTTTTTTTTAAAATAGATACTAAATACTCAATTTTTGAATTAAATAGAACTGGTAGCAGAAATTCTAGGATTGAGTGAAATTATTCAGATAACTTTATAAAATCATTTCTCAAATATAATTTTTGATCTATTGTCATATTAAATTTTCCCTTAATTTAATCTTAGTGCCTCAGTAATTCATTTAGTGATTGAATTAAAATTGAAATATAGAATAATTGTAAGGAAAAATGATATCATAAGTGATAACAGAGTTCACCCATAATTTTGGATACATCTCTAGGATTATAGTTAACTATAATCTGATCCATTATAAAAATGATGAAGATATACACTTTTCAACTTACATCATAAATGGATTTATAGATCTTGTAATAGTTATAAAAACCTGACTGCATAAAGACTTTATAATTGGTCAATAAAATGTATTCTTCTAGTTTGTAGCACCTCTTCATCCTTCTCTATTTATTTAGGCAATTCTCTATTCATCCAAGAAATTTTTATCCAATAAGAGTAGCTATAAAAACTCTTCAAAAGATTACAATATTAAATTAGAGTGCCTCTAACTTATGATGGACCTACAACTTTGATAATCTCCTTACAACTATATACATACATCCCTTATAGCCAAAGGCCTTTTAAAATATACATATTAAAGATACAATGTACAGGTCTCTCTGTGTCAATACAAAGTTACAGAAATACAAACCTTCCTTGTCTATCACAATATATAGAAGAAATGATTAGACTTTGGGATCAGGTCCTATGTGTTTATCAACACACTACATATAAACTTTGTAACCTCATTAACAACCTTATAAAATAAAAAGGTTAGCAATAAAAGAGTATTAGATTTCTCTGGGTATTATCACATAGCCATTTCCATAGCTCGAGTCTATATATTATCTATAATTCCCAAAATGTGTATATAAAGAAAACTATGGACTCATTACCTTTCTTCCATTCTATCTCAGTTTGAGCACATGTAGTTATCCAATAGAATACATAGACAAAGCAGATCTCCTTTTTACCATGGACTCATGGATTTACAAACCTATATAAAAATAATACAAACATTTATATTTTTCCTTGGGTTTAGTTTGCCAAACAAACAATCCTCCTTGTCTATTCATAGCTGAATATCAAATCCCATTCATGGCCTTTAAATAGATTCCCTTTGATAACAATCAATTCCTCTACTTTGTGTTTTCCATAACAGATGCCTGTAGAAATCTACATAGCCTTAGTCAATGGTTTTTCTCATAAACATAATGGTGGATACATTTCAATTTAAGCTACATTTCCAATCCTTTGGTCTCATCAACCTCTATCTAAAGCATCCATCAAACTTTAAAACATCAACCCAGTTACAATTCCATGGCTTTATCATAGACCAAACATGCCTCCTTACCTAAGAATCAATATCCTTTAATGGATTTTGAGCCATATACAAATGGATGGTCTTTCAAACCATATCCAAATGGATGGTCTTCAATCCATATCCAAATGGATGGCTTTTGAGCCCTATCTAAATGAATGGCTTTCAAACCATATAAAAATATAACCACCTCCATATTAGACTTATATGCCATCACCCATTTGAGCTCTTTATAGGATTTGCCCCTCTTCATCGAGGTCACCCATTCTATCACTATTTAGTAATATGTGTCCTTTATATTGTTTGCCAATTCTCATGGCTTATTCCCATGGTCATCTCCTCCTAACTTCACCCAACTTCTAGCTACCCAACTAGGTTGCTGAAACAAATTTTGAATCTTTTTATCCCACATTTTCAAGATAAAAGTTTTAAATGCCTTTAAATAGGAAAGTTATTTACATTAAACTCATGGCTTAGGCCATGTATCGAACACCTTTCACTAAGAATCTCAAGCTTGGTTAGAGAATATCTCAACCTAACTAATTTAGAAATATTGGTGGTAAGTAGTTAAACCAACCCATCGAGATGGAACTCAATTGGCAAGTTGGTACTTGAGTTGGCTATGATTTGGATTACCATGAAATTTGGTTGGCATGTGATTTGGGTTGGCATGCGAGTTGGTTTGGTATGTGAGTTAGGTTAGCATGTGATTTGGGTTATATTGTGGCTTGGATAAATAGCAAGGATGTTCTGATAGGCAACGTGGTGGCCTGAGGACCTACCACGTGGGCCTCTCTAATTACTCTCATCTTACCACATGTCACAATCTATAATCACATAAATAATTATATGGTAAAATAGTGTAATTAGGAAATTAATAAAACATCATTACCATACATGGTGGTAGAGCCCCCTCCCATCATAAAAGTGGGTTTCACCAGTTATGGTCTTTATCACTAGCCTTTTTTTAAATTTTCTTCAAAAATGGTGACCATAGTCCACATCATAAGGATCTTAGTCCTTGACATGATTTAGTAATTGATGCCATGATTTGGTTCTAGATTACCAAGGTAGGAAGTTATTTCACTTTGTTCCCTATGTTGTTCAAAATTTGGTCTAGGAGAGGGATGTATTTCAATTTGTGGTTGATTGGTTTGGGGATCGATGTTGGTAGAGATTCATTGGGTCACAATATTGAGGAATGCTCTTTTGAATTTCATATTTTATTTTGTTTGAATTTTTGGTGTGTATTTTATTTTGAACATTTTTATCCCTTTGGTGCAAATGGTCTTCTCTCTATGGCCTTTCCGTTGATGGCTTCTTTCATCTTTTTTATTTCTCTTTAACGCCTTTCCTTTTGATGAGCTTCTTATGACTTGGTAGGCTTGTGACCTGGGGCACCTTGCGCTTAGAATTGGACCTATGTGTGAGTTTTCTTTTGCTCTCTCTTATTTTTATATTTTTAATGTTCCTCTTTTGTCTCCTGACATCCACTAGAAGGGAAACTTTGGCCTCCACTTATGCCCATCCTGGATTCCACACCAATCAAAAGTGGGTTTACTTTAACTAAAACAAACCTTCACTTTCTAAGTTGGACTTTAATGGAGTTTGAACCATCAAACCCACACTAGGTTTACATGTAGTGTTCTATTTAGAATTCTTGGCCATAACAACCCCACATGGGGTTATTTCTATAGGCATTTTTGGTATCATATTTGGAACTTCAATTTCATCCTCACTCTCAATAACAATTTTAATTATTATATGTTATAGACCTACATCCTTCCACCATGTATTTTTTTTATGCTTGATACCTGACAAATCATTGACCAATTGACCAATAAGAAAACATCTTTGGCGTCTAACATTTATAGTGCAAGATTAGAATCAGAATAGGAGAATATTCATTGATATGAAAACACTACCTAGATAACAACACATGATGGCAGTGTATATTGATTATGGACTTATCTACATTAACTATGATGAAATTAAGATTGCTTCACCTTTTGCACATATATCTATTAATTAGACCAAGATGGCTAGATTCATATTAGGTTGCACGAATGTGGTTATTTTATTCTTTGCTTTGGAAACTTTGGGGACCTTGGTAAGAGCTAAAACTTATAAAAAGAGAGGGGGAGTATACTGGGATGAGTTTAAACAAATCACTCCTTTGATGAGTGAAATCTACTTATGTATATAGATACTCTAAATAGGGATATTAAGCCCATGTAATTCTCCAACCTAGAGTGATTGTTCAATTATATGCTCTATGACTCTATATATATATATATATATATATATATATATATATATATATATATATATATATATATATATATATATATATATATATATATATAAATATGGATTTGATATTTGAAAATGGTATCTCTTGACTTGCTTTGAGATGATTTAGACTTGGATTATGTCTTCTAATTATGAATGATTTTGAATGTAGGAATAAATGGCCAAACTTTCTCAATTTACAATAGTGTGTAAGTGCTAAACAAATATTATTCGGCTAGGAAAAGTAAATGAACTTTGATTTTTATTTATAGGCAAAATCTTTTGATAATTTCATTTAGTTGACCTTATGAAATGTGTAATAAAAACTAAGAGTATTTATAAATTTGTAAACTAGCAGTTATTAAGTTGGAGACTCAACCATTCTAGGTGAATAAGTTTGTGGTGATGGACATATCTATGAGAATCAATGAAAACTATCCTATGTTAGAGATAGTTTGAGGGTAGTATAAAGTAGTATGTGATCCACATCCCTTCTCAGTATGAGAATTTCACATGGAAATTTATATGTAATAGTGATGGTGAATATAAGGTCAATCTAACATATTCATAAATGTCTTAGAGAAATAGAAAATAAGAGTCATATATTTGGACAAAGTCTTGTGGTTTAAAATGTGTCCAAAATTAACATTATTAAGTACATGTGAAAAGATTTAGCTATCTAAAACTTGGAATAAAATACAATGTTTTTATTTTTTCATGAACATTTCACTCCACAATCATGAGGGTAAAATATGATTCCACATCCACCTCATGTTAAAAAGTTGATCGAGTGGTGGAATGTTGTATTTAAACACACCAACTCATTTTTTAGGAACTAAGGAAATATAGTGGCAAGGATTCTAATTGGGGTGAATGGCTACTTGTGTAACACTCTCCTCACCACATACCAAAAAAACATGACCATTTTTTTTACACTATTCACACACATATCAAAATAATATTATAACAAGGAAATGAATCCCCATAGTAAATATTATAATTTTCTTATTGTCAAGAACAGATGTCATGGTTACTTTATGTCCTCTCATTTAGTAAGAGATAGATCCTAAATATTGACCATATCTAACCAATGTTGACTACTCAATAGCACAAGCTATTAACAAGATAGATACGTTAAAGAACTGAACATATGAGAAGGATCTTAAGAAATTTTTTAAGGTTGGCTTCACCCTCGGTTAACTACTTTTTACATTCTTCTATTCCTAAACCACATGGAATATTACCAGCTTATATATTCAATCGTCTCCATATAATATTTAACTAAAATAATACTCAATACCTCATTTCATTCTAATTTATTTCCTATTGAAGTTGAATATAGAACATAGCTCTTTAAGAAGAGTACTAAGGTAAAATGATGAAACTATCTCATCATGATCAAAAGGTGACAAGTCCTCATAGAATTACTATATAAGTGATAGTATGTGAATAATTTGATTTTATAATTCCATAGTCCTTATCAACAAGGAATAATAATAACTCAAGGGTATATGAGCTTTTTATTGGAGACAAAATTTAGACCTATCACCATCACATTGTAGCATGGTCTAAATATGAGAGAGTCATAAAGATGATTATTTCCCATCTTTTATAAGATAATTCAATAGAGGATGGAATGTATAATTCATAATACTTTCTAAGCATGTTCATACTTAATCTAAGATAAGTATGAAGGTTAAGTTTAATCCTAGAGATGGAGCTTACACCTTAAATATTTATAAAAATGGTAAAATTAAAGCTCTCGTAGAGCCTAACATATATAGAATTATTCAATAAATAACTTTGCTCTTCTACTACCATTTCATAATTGCAACTAAAATTCATTTATATGTTAAATAAATTGTGTATATTTGTGTGCATGTGTGTGCACACAAGCCCATATTATCAAATTTTTCACCACATCTATTTATTTCATCCAATTTACACTATATGTTGTGTGTGTGTGTGCATACCCACACACACCCATATTATTCACCTTTTCACCACATCTATTTATTACATCCAATTTACACTATTTGTTAACCATATAATGTTATAAACATTACAATCCTTTCTATCACCAACCCTAACAATTCACTAAGCATTAATATTTATTCTCACATCTATATTTTATAGATTATTTACTACTGATGGGACATTTCCTATTAAAAAATACTTTTAAAAAATTTTAAGTTGAATACAAAAATTACTTTTATCCTTATTTTATATCATTCATATGTACAAGGTAAAAATAACCCTAGTTACAATCCAACATCATGATCTAATTTAAGCATTATGACTACATGGTATTCCTGGGTAATTTACGTCATTTACATTACTCAATATAATTTAATTCAATTATATAAACAATACAAAAAGATACAAAGATATTTTCAACAAAATTAGAGTGAAAGTCCTAATTTTTTTTATCATCCCATGTCAAAGCCTACATTCAAATGTCAACAGTATATAGATGACATGTTATACCTATCATAAACAACTTCATAATGCTTAAATTGTTACTAAGGTAGATGAGTAATAGATTGTCTAAGATCATTCAACCTATTGACAGATAAAAAATTTCAAAATCAAAACTAAATCTCAGTATATGTTCAATTAATCCCAAGGATAAACTTGTTAATAATTACATACATCTAATTATTCCAAAAATCTAATTTATATTTTCAATACAAATTCATAAAATTTAAACTTATTATAAAAAAAGGTTTAAATTAATTAAATTCTACTCCTGTAAAATGATTAATTAATTTCCACTTTCAATAAAAATATTTAACTTCAAAAGTAAGTGAATAAAATTACCACAACAAGAAATATAATTCACTTAAAGAATATTTCAAACATGATATAGCTAAATTATTTTAATTAAAAGTAAATAAGATTCTGCAATAAAATAAGATGGATTTTCATAGGTTTTTAAACCTATTTACTCTATGATATTATGTTCTACGGGCCGATGGACTCCAAGTCCATTTCATCAAGGAAATTGAAATATAAAACAAATTAAATTATTTTATTTAGAATTAAAATAAAAAGTGGGTTTATGGGAATCTAAACTAAATATTTTTTATTTAGAATTAAATAAGATTATCACAACAAAAATATAATTCATCAATCATGTATTTCATTATGGTAATTAAATAACTAAAAAATTTAATTTAGAAGTAAATAAAATTAGCATAACAAAAATTTAATTCACACATCAAATATTTTAGCATGGTAATTAAATAACTAAATTCTTTTATTTAGAAGTAAATAAGATTGTCACAATAAAATTATAATTCACCAACCAAATATTTTCAGTAGGCTAATTAAATAACTAAATTATTTTATTTACAAATAAATGAAGTTACATAATGAAATTATAATTCATATACCCAATATTCTAACACGATAATCAAATAACTAAATTTTTATCATAACAAAATTATAATTCACCCACCAATTATAGATAATCTTCATCTTATTTAAAAAAAAATGTTTTTTTCACTATAAAACACATGTATCAATATTTATTGCAGCCCACTTAATATAGATAAGTAAATAATATTAAAAATAGTAAAGTAAATCAAGAGTTATTAAATACAAAGACCGTTAAACCTACCAATTTCAATTAACTTTTATCTATGGGAAAGAATTAATATTATTATTAGCATAACTATCATTTATTTAGGCAAAATAATGTAAATAAATTTGGGAAGATATTTCACTTATTTTATATTTAACAATAAAACTATTTAATAAAATTCCTCTATCACACTTATAAAATATATTAAAATAATGAATTTTTCATAACTACCAATGCCCTTAGTACAACCTTATAAATCAACCTAGGGGGATTTATTTTTATTTTTTTAATCATACCAATGTTGTAATAAAATGCATATAGGTTATGTTTTAATATAGGCCACACAAGTTACAAGGGTTAATAAAATGAATACAACACAAGGAGTTTGCAAATAACAAGGATGGCATGCCTGAATCTTCTTACAACTCACCATTCTCCTTGCTTGGCCTCCTTTTTTCCCTAGATAGAGATTCCTCCTTCATAAGTCCTCCTTCATGCGATGACTACCTTTTGTAGATCTACATCTGAATTATTTTATCCCCATTTTGCTCTTGCCTGTAAATAAAATTTATATGTCCCTCTTGCACTTATTGAAAAGGGGTGAAATAATTTTAAAAGAAAGTGTTTGCTTGAGCCAATAACTTATTTAAACCCATTTACAGATTATGTTTTTATCCATTCTCTTCTCACCAAATTTTTCCACAAAGACAATAATAAAATTAATTAAAAAAATATGTGCTCCATAAGATTTACCAAGAAAATTTTCTCATTTTTAATCACTATTTACCAAGTAATATTATTATTAAATCATGACCACACTATTTTATTTCACCACATACACAAGCCCACACATTAAATCTTATGTTGGAGATGAGGAAGTTAGACAAGGTTAGATCATCACAAGTTAATATTTTAATGTATTTCAAAGAATAGGTCTTAATTATATATTACATAGTCTATCCTAACCATGATTATTCTAGAGGATGGGAGAAAAGATAAAACCAATTTTATTTATTGAAATTAAAGTTTTAAACTCATATCAATCACCATCTTAGAAAAAAACCTCACTAACCAATAGTTGTCAAGCATACTTTTGTGATCAAAAAATATATCTCACTAACCCTTATACTATGCCATAGTCAGGTCTATAGGGTATATTCTTAAACATGCACATAACACAAATCCAAATATGGAAATGATAAGTATGACATACCATTAAATCCTTGTATCATAAAGTGGGGAATTACATCCCCCTCCCCTGATAAAATCATCGTACTTGATGCAATCAACATAGTCATAACACTTAAAGGTAGTAATACACAATTTTATCTACTACCATTACTTTATGGGTTGTGTTCAGTTGTTTTAAAAATCAAATTTGGGGTTTTCTTCTCTTTTCAATATTGGGTCCTCTAGGGATTAGTGTTTTACTTTCTACTTTGTGGAATTTTCTTTGGTTGCTTCTCAAATCCCTATGAGGGTCCTTTTATTGACAACTCCTTTCAAATATATGGGGTCCCCTCGTACCCAAGATGATTTATCTTTTATTCTTTCTAATGTCATCATTTTTGGTGATGTCTTTATTGTTTATTTTTCTAGGGTTATAGGTCCCCTTATGAGTGGAATTGTATCTTCTTTTGGTTTCTTTAATCCCATTTTCATTCTAGTTATTCCTTTGTGGATTCCTAACATCAATGAGAAAGGAGACCTGGACCTCCAATTATGTCCAACATGGATTCCATACTAGTTAAAGGTAGGATTAACCTCTTCCCTTATATACTCAAACGTATAAATGTGTCGAGACTATTTCTTCCTCTAGGCATCCGAAATGATGTGGGAGATCTAGACCTCCCTCTATACACCTAGACTAGATCCCACACCAGTCAAAGGTGGGCTTACTTTAATCAAAACATAAAATTATTCAAACAAGTAGGAAAATCCCTTTCAATTAGCCTAATTTTATCTTAATTTTGGTTATCCCTTTACAACTAACTCAATGACTTTATAAAAAGGTAACTTTTACGAGAAGGTTACTCATAATAAACACTTCTCATTTATCAATAGATTTACTCGTGTGAACATAATTGAGCACAAATGGTCACAAGAAGGTTCCACAAATCTAATTCTCAAGCTATAATTTTATACATAATTTAATGGGCTAAATTAGATCCTCTCAAGGATACAAGACTAAAGGCCAAATATGTGAAATCAACTATAGTTTTATTAGTTACACAAAAGTTTTTAAACAAGGTGGTAACACATTTCAATACATATTAGTAGTTTCAAAAAAAAGATAGAAGTAGTCAACCATAATGTCTCACTAAGACTATAAGTACCAACAATAAAGTACAAGATAGTAATGAGTTATTCATAACATGCCACAAGGGAATATTATAATTTATTTTTTTCAAATCCATCACAAAACAAGTGATATATATAATACTATTTATAACAACAAACATTTAACATAATAAATTCATAATTATATGATTATTCTATGTAGATATCCATCCATGCATTCACCATGAATCATGTAATAATCATAATTTTAAGAAAATACAATATTAACTTCCGTTGTTTATCTTCCACCTTGAATTTTTCTTACACTTGCATGCCAAGTTATATGTTAATTTTTTTATGAGTATATAACATAGATAATCAAAATGTATCCACTAAATAAGGTCTTGCCCAGCCATGACACTTGTCATGGCCACACAATACAAGATGGATGCCTCCATCTATATATATATATATATATAGTTTTAAAAGGAAAACAACATCCATCCTCTCACAACATCAAGTTCCTCCTTTTAATCCATCAACAATGTGTATATATATCATAGTATTAAGATGAAGGGAACCAACAAGAATCCAATCATGGTCCCAAGTTCCTCGTTGAGTCCATCAATAATATGTATATAACATATAATAAGATGAGGGGGAAAAACAAGATCCCAATCATGAACCCAATTTAATCATTCAAGTCCATCAATAATGTTTATATAACATAGTAATAATATGAGGGGAACCAAAAAATAGTCGATCATGTCCCTAAGTTCTTCCTCTGAGTCGATCAACAGTTTATATATAGCATAGTAATTAGATGAGGAAAATTGGCAAGCATACAATCATAGACCCAAGTTACTCCTTGAGTATATATAAGAAGGGAAGCGATAAAGTAGCCCATTAAACCCCAATATTCTCCTTCATAAGCTAATAAAAATGTGCATGTATAAAAATGATGATAGGAAAGGAACATGCAAGTAAACATTCATGGCACCAAGTTCCACTTCCAAGTCTTATGGTAATGGACCTTTTTTCCATCACCCATACACATGTCGTTAGACTAGAGACAAATAATTAATGTGAATGTCATTTTCTCACCTACCATGGTAATAGTTATAGATCATAAATATAACTTAATGGATACTCTATTAGCCAATACTGGTTAGATCGCACATGCAGCAATCCATCATAATAGCTAAAAATGTCTAGCTTTCATTTTATCACAATGCAATGAACCATGTTAACAAATGTTTTTGATCATAGATAATGATTTAAAATAAGAATAATAAGTGCCTCTCTTAATGTTATCAATTTTCCTAGAATAAAAGGAAAGATTAGTCTCAATCATGCATCATCAAAATGATTGGTAACAAATAGTTCATCCAAATTATATGACAACCAAACTCATCAAAAAAATATCAATCCTCTTATGCCAAAGCTATTCCACTAACATTTTAAGGAGAAAAATATTTGTTTACTCATATCCTTGTTAGATACAAGGCATATATGCATAATATAAAGACAACATTAAAATACCAATTATCATTTCTTAACATATAGGGTATAAGCATAATTATTTTATGAATCATTAAGGTACCACACACATAATGATTTTATTCACTTGTAAGAAAATGAAACAAGACAATAATTCATCCTACATCTTCTGATGTTTAAATTGAGATATGATACCAAGTGTAACACTCTCCTCCCCAGATACCAAAAAACACATAATTGTTTTTAAAACTATCCACATACATCTAAAAATAATATGATAACAAAGAAATGAATCCCCTCACCAAAAAAAAATAATTATTATTTTTAGGAACATATGTTGTTTTTAGTTTATGTCCTCTCATTTATTAAGAGAGTTCCTGAATATTAACCATAACTAACCAATGGTGAATACTCAATAGCACAAGCCATCAGCAAGATGGATACGTTAAATAACTACACACATGAGAAGGATACTGAGAATTATTTTTAGGTTAGTTTCACTAGAAGTTAAATAATTTTTAAATTCCTATATATTCCTAAAACACATGGAATATTAACACATCAAGGATTCAATCCTCTATATAATATTCAACTAAAATAATACTCAATCACTCACTTCATTTTGATTTGTTTCTTATAAATGTTGGATAGAGAACACAACTCTTTAAGTAGAGTAATAAGGTAGAATGATGAAACTATCTCATCATGATCAAAAGGAAAAAATTACTCATAGATGTACCATATAAGATTTAGTATGCAAATAATTTGGTTTTATAATTACATGGTCCTTATCAACAAGGAATAATAATAACTCAAGGGTATGTGAGCTTTTTATTGGAGACAAATTTTGGACCTATCACCATCACATTGTAGCATAGTCTAAAGATGAGAGAGCCATAAAGATGATTGTTTCCCATCCTTTAGAAGATAATGTATTATAGGATAGAATGCAAAAACCATAATATTTTTTACGCATGTTCATACTTAATCCAATATAAATATGAAGGTTAAGTCAAATCCTAGAGATTTAGGTTGCACCTTTATCTATAAGGCCACCAATTCTTTTTGAAATGAACCGAGCAAGGAATTAAAATAATATAACTTTTAAAAATTTAATAAGAGAAAATACTTAATATTATACTTCATTTCAAGGATTATTCTTCTAGGATAACCTATCCACTAGTCCAAAGCATTTTTATAGACCTCAATAAGAGTTATTTCTCCATAGAATAAGGCATTAAATATATCATTATAATTAAATATAAGAGGTCCAAACTTATCAAGAGAATAATATGTTTGACACTTTGAGACAATTTTATCATTATAATTCCATTTCAAGGGTTTCTTTTCAAGAATAATTAAATAATAGATAGGTTTTTTTAAGGGCCCCTATGAAAAATTCCTATGTAATTTTTTATTAAATATTGAAAAGCTAATTTCAAAATGGAAGTGAATTAAAGTGAAATTAGTTTCATCAAGAAGTTGAATCATATGCATCACCCTCTAGATAGTTTCCAAATTTGGTAGATGAGGTTCAAGTTCTCTTGAGAGTAGTCGGAGGCTCTGTATGTCATCCAGACTCTATAGATGTCATATAGAGTCTATAGGTAGTGTCTAGGATCTGTGGACAATGTTCATAATCTTTGAATGACATCTAAAGTTTACAAACACCACCTAGAGTCTATGTACACCATTAAAACCAAAAGGGTGGCATCCAGACTCTATAGAAGATGTCCAAACTCTATAGATGATGTCTAAAGTTTATAGGCACTGTCTAGAGTTTGTATGTCATCTAGGGCTTGTGGATGTTATCTAGAGTATGTTTCCATCCAAATTATATGGAGACCATATATATTTGGTTGACACCACATAGAGTTTTTTTACATAATTTACATTATATGATGATGTCCAAAGTCTATGGATGCAATCTAGAGTCAGTGGGTGATGTCTAGAGCCTGTGGATACTCAACATCATATAGAGGTGGTGGATTTTATCCATAGATTATGGATGTTATTTGGAGACTATGGATGCCATTAAAAGCTATTGGATGATATCAAGATGCAGTGAAAGTCATCTAAAATTGATGGACACCATCTAGATTCCATATATGTCATCTAGAGCCTATAGACACTATCTAGAGCTAGTGGATGTCATCTAAACTTGATAGACACCATATAAACTCGATAAACACTATAAAGACTCGATGGACACTACCTAGAGTTTATGGATGTCATGTAGACTTAGTGGATGTTATCTAGAGTCTATGGATAGCATCCAGAATGACTAGATGATATCGACATAGGACAACATCAAGAATGTTTGGCTAATGTCAATAATCTATGGATAAAGCTTAGCTATTATGGATAGTGTTTGGGATCTATGTTAAATATGCATATTATTATATTTTCTCATTTTTCTCATGTGCATAGTCTAAATGTCCATCTAATCCTCTATCCTAAACTTTATCCTCTACTCTCAATCTCATAAATGGCTTCCAACCCCATATATTTTGCCCCCATTCATAATTTATCTACAAAAATATTATTTGCTCAAAAATATTAAAGCTTGTATAATATGAGAACTCTTACAGTGACTAGATTGAGATATGTTATCTAAGAGGCCTCATTTACATGCCCTAGCATGAGACAAACACAAATTTGTTGAACATTCTCTTGTCTAATTACAAACCTTATTCTTGATAGTTTTATTTTACCCTCAACTCTAGAACTATTACTTTGAGTGTTGCACCTTCAAATATCGATCACTTTTTAGGTATGCCACATAGAAATTTTGAACCTATGTCTATGAAATTTGGTTTTTTTGATAAAGATGAAATATATCCATAAAATCACTTAATTATAGATACATCTACGTTCACAAGTAATCTTATTTTATTTAATAAATATTCAATGTTTTATATAAAAAATTTGAAAGTAAATGTCTAAAATAAATATTATAAATAATGTTTTTCTTCTATTATAGACTCCCCTAATCATTTGATAAGTGTTTTTTCAATTCAAAATATAACAAAACCATATCTAAAATCCCTTGTTAAATTTTTCTAGGTGAGGATTTTTTTATAGGGAAGACTTGTGGGTATCACATTTTGGGTTGTAAAAAACATTATCCATTATCTTAGAGGATAATAATTTTATTATGTGCATTCATTTCAAATAAGATAAGAAATGATTTGGATTGTGCCATTCAAAGTGACACAATTTTCATTTATAATTATATTTTAGGTTTATAATATGAGGTGTATCATGAGTTGAAAATAATAAAAATTCAAAATATCTTGCATGAAAAAATGAAATATAATTTTTTGGCCCTTATTGAGCTGAATGTAAACCACTAGGCCTAAATCTACGTTTTCAAACTTTAAAAGTTTATTAAATTTTTATGTAACACTAAAATAATTGGAATTATTAATGTTTCATTTAATTTCATTTTGGTGTCTGACATTGGCAAGATTTTCTATCAACCTATTAAACATTTACCTTTTGTACAAGGTATTTAACTTCATATCTAAAATTACACTATTTTTAAATTATATGAAATTTAACATGTTAAATTGAATTTTTTATTGTTTGATACTTTGACATAAATTAAAGATTTACCTTCTCTTACAACACATCTATCACCACAAAAAATATTGACAAATGAAGTATGGATCCTAAGTCTAATGTCTCTAACCTTAAACTTAACTTAATTTAAAATTTGACAAAGTTTGTTTATTGATTAGTGATGGCATTTCCTATTACAGGGAAATGTTCATTAATAAGTAATATGCCATCTCCATGCCCCCCCCCCTCCACAATATATAAAGTAGGGGGAATAATTTACCAATGCCAACATGTTATAGGGGAATAATTCATATAATAACATCAGAGTTCCTCATCTTTTATGGGTGGGGTGTCTACTACAACAAGTGCCATTATACTTTTTTAGAATATTGATATTGACGATGCTTTCCTTGGGGGTACATATATTATTTATGGATCTTAATTTTAGGATCCTAAAAAATAATTGGACATGGTTCTTCTAGTTCATCACCTAGGCCATGCAATGATGAGGAGTAATATTTTAATGAATTGACATCTTTTCTATTGAATAATCTTGTTACAGATAATGTTTTCACTTTATTATATGGCATAGTACAAACTAATTTAAAAGTATTTAAAAAGAAGGATATTTGAGGCAAGGATTTGGTAAAGTAAATTAATGAGCATTATCACAACCATTAAAAAAGATATTTTTTATAATATTTGGTTCAAAATGATCAGTCCATAATTGACGTCTTAATGAATCAAGTTGAATTAGGATCCACTATAGTGGGAAATACTTATAGTGATAATATTTTAGATGTTATGATAGATAGATTTGAAACATTGAATTCAAAAGCATAGGCTTACTACAACAAATTGGAAATAGACCAAAACCTTTGCTACCTTGCTAATGTAGAGAGATATAAAGCTTTGATAAGTAAATATTTTTTACCTATTTTTAATCACTCTTATAATTTTCATCTATCCCACTTTATTTTCTAAATTTCATCAAAAATATAATAACATAAATAATGAATCACAATTACTTAATATTCATTTAGAAAAAGTCCAAAAAAGGTTAAATTTAGCAATGCATTTTAGGAAAAACTTGTGCTGGTAAAAAAACAAAATAATATAATTAGGAGGATCATCAAAGAGGATGGCATGTATTTAAAAGTTTGTCTAAAGGATAAAATCGATGTGAATACCTCTATCCTATTAGCAGTAGATGTAATACAAGAATAAAATAAAATACTTATAAATATTAATGTTGTAGCTGAGGATCTTGTCTGGGAAGGCATTTTACATTCATATTCAAGGAGGGGGGAAGCTAAGGCAACATCATCCACTTCTGAATAACAAACTAGAAAACCTCATGTGGAGTGATATTTATTTAGTACATGTATATTTGTTTAATCAAAATGGGTCATGGGATATGGAAATGATGTTTTTTATATATGTTATGTTGAATTGAATAGTTTATATTGTAAATTCAACTTACAAGTTTAAATAGAAATCTATGTTTATGTGTTTTATCCATGATAAGTTTTCTATTATATTATAAATTTACTAAAGATCTATAGTGATATTATCATAGTTTATCGATGTATAATATTCACAACAACATGAAACAATAACTTCATATTGTAAAATAAATATTTTTTGTATATATAACCTAAATATATTTTTTAATAAATATTTAATTTTAAACAATTGAAATATAACACAACTATTTTAAAATAATACAATAACATAATTTATGAAGTTTTACAATTTATATAATAGCAATGTTTCCATGATTTTTGATACAAATGATAATATAAAAAATCAATTATAAAATTTAAAGTTGAAACATACATACTAAAATTTAGATAGTTGAAATGCTTTTTGAGTGGCCCTTTCTTCATAATTCTCTTTTATATGTATTGTATTTTATGCATATAGAGTCTCAATATCTAGATTAGGTGTGTCATTTTTTATATTAGTAACTCCTCTTCTTTGACTGAGTGAATTCTAAATTTGAATTGCTCTATCATAGGAAAATGCATACACTAGATAAAATGAAATGATATCAAACATTTGTCTAGAATTATATCTAATCTATTAGGATGTTTTTATTTAAAAAATAATAATGTGATAAAGACTCTTTCATCTTAAATGAAGTTGAAAATAATTATTTGAAAAATTTCATATAATCAAAAATATTCACTAATATATTCTTGCATGATGATAGTGGGACACAATTTTTATCCTTGTCTTCTTAATATCACCATTTTCAGTTGGTTCATTTAGACACTTATGTTGATCAATCATTAAGAATCTAAAATGGATTCTACTGTGTTCTCAATAAAAAAATTTGAAAAATACCTAAAACTTAAACTCCATTGATATCTATAGACTTCAAAAATGTTTAATAAGAGTGCCAATGTATCTAAGAAATCAATTATTGATTTGTTATTTACCTTCCTCTGCTCTTCAAAATATGAGATTCACCACTATCATGGCTTCAATCAACTCATCCCTTTGAAAACATTCTCCAATTTATATAATCAATCTATCCTTTATCTTTCTCAATTTTATCCATGTTCCCAATATCATATTTTCATAAAGAATACATGTTACAAAAAATTCATCAATATTTGATCCTACTAAATCAACTCATTTTTTGAATATGTGTAGTGATATTTCCTTTCCATTAATGAGGATATAAAGATGATCATTAATATTTAATTTCAAATAAGATTTTATATCCTTAATATCTATTAAAATTTTACAACTAGAAAAAATAGGTAGCTTAAAATTATTTTGCCCTGAGTTTAAGACATCAAGAGATTGACAAAGCCATTTTATCAAATGTATGAAGTCTACAATATATATTGATCTCTCTTGAGCATGTTTCATTAAATAATTTATTTCATTCAACATTGAGATAATACCACATATTGTTAAAATCATTTCTAAATCTGTTAAATGGTATAATAGATCCTTTGCCTTATCGATTTATATAATGTATTAAAACATAAACCTTGACAACAATGAATATTATTCAAAAAAATTACATGCATGCTCATACATATAAATACATCTTATATCATTATCTTTTCAAAGCTTTTACCATTGGTAACCTCAATTACAAATTTTTGAAACTCTAAAAATATTTTTGTATTACTTGACATATAAGCATGTAAATCATGAATAATTTCCTCTACTTTTGCAACATTTTAAAACTTTCTTACAACTTTATATGAAAGATTCATTCTATGGGCCATCCAATGAATTTAAATAATATATGGGGAAACTATTGTCTGTAGTCAAAACATAAACCATTTCTATTCCCCTTCATTATTGTTACACCATCATCTCTATCACATACCATATTTGTAGCTATATCATGATTATCCATCCCAATAATATTCTTCAAATTATAAATAACTAACTTGAAAAAAAAATTAGCGTTATAATTTTCAACCAATTTATGTATAGATAATATATGAGATTTCCTTAAATTATTCTAAAAAGTGTGAACATGGAGACAAACCCATGGTGTGTTGTGAACTATTGTGGCCTCATCAATAGACATTGATATAAATTTTGCATTTTTAACTTTTTCTTTCAAATCTTTCTTATTAATCATCACAAAACATTAGACTATGTCCAAAGCACTACCATCTAACCAATGTTATTATATAATGTTATGAAGTATATTATGTTGAAACAAAGTTTTATAATCTGAAAAGTTAGATATAGTTATGCCTTTTTTAATAATGTGGTAGATCTTTGAGAACTATATATTTTTGGCACATTGATTAGACTAAATAACTCATCCTATTTGACCTATAATTATTTCTCCTTTCTCAACAAGATGTCTCTTATGTCTCTAATTATTTTCATACTCATTGCGTATCTCACTTGCATGTATTCATTGGCATCTTTTCATCTATGAGTATTTTAAATTTGTCTATCTTATTTAACTGACACATAAACTTTACCATAATGTTTTTAAATTGTGTCTAACTTAAGTTGCATTTTGTGGTCCTTTCTTAATTTTTAAGAACATATTGTAAATTTGCATTCAATTGGGGTATCATTATTAGTTTTTGGCTCTACTAATTCAATGAAAGGAAATTTTATTATCTAGTCAAAATTAAAAGAACTTCTAATTGCCCATCTACTTATCTTTCTTCTCATAGATTTTTGAGTACTTTTATTGGCTAAAGTTTATGTCTATTGAGTAGAAGTGTCTTTTGTTACATTTATCTCATCATCTATAATGTCTTCAAGTCTCCTCTTAATTTGTAAAAAAATTAGATTTTATTTATAATCAATTTTTTTTAATGAGATATAGAACTTTTTTTATTTGTTGTATCATATAATCTAGCTTGTCATTCACTATAGCCATGCCATATTCAATAATGTCTTCAAGCCATGGCATGTAATCATCAATAATATCTTTAAATGGTGAAATATTATTGTTATTAAATATTTCATTTAGAAAACCACACTCAATGGAGGGATCTACATGCATAAATGTTTTTATATTATCCTTCAAATGTTTAATAATAGTTACTACAAATAAATAAAGAAATTATGTAAGTCATTTAGTACCTATATTTTGATTGGGTGTAAGTTGAATTTGCCTAGGTGTTCTTGTTGGCTACCCAAATAATATTCTCTTTATCATTGATAATTGGATTGATCTCTTACCATTATCACTAGATGAAATTGTGGACTTTTTTTACAAGACAAGTTGTGGCTTGCCACTTTAATACTATGCAGTCAATTCTCCTTTCTCTATGGATATTGTTTAGAGTCCCTATAGATTCAAATCACTTCTATGTAATTTTGGTCATATCCCAATCCTTGTAGACATTTCCCATACCCTATAGATGTTTTTTAGTCTATTTGGTTAGTATCTAGACCCTATGGATAATGTCTAGATCCTGTAGATATCATCTAGTATATATGGTAGCCATTTAGAATTAATGGATGACGTCTAGATGTTATGCATGTTGTACAGACCTTGTGCATAAATTCTAGACACTATGGATGACATACATACCTTGTGGATCTCATCCATCCTATTCGGTTGCCTTCTAGACCATGTATATGGTATTTAGAGATTATAAATAGTGTCTAGTTTGTATGGTTGTCATCGAGACCCTATAGATGTTGACTAAACTCTGTAGGCACCATCCAGTCTACCTAGTCACTGTCCATCAATGTTGGATGTTGTCCAAAACCTATGGACACAATCTAGTTTTGTTCTTTATTTGGGCTTTATGGTTTCTACTCTACCATCAATTCCAGTAGTTATTCAGGGAAGGTTGAGTTTTTGATCTCGATTGTCTATGAAATATATTAAATATGTGGTGTATAATACATGTTAAAAAAATAGAGTAGAATGTCCTTTTATGGCATGGTGATTTATATTAAAAATTCTAGAATTTATTATTAATAGTAGGTGATATGACCTCTAAATCATATTTACAACCTAAAATTTTTGGTGACCTAGTGCTCTTTCTACGTCCAAAAAATAATCCAAATCTAATTTTTAGAAATTAGAATATTTGTGAATTAATGAAGCTTTGCCACTATAAAAAACCTTGACAATAGATCAAAATTATAAATAATCAAGAATAAAGGGGTTAATAATTAAGTTAAGACTCTTAGCCAATAAATAATACAAGTTTTCTCAAAGAGATAGGATAACATAGGTTTTGTTCTATATCAAATTTTTTTATGTTAGTCAAATCCTCTTGCAACCCTTTAAGTCTTTAACAAAATTATAAAAGTAAAGTATCAGCCTAAGCTTTTTACCACATCTATTTATTGCATCTAATTTACACTATTTAGTAACTATAAACATTGCAATCTTTTCTATCACCAATCCTAACAATTCACTAAACATTAATATTTATTTTTACATATAATTTTTCTCTAGATTATTTACTATTTATGCCACACTTTCTATTAAAACATCTTTTAAAATAAAAACTTAAAGTTTGTTGGAGCTTCAAGCAATCACAAGGACAAACTTGTCAATAATTGCATACATCTAATTATTTATAAAATTCAATTTATATTCTCAATACACATTTATAGAGTTTAAATTTATTATAAAAAAGTTTAAATTATTTAAATTTCTAATTAATTAATTTATATTTTCAAATAAAATAAAATAAAATAAAAGCAATTAACTTCATAAATAAATGAATAAAATTATCTCAAGAAGAAATATAATTCATACATATTCTGGTAAAAATTAAATAATTAAATTCTTTTATTTAAAAGTAAATAAAATTACCACTCTAAAATTATAACTCACCCACCAAATATTCTAGCATGGTAACTAAATAATTAAATTATTTTATCTAAAGGTAAATAAGATTTAACTAAATTCTTTTATTCAAAGGTAAATAAAATTAGCATAACAAAATTATAATTGATCCATCAAATTCAATATGGTAATTAAATAACTAAATTATTTTATTTTGAAGTAAATAGGATCATCACAACAAAATTATGATACACCCACCAAATATTCTAACATGGTAATTAAATAACTAAAAAAAAATTATTTAAAAATAAATAATATTATCACAATAAAATTATAATTTCCCTATGAAATATTCCAACATGATAATTAAATAACTAAATTATTTCATTTAAAAGTAATTAAACTTATCATAATAAAAATATAATTCACCCATAAAATAATCATATTATCATCTGAAAAGGTATGATATTTACTGTAATCTATTTAAAATATAATAATACTTCTAAATTTTAAAATAACTAAATAATTAGCATTTAAAATAACCAAATAATTGAAAAATTTATAGACAATTAAATCTACCACCATGAATTAAACTTTACCCATGAGAAAGAATAAACGAACTTAAATAAATTTGGGAAGATATTTTATATTCAACAAGAAAATTATTTAATAAAATTTTATGACAAAACCCACTGCACTTATAAAATATGTTAAAATAATATGTGTTTTTTTTTTAATAATAAACTTTGGAATACCAATAAATTTAATGAATATGATCCCCCCTCTCAACGAATAAGAGGCCTAAAAAAAAATTAAAATTCAGATCTTTTAATTATTCTAATGAGGCATGGTAAAAAAAAGCGACAATATTTAAGTTTTTGCTCGATCTCTTCTCAAAAAATGTGTCCATCGAAAGCAATAATAAAATTAATTAAAAAAAAAAAAATTGCTCCACAAGATTTTTTTTTAAAATTTCCTCATCAATTTTTTTTTAAATTTATTATTATTATTATTATTATTATTATTATTATTATTATTATTAAAATCTATTTTATTTCACTTTATACATAAACCCACACATAAAAGTTTAAATTAGAGATGAGAAAGCTAGGCAAGGTTAGATCATCATCAACTAACATTTTTATGTCTTTTAAATAATAAGTTTCAATTATCAAGCATATAGTGTCTCTTAACCATGATTATTTTAGTGGTTAGGAGAAAAGATAAAACCAAATTCTTTTATCGAAAGTGAAGTTTAAAACTTATATCCTTCACCATTCTAGAAAAACACTATAGAAACCACATATTATTAAGCACACTTTTATGATCAAAATATATATTGTACTAGCCCTTCTACTAATCCACAATCAAGCTACAAGATAGATTCTTTAACATGCACACACACATGAAGCCAAACAAGGCATGTATAAAGATGATATACCACAAAATCCTTATATCACAAGGTGAGACATTACATCTCCCTCCCCTTATAAAATCATCATCCTTAATGCGACCAATATAATTATAACACTACAAGATAGAAATATACATTTATTTCTTTCTCAAAAATGATAATTAACTCACAGAATAACATCAAAATTTTCAAACAAGTAAGAAACATCCTCTAAAAAAATAAATTTCACTTGCAAGGTAACTCTACCCCATTTTATTTTAGTTTTGGTTATCCCTTTTCTACTAAATATATTATTTTTGAAGAAATGTATATTTTACAATAAATTTCCTCATAATACTCACTTCTCATTTCTCAATAAATTTACTCTTATCAATATAATTGATCACAAATGCTTACAATAAGGTTGCTCAAAGCTTATTCTCAAGATAGAATTCTCTACATGATAGAATGGTCTAAACAAGATCCTCTCAAGGATACAAGACCGACTACCAAATATATGAAATCAAATCTAGTTTTGTTAGTTAGCCAAGCAATTTTGAACAAGGCGGTAACACATTTAAACCCATATTAGTGGTTTTAAAATAAAAGATATAAGCAATCAACCATAATATCTTACTAAGAATATAGGTATCAACAATAAAGTATGATCTAGAAATGAGTGATTCATAACATCCCAGAAGGGAATATTATGATATTATTTTTTCAAATATATCACAAAATAAGTAACATATATAATCTTATTTTTAACAATAAGCATTCGATAGAATAAATGCATACTCACATGATGATTTTACTCATATATCCATCCACGCATTTTCCATGAATCATGTAATATTATTCCAAATTCAAGAAAAAATAATATTAAGTTCTCTTATTTACCTTCCATCTTGAATTTTTTTAACTTACATTCCAATGTATATGTTAATGTTTTTATGAGTATATAACATAGCTAATCAAAATGTATGCATTAAATAAGGTCTTACTCACCCATGACCCTTGTCATGAATATATCCATTAGTTTCCTTTCAATAATAAATATATATATATATATATATGAAATGAAACTAATGGATATATTCATGACAAGGGTCATGGGTGAGTAAGACCTTATTTAGTGCATACATTTTGATTATCTATGTTATATACTCATTAAAACATTAACATATACCTTGGAATGTAAGTTAAAAAAATTCAAGATGGAAGGTAAACAAGAGAACTTAATATTATATTTTCTTGAAATTGGAATAATATCACGTGATTCATGGAAAATGTGTGGATGGATATCTAAGTAAAATCATATAGTAATAATGTGAGGGGAACTTACAAGCAGCGAATTAAGATCCAAAGTTCCTCCTTTGAGTCTATCAACAATGTTTATATAACATATAATAAGATGAGGGTAACTAAGAAGCAACCAATCATGGCCACAAGTTCCTCTTCTGAGTCCATCAACAATGTGTATATATTATAGTAATAAGATGAGGAGATCCAAAAAGTAACTAATCATGGCATCAAGTTCCTCTTCTGAGTTGATCAATAGTGTGTATATAGCATAACAATAAGATGAGGGAAACCAAAAATCATCCAATCATGGCCCCAAGTTTCTACTCTTGTATATAGAAGAAGAGGAGACAACAAGAATCAAATTAGGCCCCTTATTTCTCTTTCATGAGCTCATACTAGTGCACATGTATAAAAATGATGATAGAAAGGGAATTAAGAAGTAGCTACTTATGGCCTCAAGATCTAATTCCAAAACTTATGGTAATTCACCTTTTTTCCATCACCCATACACATGTCATTAGAATAATGAATAACAACACATGTGGATGTGATGGTATCGCCTACTATGGTAGCCTTTCATAGATCATCAAGATAACTCAATAGATACCTTGTTAGCCAATACTGGTAAGATTACACACACAATGATCCATCATAATAACCACAAAAATATAGCTTTCATTTTATTACAATGCAATAACCATTTTAACAAATTATTTATGATCATAGATAATGCTCTCAAATAAGAATAATAAGTGCCTCTCTTAATGCCATCTATAAAAAAAGCTCAAACCAGTTGATGTAAAGGATGCAAAAATAGTGCAATGAAGCTCTGGTAGATTGGAAATGATCTGAATGTATTGCTATGGTAGCCATTAGTCTTAGTCTTAGTATAGATTCCATTAAGGCTCTAATTGTAAAAACCCAAGCTCGCATGTGAGCCTTTGGGTTGTTAAGTAACATGAGCTAGGCATACTCTATTTTAATATCATGAAGTGTATACTATATTTTAAACTTTATTAATGACAAAGGTGGTTTCATTGACATATAATGTTATCTATTTTATATGTCTTTACATTCCTATTAAAATATGAAATGACTGTAATGTTATAATTTCATTTTAGTAACGTTCAGTAATATTTGTGCATGCTTTTGGTTTATGTCATTAATGGATTCCCTATGATAAATAATGATGTCAGTCGTAACTTCTATAAAGACTAAGTATAGAATCTACACCAAGGGTTCCTACATTTTCTAAAATCATGAGCCTAGGATGAGTACTTAAAGTGATGTAGCCCTCTAACCCTTCAAGCCCCAATATGATGCTAACTGGGGTTCTGGTCAAGTTTCCTATACTCTTAGGGATTAGGGATGGCATCTAAGGCTAAGAGGTGATATTCCCTAAGTGAGAGACATTAGAATGTGGATTCCAAAGGTTCCTCTTCAAGGATTTGGGTAGGAAAAATGGATGAGCTAGTTGAGGCTTGGTTGATAAAAGAGGTAGATTCATCATTAGTTGATGAAGACTTGGCAGTGGGAAGGAGGAGAACATCATATAAGAGATATGTCATGTTTTATGATGTAAAATGACTTGGGTCAATTTGTATGGTAACTATGTGACCCTCGTGCTTTAATTTAATGCACCAATGTGGGTGGATGGTACACAATTCATGGAACGTATATAAGGGCATTAAAGCAAGATATTGTACTAAAACTTGCCTTCTTTTATGTAGAAGAACTCAAGAAGTGTGTGAGGCCCAAGAAAAATGTGGAGGATAACAGTTCCTAGAGATGTTTCCATAGTGTCATTGAAGGAACAAATCACTGTTGTGGTTTCAGACATGATGTTCTCTAGTAATTTTAGTTGGTCATATGTGTGGGAGGAGATAATGTTGATGCTAGCCCCTCCATCAATCATAACCCATTTGATGTGGGTTTGGTTGATGTATGTGTTAATGAAGAGAGGAGGATCTAGATCATGGGGATGAATGGAGGGTATTTCTAAATCTTTGAAGGTAAGAAGGGTAGAAAGGTGGAGGGCTCTGACAAAGGTTGCTAGAGGTTGTGGATCTTTGGGTTGGACTTATTAAAACTATAAATCTTCTATCATTGTCTAGTGGTAATGGGGTGAGGTATTGATTAGTTCATATAAACTCATCTTTACTAGTGTTTGGTGAATTTGTTTGAAAACTACTCATTGGATTGACTCAAAAGAGTTGGATTGAGGGGTACCCAAGATGGATATCTTGGGTTTGGGAGAAGGTGTGGATGATTGGGTTTGGTTGAGTGGTTGGGTGGTAGAATAAGGTTATGTCTATTTAATGGATAGATTTGCCTTTCCCTTATCCTTTTGACTACCTTATGATCTTGTAACCATGTAGATGGTATGGATTTGGGGAAGATTTAGGCTACAAGACTACTTCAGATCCTCCTCACTCTTGGAAGAGAGTGTGGGAATAGGTAGGTTTGAGGTGGTGGTCTATGATTTTTGAAGTCACTGTGGGGTTACATGTGGATATTTTGATAATAGGTCATTGTTAGCATATAGCTAATGGGCTATGACCTAGAGAGCTTTACATTTCTTTGTATCATGTCCTAGCATTCTATGGTATGAGAAAATCAAGTTATCATCAAACCAGGTTAGCTTAGGACTATGGGGGTCAAATGGTTTTATGGGAGTCAAAGTCAAGCAAAAAACTTGAAATAACCTCTATAAGATGGCTGAATAATACTTAGGCAAAGGTGGCAAAGATGTTGCAGTTCTAGTTTTGATTATTGGGGTGGAAGATTTTTTAGGAATAGGTGTAGTACTGGGAGTTTTGGGTGGTAGAGTATCCTTTGTATTTAGTAGTTTGGAGACCAAATTTTTAGAAGTGGAAGGTTTGGTAGTGGGTGGTTTGAAAATATAAGGGTTAAAAATAGGATATTTGGTAGTGGAGGGATAGGAAGTGGGGGGCACAGAAAGAATAGGTGGAGGCGTAGCTAGAAGAGAAGGTCTGGTTTGGGTTGTCTTCAAGAGATGTTTTCTTAATGGAAGGATGAGGTCCTAGGATGGACTAAATATGTGATCTCAAAATGGAAGGCAAGGTAGAAATAAGTGGCAAAGTTTTATCTTTTCAAATCTTAGGTGGCTCTTTCTTCTTGGTTAGCTTGATTTTGGGTTCCTTTGGTGGGATAAGTGGTGTTAAATCCAACCTTAATGGAGGGTGAGTAAGGCTATGAGTAGATAGTATGCCTAGGTTTTTGGTAGGCTTGGCTAGTATGGGGGAAGCTACCTAGGCTACTTCAGTTGGAGGTGATTACATTAGTTCAACTATGGCTTGAGGGGTGGAGTTTTCTAATGGTTTGGTTGAGATGATGGTAGGCTAAATAGTAGAAGTGAAAGGTTGGGTTGATAATGGCATTTTTGGGGATTCTTTCTTGGTCAGGTAATAAATCTTGAGATAGTGCCAAATTTTGGCACGATCCATGTTGGGTTGGGATAGGTACTCCAAGTTTTGAACTAGCCTAGAGAAAGGTTTATAGATGGGTTTGGTCTATTCAATATTGGTCTCAAAGGATAACCCTATGGGTGGAGAAAGGGGAGTGGTTAGCTCATCCTTTTCCTAAATCTATGGCTCCAAGGTTTGGGAATGTGAGTCTCCTATAGGAGAGGTATATGGAGTGACCTCTTCCTTAGGAATGTTTTACAAAGGAAGAGTGGAGTGATGTATGATGAAAGAGAAGGATACAATGGTAATGGATGCTTATTTTTGTATGTCTTCCAAATGAGAGGTTGGTATCTCCACTACCTTGATAAGTGGAGAAAGGGGAGTGGTTATTTCCTTTGTCTCAGTTTCCAAAGGAATAGAAAGTGACTCTATTACCTTAATTTGAAGGGGAATTAAATGTGGTTTGGGCTATAGTTTCCTAAAAAATGAGTTCACTAAGAACCATGTTAATAATATGGACCTCAACATTTTGAGAGAATTCCACTCTATTATTTTCATTGTTTATAAAAGGGGCATGGTTGGGGAATGGCTATCTAAATATGTCAAGTGATTGGTTTGGGTGTACATTGGGGTTATCCAACTCAATTTCCCCCTTGTCAATCAAAATTTGGATTACATTTTTGAAATTATTGAACCTACTAACATCATGCCCAATGACACGATGGAAGGCACACAATTCATTCTCCTTATACCAACTAGGTATAGGGTGAGAGGAATTTAATTGCTATAGGGGTTTGATTGGTGGGAGTTGTATGATATTTTATTTTAACAACTTTTTCAAGTTCAAATCATATGACTCCCCTAGCAGAGTAAATTATTTTTGGTTGTTACAATTTTAGTTTCTAGTATTTTGATTAGAGGAATTAGAAGAGTTAGGTTGGTTAACAACCGATAGAGGAGCAGTTTTAAGGATAACCACATTCATGATTCCCTTATTTTTGGTGTTAAATTTGGTTTGATTGTTAGGTTTGGAGGAGGAAGCCTCATTTGATTTAAAAGTGGAATTCTTGTTTCTCAATTTTAACTTCCCCTCTTCAATGACTATATTCTCTAACTTCCATGCATGGTGAAAGCTTCATCAATGGTCCTAGAATCATAAACCTATAAGGTGAAGGAAATGTGTTTGGCACAATCTCAAGCAAAAATATCAATAATCTCGGGCTAGGGCAAAGAGAAAGAGAGTTGATTTATCAAGCTTTTCCAATGGGGTACAAAGTCAGCAATGGAATCATCATCAAATTACCAGATGGGGTAAACATTAGTGATGGAAACTTTCTTAGAGATGTTTATGGAAAATTTATCTAAGAAGGTTTGAGCTAGTTGGGAAAAAGAAAAAAGGAAATGCTTGGTGAGAGCATCATCATAGGCAATCAAATAGAAATATTTTTTAAATGCTCTTAGATGTTGTTGAGGGTCTTCTTTACTCTAAAATTTTGAAAATTTTGGAAGCTCCCATTGAGAAGGATAAGGTCAAATGGGGATGTGGATGGATGGGTTGGTTTATTATATATTTTTTTGTATGATATGAATTTATGGGCACTAGAAATAAATGACTCTAAAGTGGTCATTTTGTCCATTAACATATTAACAAGATCTATTTATGATTTCGCACCCCCATAGTTATAAGGCAGATTATGTTGGGTTTAGGTAGGTGTAGCATAAGGATATCTAGTAGAAGGTTGGGAGGTTGTCACATATTTATGTGTGGACATGGGTGGTTGGGAGGACATCATGAATGGGTAGGTGGATATAGGAGGTTGGGTAGATGATGGAGCCATATACCCCTATGGGTTTGGAATATATCTTGGGTTGGGTGCAATAAGAACCTATTAAGGAACTTACATGGCTTAGGTTGGACATATGTTCGGGTTGACAGGTTGAGGATGGGCAATAATCTTAGTAATAATGGGTGAAAGGGTATAAGGTATGGGAACCACCAAGGTTTGGATCGGAGTGAAGGTAGGTGGGTTGGAAATAAGAGGAAGGGTGATAACACTAGTAGAGGGTAATCCCACGATAAGTAGATAACAATATCCAAAGGTTGGGTTGTTCCTATACTAGAAGGGTTATTGATTGGGGTGGAAGGTGTCTGGATGTTGGTTGGTTGGTTGGGTGGGTTGGTTTTGGATGGTGGTATTGGTGGGATTATTGGTGGAAGAATATGCTTGGGTGACTAAATATTGGGTATAAATGGTATTAATAGAGGTGATGCTCATATGGTGGGATGACATACCATATGGAATATCAGTAAGTGGAACCGAAGCAGGGGTATGGTAGGATATGGTGTTAAGGTAATACTTGAGGGATATGGGGTTGTTATCCATAAAGGTTACAAAATATACATCACCTTGGGCAACCATCTGAGGGATAATAGGACTTCTAGAAGGATGGGGAGAACTCTATGCATTCAATACATACTCCATGGATGAAGGAGAAGAGGAAGATGGAGGATTAGGAGGTGGATCTTGATTTTTTTGGTTTCTTAGTTGTTGCCTAGTTAAAACCATGCAAATAAAGGGAAAAGGGAGATACAAGCAATCTCACAACTCAATAGAGAAGCAATCAAAATGAAAATATCTCAAGGAAAGTAGTGCATACACTAATGTGTGTTAAAATCCTAAGATACTTTACTATCTCTATTTAGGCTTATACATAAATTTTAAAGAAGTTATGAATACCAACTTGGGCTTGTAGAGTGGGTACTATAATAAGATATCTAAGGATGGTTTCAGGTAGTTAAAGGATCTCAATATCTATACTAAAGCTTGGTATGTGGCTTGATATAAGGGTGTCAGGTGATTAGCCAAGATATTCTGAGTTGCTAGAGATTATACTCAGCCAGTGTACTTAGTTGGTTTTCTCCTTGGTGGTGAAATCTAAGTAGGATAATTGAGGAAAGGTGATCACTAGGTTATGAAAGCCTATTCATTTCTTATGTCAATGTTTTTATGCTTGATTATGTGTAATTATTTTGGTCTTCTGTGTGTGATAAGAGTAAAGATATAATTTATTTAGTTGATTAATTAAGCTATATGAGCTAAAATAAGCAAGAAAACAATGTTTGCATTTAATTTTAAGCCCAAAATGAAATTTATATTTATTGTATGAGCATAAAACAAGAAGAGAAAGCACCTAGATGCAAATTATGACCCCAAGAAAAGATTTATGGGTCCCACCGAGTGTGCCAAAATGTTTCATGTAAATTTTGACTATTTTACTAGAAGAAAGAGAGAAGAAAATCAAAGAGGGTATGATAGAAAACTATGATATGTTATGTATGTGTTGGTCCAAATGATTATGGAGACTCCTCTTTGTCTTGGGAAGAATGACCTATAGATAATAAATCACTAAAGAAATGGTTGATTAGTTAAGTAGCAGGGTGGATTGCCTAGCATGAGTTAGATCTAAGAAGCATGGGATTTTTAGGATGCTTTCAATCCATACTTTTAAAATTTTAAGTTATGAACTCAAAATATAAATTAATTGCATAAATAATAGAAGCTACTGAAATCAAATACAATAAGTGCTTGAAAAAATATTTATTTGACTAATTATAGTGATAAATGATTAGTTATTAATGATAAATAAATAAAATGTGTTTCATAAAATAAGGTAATCCTCTGTGATAAGGTAGAAAGTTATAAAGTGGGACTTGGTCAAGGTTTGATATGTGAAATTAGCTTTCTGTTGAAAGTTGACACGCAGTGACCATTAGTGATTGGGTAAGACCATTAGTAGTTAGGTGACCATCAGTGATTAGGTGACTATCAATGGTTAATGGAAAACCATTGGTGGTTAGGTGACCATCGATGGTTACTATGGGATTTGGTTTTAGAAAGGAGTTTATTTAGGAAGGTGGATTGGAGGAGACATAAAGAAACTGATTGTTGGCTTGGGTAAGGAGTAGATATTTTGCTTTGTTGTTGTTAATCTAAAAAATGTTGAGGTGAGTGGCTAAAATTTTTTTGTAGGCCCTGTATTAATTTTTTTAGAGTAATGATAGCTTGGCTACTGATTGATGAACAATAATTCTAATCTCTGTCATGGTCACTAGTTCGTTGGAACCTTTCTTGGATTCGTAGAAGAATGAACGATACCTATACAATAAGTTCTATCTATGTTGTAAGAAGCTAATGATTTTTCCTCTTTTCACCTCCTCTTCTCTTTATATAGAAGGAAGGGAGTGGTGAAACAATAGGTTCAACAATTTATCTAATTTTATCCTTAACATGCATTGCTTATGCACATGGATCAAACAACTAAAAATAAAAAATCAAGTTGTAGTTGAGTGGAAGTTAACCCTTGAGGTGGTTAAAGGTTAAACATTGATGGTCGAGGCTAACCATCAGTGGTTATGGGTTGACCATCAGCAGTTGATAGGACAAAGGTAAAATGACTAAACTTAGCCATTGTGACTTAGGTTTGGTGGTTAAAAAGTTATGAAATGGTCCCAAGGGGGTCTAGGGGTGATCTAAAGGTTGGTGCAACATATACAATTGTAGTGTATGAATTTATAATGTCTAAAAACTACTTGTATTCTCACGGTGTAAACTATTTTTAGTATATATGTTTAATTAAAAAAATCACATATTTCTATTTTGACCCTAGTAGGGTTGTTATAGTATTTCCTTACCCAAGAGATCCAGTTTCCTTTCGAAGAAGACATTTTATTCTATAAGGTTGTAGTCATATTGTCCCATAATTATTTTTTCAACTGACCATCAAAGAGGGGGATGACCAAGTATTTAATGAGGAGAAAATTTAAATAAAATCAAAGAATTTGATTAATCTTATTTTGTATATAGATCAAAATGTGGAGGAAGAAAATATTAAATTTAAAGAGGTTAACCTCATGCCTCAAAGAATGTTGATATCAATATAATTTTTTTTTAGCATTCTAGATTTCCTAATCTAAGAAAATTATCCATATATTTACAACATAAATACAAGATAAGTCATATACCATATTATGTTAGACCCTAGTTTAACCATATTCTTCTCAATTTGCCACATACTAAAGGCATTCAATGTGAGAGAGATAAGCAATATACCTGATAAGGTAGTCCAATTATACAAATTTAAATCCCATGTTAGATTTACCATTAATAATTCTTATGAATTACAATCAATTGTGATAAAAGGAAATATTCAATAAATTTATATTAGAAAGGTTTAAATGTTTTTTAAAGGGTAAATTCATAACAAGATTTGATAAGTGTCGTCATAGCTCAACCTAAGTTAATGGTTACTTGATCTAATCAATCCTTCAAAATAAAAATTAGAATAATATTATATACCAACCCATTTAAGGTCCATTATAACAATATATCCTATAACAAGTAAACAAGTTTTTACTTATAATGAATTTTATCACACAAGAAGTTCTTTTTCAATAGTTTAATTAGTCCCAAAAATAGTTTAGTTATTTTCAAAACAATAAATTTTGAACCTAAGGTATCAAAAAGATCAATAATATCACATTTATCAAAAATCCTACAACCCATTTACCACATGAGAGATAATTTCAAACCGTCACCAAGGAATGGAAAATGATAAAAATGATACAATATCAAGGTATAAAACCATACTAGTCTCATTTATCAATTCATGATATAAAATTAATAGTCTATCTCATCTTCTATAGACCATATATCTATTAAAAAATAATGTAACTTAAGGAAGTAAGTTTTGTTATGACAAATCAACATACAAGGTCTTTTTAGAAGATCCGTATTTATGATAAGTAGTTCCAGTTACTCTCAATTCATGCATAACACATTATTAACCCATTTAACTAAAAATACATTCATATAACTATAGTAAAGGCAAAAAATAGACAATAACCATTTATTTTAATGGTAAAACATGTTTTGGTTGGGTATAGTGATCATATAAAGCTCATAATCCTTATTACCTACAATTGATAGAGTCACAACCCATAATAAGATTATCTATATGAGAGTTAAAAAATAAAACACAAAAATACATTTAGCAAGAGATTCATTTTCCCTAAGGATAAAAAGTCCTATAAAACCAAATATATACTTAACATCCTATCTTGGGTCAATATTATCTCATCTTCGGTATCAAAAAAGGAGGTACTAATTAATATAGTAATAAGTATAGAAAATCATAGGTGTATGGATAGGATTACATCTTTTTATATATTATCACAATGCATTTAACCAAGCATAATGCCCAATAAACTTAAAATGTAGTCTAGATTATGCCTTTTTCCCATACAAAGGTATTTATTTCATAAACATAATGTAAGAGCTTCCTTCCTGTTCTTGGTTTGGTGGAGTTATATCCACATTAATCCATGTACAAATTATATTATTTCTATTTTTTAGCTAGGAATTTCATTTGTCAATGCTAATGGACTCATAAGGTATGAGTGTTTGAACCTATGCCCTAATAACAAATGTAATAAATTTCAAGATGATAAGCAATTTATGAATATTTTTTATGGAATAATGATTTATTAATAGTTCATCTAGATTTGGATACATTCAAGTACTACCTTAATGAAACACTACATGATTCAAAGTGATAAGCTGTAAACTACCATAACACTAATTATACTAAATAATGTTATATATTTTGCATAGTCCTCATAGGACTTAGTTAATGTAGCAAATCATAATATCTAAATTTACAATTAGCCTCAATTAATAAATATAACAAGTAAAAATTCATGTAGTAAAATATATTATTATTAGTTTTTTATTACATCAAAATACTATCTAAAATATACTAGACCATTTACATCCACTACTATAGTTGTAATAAATGGATACAATCAATATTTCTAATGTACAAGATTTTTTTTAATTAATGGTAAAGTGGAGATTTTTGAAAGGGGATATACCTTTTATAATGGAGAGATAGATATATAATGGATTCCTAATGAAACTCTTCTTCCAATAGAAAAATAACAAGTTAATAAGAATGAAACAAGCATGGTCATCAAGGACCAGATAATATAGTATTGCCTAAAACAAAGATCAAAAATTAACCCAACACAACAAAAAAATAAACACCACCACAAAATAATGAAAACATATAAGACCCTTCATTACCAATTTCCTTTTGTGATATAAGGGTCATATTCACCTGTTCAAATTCCTTCTTATCTTTTATTTTCCTTTTGTTAATCACCATTGTCCATCATCTCCTTCCCTTATGTTGGGCAAAATAGGAATAGAGAGTTAAAGAACATTGCATTAAGTATTATTCAATAATGGAACCCTAGATAACAAGACTTCACCTTATAAATTTCACTATAATTGAGACCAAGCAAATAAAACCTCACTATATTTACATGTACTTAACACACTTTGTCTTTGGGAGAAAGAGCCAAATATGAAAGCTACCCCAAGTAAAACCCACAATGAAAATGTGGTAGCCAATGTCCATAGATTGATATTTAAAATCTGAACTATACTTGAAACTTTAAAATTTAAATAACAAGGAAGGATCACACCTAAATGTGAGTAAATTGAATTTCCATGTAACTTGTTGGAGATGATGCTTCCTTGTTGAAGCATTTGCTAATGTTGATTTCTCATTAAAGAACTAGGAGAACATGGTAAAATCTAGGCAGATCAATCCTCATGTTGAAATTTAACTAAGGGAAGGCCCATATATTTTAAGACAAATTCCCCCAACCCACTTGTAACTAACACATCACTAATCCCTTAACCCTAAGATTCAAGGAAGGAGCCACATAGTGGGCTCACGAAGTAATGTCAAATATATTTAGTAATGCATAAACTCAACCACATTACTTAGTTAAGCATGAATCAAATATTTCATATGTAATTATAGATTAAAGGTTCATCCACACTTGAAAATGCCTGATAAAATATTGACAAAGTTGAAAATACGTAAATGTGTATGAACCAACATCATGTTGAACTAAAATCTGAATTTTTATATATGTTCATGAACTAATATTATTCCAAACTAGATTTTTTCTATAAAATAGTGTGCATATGCCATGCACATGTCCCCAAATGTGTTTGAATCTAT
>JARHVA010003773.1:1262500-1527500 GCA_037957365.1 Torreya grandis
GGAGTGTTCAGTATAGATGTTCTCAATTGGATCTCTTCTAATAAAGAGATTTACATTGTAAAGAAAAGATTAGAGAAGTTTATGTTAAAACTTTTGCATCTGCCACATTTTATTGTAAAATTTGACTGTACTAGATTTTTGACCTTTAGAGAAAAAGATCATGGTCAGAAAGATGGTTGCAGTAAATATATTAGATGGCAAGGCTTATTTAATTAGTTTAACTTCTTTGTAGAATATATTAAAGGTGCTGGAATATTAAAGCAGACTGGCTTAGTCTAAATCTACCTGCTACTCTGATGCATCAACCTGTTCCTGGCTTCAACTTAACTAGGATTTATAACCAAGGATTTGCCTCCATGAACATCCTCATCTAGGAGCAAATTCTCTAAGAAGGATGGTATCTGAGATATACTCGCATATCTTATGTAGCAGGATAAGATTTATAGATGTCTATAGCAGTAACTATTCAAGTAGATCGTCATCAAAACACTAGTGTTATTACTATTGAAAGACTCAATAGTGAATTCCTTTTTCACCAGTTCACTAAATTATTAAATTGTCCACTCTAGACATGGTTGATAAAGATCAGGTCATCTCATAATGAGCATCTCTATCGATGGATAGTAAAATACGGTCCACACCATATCCATGAAGAAGAAAACCATGATCAAGACACAGTCATTCATACGATCATTCAAAGACAGCTAAAATGGGAATTATACTTCTACATCACTCCTCATTGTCATGCATGTGAAGCTAGACCCTAGCACTGGCATCTTTCCAGTACCTTTTATCTAAGGTGTTTTTTCTAGCCAATAAGTGAAGATGACTTGTTGACTGAAGTGAAAGCAGTGTTGGACCCAACAAGCCAGACTTCCTCATCTAGCGCATCTATTAGCATCTCACTATAGATTACTTTATGAGTTGTAAATCATGATGGGACATGACACTGCCTTAGAAAAGATTCCAGGTAGGACCTCCTAAATACTATAAATAAGACTCTCCTCTATAGAGTTTTCATCATAAAATTTCTAAGCATTTCTTAGAAGTCTAGTAGCTTTATGCAAAGAGTATGCTCTTCTCTTGACCTTCTTCAAGGATCTTGAGAATCAAAAATTTGAATGAATATTTGTAAAAAGAGTGTAATAGTTTTGAGTGTTAATAGTGAAGCTGTAGCCCTTCGGCCCCTACCTACTATCATGAGTTTTCTTGTAAAAGATTAGAATCAGGAGGAAGCATCTATTGACGTAAAAAGATTGGTATCAGAGCCTCAGTGATCAACTATTGAATATATCTATAAGAATTTCTTATAAGACTTTTAAAGTTTTCTTGCTTTGAAAAATTCTTTGGGAAAGTTATTGCATCAAGTCCCTGGCTGTTATTAATTGTCATAGGCCCTTTTTTACTCTGCATCTTTGTTTCCCTTACCATAATTTTCTCACTTACCAAAACCTTAATCTCTTAACAATGGAATTTGGTAAATCCCAGATGTCTTCCACAGTAAAAATTCTAAATGAATCTGAAGTAGAAGGAATGTATGAACTTCCTCCTTTTATTCCTGAGCAATTATCTTAATGTCCTGACATAGATATTACAGAATAAAATCTTGAAAAGGAAAATAGCCTATGTAAACCTCCAGCTATTAAAGATTTACACGTTTATAAGAATTTTGAGCTATTAAAGTCTAAGTTTGTTTATAATTCTACTTATTTATCTTTTGTTAAACCAAAGATCAAATCTGTTGAACTCACTTTGAGTTATAAGCCCAAAAGGAATTTCTAAACAAATTTTTTGTCTTTGTTACCCGAACCTAAAATCAACTACATCAAGTCTCATGAAGATGTCAAGTTTGTTCATTTTTGTCTTATCAAAATACATATTACCCCATTGATTCCTGGTAATATAAAACCCATTATATATTTAGCTCTATGTGATAGACACCAAGTCAGTTTTAAACACGCCTATCAATTATCTAGTCTTGGTTGTTTAAATGATGAAGTTATATGTTTTGAGTTTTGTCCAAACCTCTCTGTTGCAGTCTGTGATTGAGGATGTAAAGAAGTCAAGTTTGGATCCTTAGATTGTTGGGGCTCATTTACCTCTCTATTTAGGTTAGATATGTTTGGAGAGTTTAAATATGCTTCTATAAATATTTTTATTGTGTACAGTATGACAAATACTAATCATCCTAAAATTCTTAAGAATCTCCCTTATGCCTGTAGACTTAGTGGAACTATCCAATTTCAAAAAGGCCATATAGAGTCTATCAAAATCCCTTCTAACTGGAAGCTTGATTAGCTCAAAAATGTTTCTCCAAAAATTAAAGGTCAAGCCACAGTGCATAAGAGTGATGGTAAAACCATCAATATACTTTTGAGATCCCTCTCTATGAATAATTCTTCCATTCTTTCTCCTTCTAGACCCTTTACCTCTTCCTCCAGAAGAGCGGTAAAAATAGGTCACATCTTGATCAAAGATGAAGAGATTAACCAAAGACCTGATCTAAAAGATCAGTTACCTTGTACTTTAATGAATCTTCTAAGAGAAGATAATTTAGAATTCTATACATAAAACAAGGTTAGTCTATATAGAGGTGGAAGGTGGCCTCCACACAAAGGAATGTACAAGCAGACAGAAGGAACTGTTCAGTATTTTTCTGCAGCATTCCAAGGAGATGTTGAACCATCAAACGAGTTCAAACATAGAAACTATGTTTCTAGATTTAATTCTCGTCTCTCTAAAAAATTTGATGACTTTTGTAAATATGTTTTATACATCCATAATATTTTGGATAAACTAACTATTCTTGAAGACAATACCAACCAGGTCTATACAAATATACAAAACTAGTTGTCTTCTATTGATACTAAATTGGCAGCATTAGATGAGAGCCTTGACTAATTAGTCAAACAAGATCAAGAAGCCTAAGAAAAACACCAGCATTAACATATGAGGTCAATTTTGGTTTTAGTTTCAAACCTCATAAGAAACATCCCAGTACCACTTTGATGCAAAGGACTCATGTGTAGCTTCAACCATGGTACTTGAATATTGATGATCTCCTAAATCCTCTAAATGAGATGTCTATCTAGTGTAACTCCATCCGAGTTATTACAGTCAATTATCATTTATACCCAGTAGGTACTACAATCTTTGCCTTAAAATTCTTTTGTGGGATTGTTACTTAATGGTGGGAATCAATGACAGAGAATGAACAACATGAGCGTGTTCACCATCAGCTTGATCCTCTAGCTACATTATATCATTTATTAATTAATGAGTTTACTCCTCCAATTGGCAATAGAGAACTCAAATAAAATAAATGGCTTCTCAAGATGGAGCTCTGTGATCTAAAATAATTTGATGTTTTTGCCAAACAATTTAGGGAATTGACATACGAAAGTAAAAGCTTTAGATCTACTGAGATCAAGCTAAAATATTTGCATGCTTTGCCTTATAATCTCATTGACAAAGTTATTTCTTACATAGATCTCAAAGTCCTAACCATTAAATATCTATCTCTTTCTAATGTCATTGACTTTGCCAAAAAATAGGCCATGCAACTAGTCTCAGAGACTAAAACCATTCAAAAGCTTACAAAGCATCAAGCCTCTCAAATAGCTCCTATTTTTCCTGAAACAACCCCATTTGGTTGTCGGCCATTTTTTCAACCTTACAAACACCAAAAGAAGCATCACCCTCACCTTTATTTCAAGCACCACTCCTTTCCCTGCAAGCATTCCTATGCTCCTCCTCAGTGTTTTCTAAAGAAATGCCATACTCCATGTCCTCCAGGAAAGTAACTCATCTACTATATTTGGCGTAAGCCTAGCCATATCACCTCATAATGCCATTGTAAAAAACCTAATGTCAAATTCATTTTCACCTCCAACATAGCCATGTGGTGGCATATAGTCAACTCTAATGAAGATCTTTACTTTGACATCTATGAACCAATTCTAGATGATCTCCCCACTGAAGACTTTGAAAATGACGAAGATGCAGAAGCTCTCAAATCATTAGCCGTTTGGAATATTATACTAACATTATAAATCCTTAGAAATTATAGTCTAATTATAGTGTTTAGGATGTTCTAAAATATTTTTGGGATGTTTTGAGAGTTTTTAAAAATAGGGCTTTTTTTAAATTTTAGTTTTTTCAAATTTCGCATATAAACTCTAATTTTTGAGTTGAGGCTTATTTAAGCATGGTTTGGTTTTGTAATTATTTCAAGTCATTTAATATGAATCAATACAAGTTATTGTTTAAAATATTGGTCTATTAGTAATTTTATTTATCTTATTAGTTTTTGGGTTTATTATCTGGTATTAGAGCAAGTTTGAACCTTGTAGGAGTAAATAATGGTGAGACAACGAGGAGATATTGTGTAGATGAACTAGACTATATAAGAGCTACAGAGATAAGTTCAATAATTAATAGAAGTTATCACCAATCAGTAGAGAAGACAAAGTGGTGATGAGGAAAACAAAGATCATGATAAGAAAATTCAACAAGAAAAAGAAAAGCAAGAGCAACCACCATCAAGGAAGAGAGGATGGTTCGGGCTTTAGAAGGAAGAAATGAAAGAATCAATGTTGATGTCCCAAATTATAGAGGCAATTTAAAACCATAAGAGATTATAGATTGGATGAATAGCATGGAGAAGTTCTTCAAGTGGAAAACTATGAAAGAAGACAACAAGGTAAAGTTTGCATGCATAAAATTGAAAGGTCATGCAATGATTTGGTGGGATCACCTGTAGAAAGAGAGATAGGGAAAAGGTAAAGAGAATATTAATTCATGAAAAAAGATGGAGAAGAAGGTGAGGGAGTAATTTCTTCTTATGGATTATGCATAAACCCTATATAGAAGATTTCAAAATTTAAGACAAAAAGATGATAGTATACAAGAGTATACAGATGAATTTTATAAGCTTTCCATACGAGTGGAGGTGATGAAATAGAAGATATGTCTGCAAGGTATGTAAATGGTTTGAAATTTTTTATTCAAGATGAATTAAGCATTCATAGAATACTTAACATGAAGGAGGCTTATCAATTAGCTTTGAAAGTTGAAGAAAAATAAAATAGATAGAATTTTAGAAGGACATCTACTAATCCAAAAAGAATCAGATCCCCTCCAATAAAGGGATGAGGTGGGTTTAATACCACCATAGGTGGATTTAATTCTAATAAAGGTGAATCACCATGTGTTACAGAAAGGCAAGATGATAATAGACAAGAGTTTTAATACCAACAAAGAGGAAGAGGATTTCAGAGAGGATGAGGTTATGGTGGTTCTAGAGGATGGTTTTCAAATTAACGTAGATCTTATAACTTTTATAGATGTGGAGAAGAAGGTCACAAAGCATTTGAGTGCCCACACTAACAAGATCAAGAAAGGAGGCAAGAATATTACCCAAGAGTGAATCTAGTTGAGGCTGAGATAGAAGATCAGACTACTAAAGTTGCACTAGTAGATGTTGGAAAGAATCTCATGATGAGAAAAACCATGATCACTCTAAGAAAGGAATAAGTTCAAATTAAATAAGGTGGTGATGCATGGCTATGATCAAATATTTTTTGAACAAGATGTATTTTGGATGGAAAGGTATACAAAGTAATTATAGATGGTGGTAGTTGTGCATGTATTTATAAATCAATATGTTCCTTGTTAGTATTGGATATGTTGAGGATGTTTGTCTCAAGGCTTCATGTAAGATCAATAACTATGTATTTATACTTCATATTTGGATCACTAGATTTGGTATACATATGGATAAATATCTTTGATTATTTTTACAAGAAAAACTCATGTGGAATAAATTACTCATGAGGATGAAACGGAGGAAGCACAAAAGTCATTAAAATTGTGAAGCTCACCCTAAAAATCTTTCCCAACTACCTCTTTGACCTTGGTAAGAAACACAAGTGTCTCAAATAAACAAAAATTCTATAACCCTTGAACGAGTCAGGAATTAAACTGATAGAGGAGATAAATCTTGTAAGGAAACCTCTGTGTGTAAGAACTCTAAGTGCCACAAACTTAAACTCCATTTTCAAACCACTCAATTTTTTTTAAGGGAATAGATGGAAGAAATTTTCTTGAACCAACCCTCACAGTACTCGACCAAACCATTGGCATAAAATCTTGACCTTTTCACTCATATATTTGTCTATGAGAAAACAAGGCTAGAAAACCTATTTGAAAGAAATATTTAATCCCTTAAATGAAATAAAACCAAAACCAAGCTAGTGGAAATTTTTGAGAGGAGGAATGACAAATAAGGAATAACACTATATCACTTGCTATCACAAGGTGTGTTGAAGACCAATATCACAAATGCAATTACAACTAAAATCAAGAAATGGGAATGAAGAGGATGGGTGAACTAGACCATAGGGAATAATGTGAGAGGAATGAATGGGAGAATGGAATGGATGGAGATCCTCTAAATAGGCAAGAACCCAAATGGGGGCTATTAACGGATTGATATGTGTTGGTAGGAAATAAATGCAATAATTCTGGAATTTTTAGGTGTATCATGATCCATTTACATGTATACAACATATTTAAACTCCATTTTTTTAATTCTCCTTTGTATTATTTTGTGCAATTGGGAAATTTTAGGTTTGCTTACATAATTTACAATGAGCTGATGCATAAGCAATCTCTAAGTTCACCCTTATTTTTAATATAAAAAACCATAAAAATGAGAGTTGGTTATAGGATAGCTTAAAATCCATTGTAAGAAAAGTTTGAAAAGTTTGATTGAGGGTTCATATAATAGAGTGAATTTGGGAAATCAAAGTTTGATTACAAGTTGGCTTGGTTAGCAAACTTTTAATCAAGATCTAAAATGTCAATTTATTTTGAAAAAATCAAGAAAATTAGAGTCTATTTATAATTTATCTCATTGAGGCAAAATGTAAATAAAGCCTTACAATCACCAAAAATTGCAATAAGCAAAAGGAAACTTTGATAAGTTAGGAAAAAGAAGATGTACATTTTACAAAACTTGTATAAAAACTTACCTTTTTTGACTTAAGTTTCAAGATAAAACAAGATTGAGGAAATCAAGGTTGGTGGGCTTTGAGTACATGCAAGATATATAGAAGTCAAATTTCATTTCTCAAAAGGATACTTCTAAAATTTTCAATGTTTTAGACATAATTATAAATTTTCTAAGTTGAATTATGAGGACAATAGTTGGATTTGATTGGAGACTTAGATTATGAAGGTTAGATAATGAAGCTTAGAATATCTAGGTTTTGAAATTAACAAATTTGTAATCAAAGTCTGAAGTCTCAAATTTACTTCAAGGAAATCAGGAAAATAGGGGTCCATTTACAAGTCAATTCATTTAGCCAAAATATAAATGAAGTTCGATAATCCTAAAACATTCAATGGGTGAAAGGAAACATAGAGAAGTTAGGGACATGAAAACATATTTACATTTTGTAAAAATTGTACAAAAACTCTATTTTTTTTAACTTAAGCCACAAGATAAAGGGTGATTGAGGAAATTGGGGTTGACGTGTTTTGAGTACATCTAAGACATGTATAAAAAGTTTGATTTTCATGATTTTAGCTAAAATAAAAAAACTCTAAGGGAACTAATTTAGGAGAATCAGAGACATCAGATCAACTCATGATACTTAGATGTTTCTCAACAACCCTTATGGGTTTTCCAATAGCTTTAATATCATCTTCAACAAACTTACTAAACTGTAAGGCATAGATCCTCTTTTATATTACCACGTATCTTTGGTAGTTTAACACTATAATATCCCTTTCTGGGTATTTTATAAACTTTGAAATTTACCATGAATCTTTTTTAATATTGAACATCAATAAAATATTAAAACAACCCACATGCAACATTGATATTGAAAACCCATTTGAAAGTTCACTGAAATCCTTATTATATTAAAATGGAAGCATAAAAAATAATGGTAATGAAGAAACAACATAAAAAAGTGCATATGTAATATGAAAATTCCAAAACTGATAACAACCCAATTGTAATATTTTATTCAATGTGTTATCTATGCTTTTAGCACTAAAGAATACATATAAATAGAGCCATAAATTCATAATAGTAAACCCTTGTCAAAATCTTAATAAAATCACCATGCACAATAGTAATAACCCGATACAATAATGATTCATTAAGGACAAGGTATAATAGGTTAGAAAATCATATCATAGGGTTAAAAGGAGGAATGGTGATGAGCTAGAGGGTAGTATGATGGCCCAAATGTTGTCTAGAACCCCATGCAATAGTCTAGAAATTATTTCAATTTCTCACAAGGGCTAGAAAATGATGGTAATCTTTGATCACACTGCAACTAAAATTTAATCCTGATTTGCAAGCATAATTATGATCCTTAAATGGAATCACATCAATGTGTTTAGAGGGTTTTCATCCTCCACACATGTGTATCAATGGGTTTTTGTCCTCAGATGAAAACATCGAACACAATGGCTCAAGATCTAGATTAGGTTTTGATTGTCAAAGTTGAATAATGAATCATGACTCTTTTGAGCCTAGTTCCTTTTATAATTCTCCATTTTCTAATTTACCATAAATGTGTTTAAAAATACTTTTAATAAAACATTAATTTTCATCCACTTAATAATAATTACCGTTTGACCCTCTTAATAAAAATAATGGACAAGTGTTATTTTTATGTTATAAAATAAGTGACTTAAGACAACTTAAAGTATTATTATTAAGTTATTTCTCTAAGTTTATCCTTTAGCCTATGAGAAATAGGAAATAGTCTATGGGTCTTCTGATTGGCTTAATTCCAAAAGGGGACTGACAGTTTTCCCTTCCCAAAATTTCTTGCCCTCAAGAAATTACAAGCTCTACTACTCTGACTTACCCCAACTAAGTAACTCTATATTACCAAGATCTTGATTCATCCTTGGGGATTTACAATTCAAAATGGATCCTTCTAGAATAGCTCTAGACCACTCTGCAAGTAAATGCATTTGAAATAATAACTCTGTAAGTGTCATTTTTATTGTCCAAGCTGGTCACTATGGATGAAGCTTCCTCTCCTACCTTGCCTTCCCCCTACCTATGTTATCTTATGCTTGTACAAGTAGGATAAAAAACCATTGGAATTGAATAGTGGTTAATATCCTATGCTTTAAGAAGACTGTGTGTATCCATCAACAAGAACTGAGATTTGAAACCTTCCCTTAATAAATCCATGCAAATGGCACCATGAATAAGAAGTTAACATCCTTTTTTAGGCCACATAGAGGAAGCTTAAGCTAAAGCTTTCTCTGTTGATCGAAAATATCCATTCCAAAGACATTTTTGACCCTACACTAACTCAAGTAATGATGTCCACATATTTCAGACATTACCTTCCTCACCCAAAGAGAGCCCATGATTGATAACAACACTACTATTTTGACTCTGTAAGCAATATTTAGCTTCAAGGGCACAAAGTGTTATTCAACCAATCTCACTTTCTAGCTTCAATTGCAAATAATGTACCTGGGTAGTTTTTGGGGTGACAGGGCTTGACTGGATTAATAACACATTACTATCATCACCTCCTCACCTTGAGGCATTTTGTTTAGACTCGAGCCTAATTGTGTTTGCCATCCAATTAGTTTTAATTATTCTCATGTCTAATAAAATCTATGAAAGATCCTTCTTCTTCTTAAATGTTATTCTCAATTTTTTTCCAACTTATTTTGCATAAAATCATGAACCTAAACATGAATTTCTTTCCACAAAGCATCTATAATTATTATTTTAGGTGTCTGCATAATTGTACCAATTCTTTTTATATGGCTAGTAAGCTCAACCATTGTCCTTCTTTATTCATAAGAATAATTGCTTCAAATAACCTTCTCATAATCTAAAATGATTGAAGAAAAATCATCTAGATTTAGAGGAACAACAATCCTTAAAGGGTCTAGAGAACTTCCATGCACATTGTTCCCAAACATGACCAAATCACCTACCAAGAATTTAAAAACCTATAAGAACAATACATACAGAATACATTTGACTTCCTTGCTCATCTCAAGATTGATGCCCTGTGAAGACTTCAAAAGTAAAATTTGATTTGTTAAACTTGCAAAACGTAATACAAAATCATCATGTTTTGAATGGATGATGCCAATATGGTGAACATAATAGTGTCTTTGATACTCCAATGCTTTGTGTGGCCCAATTTCATATGGTGTAGGTAGAGAAATTAGGTGACTATGGCTTGAAAATATCAATAAATATGAAGAGAGCTCTTTCATCATTATTTCAAGTGCAAGATGAAGATCTAAAAATGCTAGTAGGATAGGATACCTCTTGAATATGTTGATGAGATGACTTATCTTTATTTATTTTTTAATATTACCCCCCTTTTTTTTATATGGTGTTGCTAAAACCAAAAATACATGTAGCACTCTTAAATGAGCATGATTCTTTGAAAATAAGATAGAAAAATATGTCTCCAATGATTCAATGCAAAATCCAATAAGCATATGAAATATGCCCTCAATATTATTCACTTGAAAAAGATCCACCTGTATGTTTAATATAATCTCCCATCTTGTACTGAAATATATTTAGAAGTCATCCAACTCTTCCCTCATTGAATCTGTATCTTGCCATTGGCTACTAACTTGTTTGAATATCCTTTTGTACTAAGAGAAACCATATGGTATACTTGTTTTTACATTTTATAAATGATCAAGCTTCAACAACACATTAAGTAGATTAAGCATAGACCACTATGGGTTATTGTAGGTCCCATTGATTAGTCTCTCTAGCCTAAAAGAATGTTACATATCAACTACCATTTTGGATGTCATTGATGAATGTCATCATTGTATATTATGAACATGACTAATTTCCAAATATAGAACTTGGTAGGTTTCAAATTACAAATCTACTTGACTTTGATTCATAGAGTCAGGTAGCTAAGGAAGAGCTTTAACATAACTATGATGTGTAAAGAATAATTGACATCTCCTTTCCCTCTTGAACCAACACATTCAGTTGATTAATAGACTTTGTACCCTACATCAAAGATAAAGTATAGGTGGGAACATCCTCATAGCCTTTATCTATTGAGGACTCTTCACCTTCATCTTGCATGGTGGATTCTTTTTGTTCTAGATCACTACTCTATTAACTTTCTTGTAGCTCTGGGCCTAACTTTTCTCTTACCTCTTTTAATTTTTTGCTTCTACCTTCTTCGATCATCTTCATTAATTATTCAAAGATAAAGTTAGACTTTTCATCATATGTGGGAATCTTGCTTAGATGATTTTGAGTGACCCTTCTTCCTCTTATTCTTGGCTCATGCCTCCTTTTTAAGTCATATAAATCTCAAAGGGATATGCAACTTGAACTTTTAGGCTTAGATTATAATATTATTCATAATTGGCCTCATAATCAATTCTAAGTTTTTGCCATTCTTCTTATTTTGATTATTTTATGTCCAACTTTATTTTTATTGATGCCACTAAATTCTCCATGTATTATGATATGCTTCTAAATGCTTGTCCATTTTATCTCTTACCCTATAAGCTAGCAGGATCATATGCTCTGATACCACTGTAATATTACTTTATGGATATTTTACAAACTCTAAAATTTACCATGAATCCTTTCTAATATTTAACATTAATCAAAAAGTAAAACAAGCCACATGCAATATTGATATTGAAAACCCACTTGAAACTTCATTGAAATCCTTATTGTATTGAGATGAAATTATAAAATATACTAATAATAAAGAAACAAGATAGTAAATTACACATGCAATATGGAAATTCCAAATTTGATAACCACCTAACTATAATATTTTATTTAATATGTTATCTACACTTTTAACACTAAAGAATACATATAAATATATCAATAAATTCACAACATCAAATACTTACTTGTCAAACTCCCAATAAAATCACAATGCATAATAATAATAACCCTGAAATAACAACAATTCACCAAGGACAAGATTTAATAGTAGATGGAAATAGATTATAGGGCTACATCGAGGAATGGTGCTGAGCTGGAGGGTGGTATGATGGCCCTGAATGTTGTCTAGAACTCCACACAAGAGTCTAAAAATTATTTTAAACCCTCACAAGGGTTGGAAAATGATGACAATACTCATTTATGATTCTTGGATGGAATCACGTCAATGGGTTTAGAGGGTTTTCATCCTCCACACCTATAATCAGAGGGTTTCATTATCAGATGAAAATATTGAACATAATGGCTCAAGCTCTATATTAGGGTTTGATTGTCAAAGTTGAATAATGAATAATGACTCTTTTGAGCCTAAGTCCTTTTATAACTTTCCCTTTTTATAATTTACCCTAAACATATTAAAAAATACTTTTAATAAAATATCACTTTTCCTTAATGATAATTTCTTTTTGACCCTCTTAATAATAAAGCTACATAAGTGTCTTTTTAATTTTATAAGATAAAAATGATTTAGGACAACTTAAAGTATTATTATTAATTTATTTCCATTACTTTATCTTAGGCCTGACAAGCAAAGTAGACATTCAAAAGATTGAATTAACAAACCTTCAGTTGTCGGCCACCATCCATAGTGCAAACAGAGATGAATGGAGGAAGCTTGAACTTTAGATCCACCTCCATGAATACCCTAGGGTTTGATTGAAATGACTTTCAATGGCCATTCAGTATAAGGAGTTTGCCAAACCAACTAAAAAAATGGTCAACAAAAGGTCATAAGTCATTAGGCAAAGCTGGGAATTCCAACCAAAGTGGGTAATGAGCCTGCCCAAAATCATTAAGGTTGACATTCACCCACCATGACTGGACATAAGCAATATTTTTAGTGATTTTCCATGTTATAAATTGCAACACATGTTGGGATGCAGTGCTTGAATTAAACAAAGGTAAAACTATTTCAAAACTTATCCCCAATAAGAGTTTAGAGAGATCCCTTTTGCCTCCAAACTAAGAAAACACCACTAGTTATAAGCTTATTCATTAGGCATCTTATGCAAAAAATATACTCACCCAATGGTATATTTAATTTGGACACTATATCCCATCATGTGTTATAATTCAGAACATGGAACATCTCTAACAATCTTGCTTATGTCTAATTGTGGTGGGTGGATTTCAACCCTAATGATCTTGGGCAGGCTCATTACCCACTTTGGTTAGAATTCCCAACTCTACCTAATGAGTTTTTCCCTTTTGTTGACATTTTTTCTAACTAGTTTGGCAAACTCCTTATACTTAATGGCCATTGGAAGTCATTTCAATCGAACCCTAGGGTATAAATGGAGGTGGATCTAAATTACAAGCTCCCTCCATTCATCTCTATTTTCACTATGGATGGTGTCTAAAAATTGAAGGTTCATTATCTCAATATTGAAACTCTTTATCTCATCTTGTTTGATCTACACGCTGCTTATACTTATGACATTCTCTTCCAACCTTCTATTCACTTCTCTAAGCATATCATGTGTACATCTTAAATATTCATGCACTTCAACAATTATCCTCCTTATATCAATTGTGGCTCTTAACTTAAAAATATCTCTAGGTTTGAAACCATATATAATTTTAAAATAAATCATTTTTAACTCCTATTTACTCAATTATCATATACAAACTCATCTTGTGCTAATGTCATATCCCATCGGGTTATCTCCTACCAATAATATCGACAAGTTACCAATAATTTTATTCACTACTTTCATTTCTCCATGTATTTGAAGATGATAGGGTAAAGTGAAACTCACCCTAATTCTCCACATTGTCCTCTAAAAGTGCCTAAAAAACCTTGTATCCATATCTGATACAATACTCTTTAGCAAAACATAATCTCACTACTTATTTGAAGAACACATTTGCAATATTTGTGGCATCACTTGTCTTTTTTGCATATTATAAAGTGTGCCATCTTGTAAAATATATAAACAACAATGAAGATACAAATCATTACCTCTTTGAGTTCTTGGCACTCCAAGAACAAAATTTATGCTTATCTCCTCCCATGGCCTCTCTCGATTTGGTAAACATTGATACAACCCTATATTCTATCATTTTCCTTTGGCTTGTTGGTAAATTCTACATCCTTGCATGAAACGTTTCACATCTATACTCATCCTCTATCAATATTAACTCTCATTTAGTTGTGTTAAAGTTCTATCACCAACAAAGTGACCAACTAAGCCTTATATGATTTTCTCTCACCAAGTTTTCCCTCATTGAACCTTGAGATATGCACAATTATTATCTTTTGAAAAACAAACCATCCTCCCACAAATAGTCCATCCATAGATTGATATCTATTCTAGTTGGATTTATGCATGCTTCCCATGCATATCAAAAATCCAAATCCTCCTCAAAAAAATTCTTTATTGATCAGAGCCAAGAACTTTCACTCTTATCTCATTCATCAGAGGAATTATCCTACTCAAAGCATTCTCAACTTTATTTGATTGGTCATTTCTATGATTAAAATAAAATTAATAACTTTGAATAAACCCAACCCACTGCATATGGTTTTGGTTCATCTTACCTTGGCTTTTTATGAATGGTAGTACCTAATGATCCATGTACAATATGAAATAATTGGGTAACAAATAATGCCTCCAATTCTTGACAGTTTATATTATAGCATAAAAATTTTGACCATAAATAGAGTACTTCCACTCTAATTCATTCAAATTCTTATTAGAATCAATAATGGTATTACCTTCTTGACTTAAAATCGCTCATATGTTAGTCCCACTAGCATCATAATCAACCTAAAATACCTTATTGAAATCCATTAATGCTAACAATAGTTTTTTGTTACTATTTTCTTCAAAATATGAAAACTCTTCTTTGTTGTAATAATTCACTCAAACTTATTATTATTACCTTTCATTGTTTCCATAATGGGTGTACATATACCATTGAATTTTATAATGAATTCCCTATAGAAACTAGTTAATCATGAAAAAAAAATTCTTCAAACATGGTTCTAGATGATGGGCATTCAATAATTTCTATTATCTTTTCCAAGTCCATTTTAATCCCGTCATTTGAGATTACAAATCTGAAATAAATCAACCATCTCCTCCTTCATGAGCTACATTTATTCAAGTTGACCAACAATGTCACCTACCACTACCTTTGTAACACCAACCTCAAATGCAACAAATGTTCTTTTGTAGGACTGAATATCAAAATGTCATCCAAATTCACAATGATAAATTTATCCAAGTAAGGTATCAATATTTCATTCACAAGTCTCATGAACGTGTTAGGTATATTTGACAATCTAAATAACATAATAAGCTGTTAATACAACCCTTATTTTGTCTTAATTATAGTTTTCCAATTATCACCTTCTCTAATTTGAATTTGGTGATATTCACTCTTCAAATCAATCTTCATTAATTATTTTTCTCCCCTTAAAAAATTATTCAAATAAGCCATTATTGGCAATGAGCATTTGTATATGATAGTGATCTTGTTAGTTGCTCAAGTCCATACACATCTTCCAATCTTCATCCTTCTTAGTTGCCAATATTATTGGAACGGCATATGGGCTTAACATTTTTCTTAAAAATCCCTTCTCCAAAAACACCTATACTTAATTCTTCACTTACTCATTCTCCATAGGTGTTAACCTATATAATGTCTTATTCAAAAAACTAGATTCATATGATAATTATGATTCTCATAGGTGGAAATCTAACTGAAAAATATCTGGAAATAATATTAAAAAAGTCATTCAAAAAAATTTGCACTTCAAGTGGAATTTCACTCACCACTTTTGTGATCAAAATTGCATTGATTTAGGGATGAAATCAAAACATGCCTTCTCCTTATTTTCTTCCTTCAAGAATTTTTAATTAAAAAACCAATAAAACCTTACAACTTCTATCTGCCTCTTCTCCTTTTTCTTTTAATGGGTTCAAAGTGAACCTTTCACCATCCTTCAAAAGTGTGTAAGTGTTTTCTATACCATCATATATGGCATTTCTATCGAATTTCCATAGTCTTCCAAATAATACATGACACACATCCATGGGTTTTATGTCACACAACACTTCATATTTTTAAGATCCAATCTAAAAATTAATCATATATTACTCATTTATTAACACATGGTCACCCATAAGCCACCAAGAAACCTTGTATGGATTGGGCTATATAATTCTCTTCAACCAAAGCTTTAATACCATTCCATTTGAAAATAAATTATTTATTCTATCACCATCAATAATAACCTTACAACACTTACCTCTTACTTTGGATATGTTATTTGTAGACGTGTTAATATTCTAATGAGAATTTAGAGAAACAAATTGAATTTTTTGAGGAGAGAGTAAATGGTAACCTATTTAGAGTTCATACCTATGGAATGTTATCTCCATAGGCCATTTCTAGTATTTCACCACTTGGAGGGCTATTGAACTTGAATTTTATGAATATGTTCATCTAGAATAATCTTTTATATCTTAGTTATTGATAAAAGATCACTATTGTTAATCTAAAATTGTTGACAGATGATAGGTCAGGGGAGCCAATCTTTGGACCATTTGTAAAAGAGGTCAAAATTAATCTTACTTCCTTTTTAAAGCAATTTGAGACTTTTGAATCAACGAAGCATGGCAAAAGGAACACCATTGTATGAGAGAATTGGGGACCACCACCAGGAATGAGAGTTTAATAAGAGCCCAAATTTGAAACCATCACCACTAAAAAGTAGATAAGGTTTTAAAAACTCTAAGCAACAATGGTTCCATACACTCTAAGTAATAATGGTTATATACACTCTACATAACAATGGTTCACACAATTTTGATAGGATAATGAGTGATTTAGAAGGGAATGAATAACAAGACCCTTCTAAAAAAATTTACCATAGAGACCTTCCTAAGAGATGTAGTGGCATTGCAAAATCTTCTACACCTCATCTCCTTCAAGTGCATGAATAATCTATTTGACATGGAGGGTTGATCCATGAGTTTGATGTAAGGATCATTGAACAAAACTGAAACTTACTAGCCAAGAAGAGTGGTTTGGTGACCTAAGATATGGTTCTATTGTAGTAGATGTAGCTTTCAAGATACTAAGTCTAGACTAACATGCCTTTAAACAAAATAAACTGATCCTTAGTAACAACACATCATCTAATCCTCAAAATCTCTCATTGAGAATGTAGGGAAAGCAAAATATCTAGAACCCAAGAGGCATTTAATCCTTATCTAGATTGGCACTGAATTATTTTAGTGCTTTAGAATTACAACACCCTTCTACTCTTGAAAATCCAAGTATCAAAAAAAAATATTACATATATTTATTCAAGCGAAGTTTCTTCATATGTTTATCATGCATTAAATAAATGAAATAGGGTAAAGGAGGAGGCTTCTATTCATTCCATGTTCCCATAGTTATCTTTCCAAATGCAAACATCAAACCAAACCAATTGAAACTATCATTTAGATTTGGACAACCACAATATCTAACTTGCAAGACAAAAATTATTTTAAACTAAGGAGATGAAAACAAAAAATGAGTCTTTTGTATAGTATTAAAGACTTGAAAGTGGATTAGTTTAAACAAAAATGAATTTGGTTACTTCTACTTCATTTTAATTATTTTAGGTAAGATGTGGAATCATCTGGTCATTTTCATAATATTTATTTAGTATTTGAAAAACTAAGAGTAATTTAATGTAAATATAAGAGCATTCTAAATTTTAATCTATTTATAAAAGTGTTTTACGTGCCCATGGGGATTTCATGATTTGTGGGTTGTTTAATTTTGAAAGGTATGTGTGTGCTTTCTAGAATTTGGGTATGATTGTGATCATGAATTGGGTTATTCTTATAATAATAATAATGTTTTTTCATTGCTCTAAAACTTTGCTTTTAGTTAGTCCGTTCTACATAATATTCACATGATTAAGCATTGTAATGTTAATGGTGTTAGTTTTGGAAGTGGGTCCTCGTTCAGTCCACTCCACTTTAATATTAATTATATTTTGTTTATAACTCAAACTATATGTGTTGGTTTTTTACTACACCAATAGACATATATACAATGAGACAAGCCTTCATAATTATATGCAATCGACAATCATCAATATATTATTGTGTTTTGTTCCTTAGTCAAGGTGAGGCCTCTAAATAGGAAGTAAACTACAAATAATGAGATTAAATAATACCTACTTCAATAGAGGGAGGCACCTAGTTAAGTCACTATGGCCTAAATCTTAGATTATGTAGTCTCCCCTAGAAATTGTGTGTTGATATGGCCATCTACAATAGAGGTTAAACCTCTTAAGAAATCTGAGTGTCTATTGTAACACATCTCATTTGATATTATTGTGTTGTTTTCATTGTGTTTGTAAATTATATTTACAACCATTAAAATCTAAAAAAGAACTGAGTTTATTTGTTGTTTCATTTCATTGCATTATTTCCACTATATAATTTTGAAGCTTACATGGTCTAAGGCATTTTTTTATTGAGATCCCTAATTGTGACTATATCATATGGTGTTATATGAATGTTTATTATTTGAATGTGAGTGCATATAGTCTACTTTTTATGTTTGTGAGTATGGGTAGCAATAAATGAATACATCTTCTAGAAAGAGTTGGATAGGTGTAGCGATTCCTCTCTGATTTTGAGAAATTGGCACATAGATGAGGATTCACTACCAAAGTTCTAAGAATTGCAGATTTGGTTGGATTGATGAAGGACATGCAAGCTAATCTAGAGGCTATGCAGTCTATGTAATATCAGGACATTAGTGTGGTAGATTATTAAAGTGATGCTAAAGTTGTAAAAGAAGCACTTGAGAACAAGGTCACAGAAGAAGTTGATGAACCTAAAGTTAGATTGCTACACATAGTCACAAGGATGAGTAGAAATTTGAAGTTGGACCATCCTAGCTATTCAAGGATTTTTTATCCTAAAGATCTAATTAAATATATCTTTAAGTTAGAATAATACTTTAAGTATGAGAATATGGAAGATCCCAAGAAGGTCAAATTTACATGCATGAAGTTGAAGGGGCCCATGTCCTTATGTTAGTTGCACTTACAGATATAAAGAATCTATATTAGTAAAGAAAAGATCAAAGCTTGGGATAGATTATATGTGAGTTTAAAGGCAAAAATCCTATGTTTTGATTAATATTTAGCATTGTTTAAGAAGTTGTAAAATTTGCAACAAAGGGAGATGAGTGTAAATTATTACACTGAGGAATTTTATAGACTTACCATCAGTGTAGGTTGTATTGAAGATGATTTTGAGATTACCTAAAGATAATTTAATGGGTTAAAAATATATATTCATGATGAGTATGGTATGATTCAGTTGCGATATGTTGAAGAAGCCTACTAGTGTGCACTAAAGACAAAAGAGATTTTATCTTACAAATAACAATCCATAGTGGAAGGGAAATGAGAGTTTTCATGTACTCAAGAATAAGGAAACAATAACAGAGGTTACTCTGCACAAGAAGGAGAAACTAGTATGTCTCAGTGTAATGATACAAATGCATAAAGAGGTAGAGGAAAATACACAATAGGTAGAAGATCCTATGGATAAGGTAAAGGAATATATTCATGGTTACATGTTTCATATTTTGAGAAACTAGACATGGATTATTTGAATGTCCACATGCATACAATGAAGGGAGTAGAAGGAATGATGCAAATGTGCATATTGTGTAAGCAGATGAGGAGATTATTATGTATATTCATAACATTGATGGACCAAAAATTAAACATGTTCTCATGATGAAGAGGGTGCTATTGAAACCAAAAAAAGAGAGAATAGTCCCACACAGAGGAAGAACCTATTCAAAACCATTTGTAGATTTGGTGGTAAGTGCTAAATGCTAATTATTGATAGTGGTTCTACAAATAATCTTGTTTCATAGAAGATGGTTGATAAGCTTATTTTCAATAAGATAGTACAATCAAATCCTTAAACAGTGTCTTGGTTGTTGAAGGGTACCAAGTTTTAGTGAATGAGACATGTCTACTAAGTTTTCTTATAAATTCATATGAGGATGAATTTTGTGTCACATAATGCCAATGTACATTTTCCATGTGTTTCTTATGGAAGGCCTTAGTAGTTTGATAGAAGGTCACAACTTGATGGCTGTACAAACTCATATGCTTTGTTGAATTATGGAGTAAAATATCACCTTTCCTAAATGCCTAGACATGACACTATGGAGTATTCAATTATACAACCTAAGGTTTTAATGGATATAACTTCTCAATTGGATACCTTTGATGAAAAAGAGAGGAAAGGGAGAAGAAAAACAAAAAAAATAGCTTCCGCTTCCATTCCTCCAATGTCTAGATCGAGTTTAGTAGCAATAGATCTAGATTATGTAATTCAGTTAGTTTATGCCATTCAATGCTTTTGGTTCCTATCTATCACTAGAAATTTCATGTTGCATCAATGACAAACATAGCACTAAGGAGTTTAGTGCGTGACTTATGGTATTTTCACAACATTCTTTTTCATGCAGCTAGGTAATTTTACGTTTTTATACTCTAACTTTTGTTCTACATCAATAATCAAAATATTAAGTGAATTTAGAGTGTTATCATAATTCTAAAATATATTTATTTAATTTTAAAATATTTTTTTATTCTAAATTTTTTATATTTAAATTCTAAAACTAAAATTTTTGATTATTAGGTTGCCTTATTGACAAATGTTAGTGGATGATATCGTCGCTTTTGGTTGGGGATTTAAAGCCTCTTTTGTTGATGTAAAATCAATCATTGATGAGTAGCATGCTATTATAGCAGATGTCAAAAATGGAGGATCATTTGGCTTGTCACTTTAGCGACCACCAACATGTAAATCTATTATATCAAGGATTGGCTTCCACATGCCATTTTTTTTGCATCATCCTCTAGATCCCTTCTAGTTAGGGAAATAGCTAAGGCCAATTGAGGTAATTTTCATTGTTGTTGAATTATCCACCCACCACTAGATATAAATGCATAACCAATCCTTCCTTGATGAAAGTTGTGACTAGGTAAAGGATGTCATGAATGCGATGAAGGACTTCACCACTTGCTCCTTGAATGGTGCCTACCATAAGTTCCAAATCCATGAACTTGATAAAGTGACTGTCAATGGGGAGAATTTGAAATTTTAGATGGACCTTCTCAACTTAAAATTTTATTTATAGCATTACATTAGATATCACTTGCACTTTATTAGTAATGTAAAAGCAACCATCAAGAGATAAATGGTTAAGAATTACAATTTGTTTCCTCTCCATAACTAAAAACTAATTTAAAAAATAAAAATATTTCATTACAAAAGTGGGTAATGACCCTACCCAAGATCTTCAAGGTTGAAATCCACTTGCCATGATTGGATAAGCAAGACTATCAATGATGTTCCATGTTCTGAATTGTAACACATAATGAGCTACAATGTTTGAATAATAATAAATGCAAACACATTTCAAAGTTTTCCCTAAGTAAGAGTTCAAAGAGATCCCTTTTGCCTTTGAAATAAGCATACACCATTGGTTATAAGCTTCTTCAACATACATCTTATGCAAAAAATACAAAATCACCCCTTGGTTTCAAATTTATTTTATCCCTCAAAATATTCCTTATCATCTGTAATAAATAAAAATTAAACCTACTAATATGGGGAGGGTTTATGAATATATCAATCTAGAAGCTTAGGTGCTTGAGGTCCCTTATGTTGAGGCTCCATAATAGTGTATTCAAGTATCTTTGATAGATTGTTTGTGTCCTTTCCCCACTCAAATATTGTATTTTCAAACCCCAACACTAGAGGCTTTGTTGATGAAACACACTGAAGATCGAGAATGGGGGTGCCACCTTGAATGCTCAATTGTTCATCCACAAACATAGTTTTCAACACTTCCTCATAGTTTTGTATATACCTTTTCACTATTTTTTTTTCATATTGACCACCTTCCTTAGGGATGATAGGGGTGGTGATTCCTTTGAGATCTTAGGCATGTCATAAGATGGGTTATTAATAAAGTAAACTCCATTGATGAAATACCTAGTACCCAAATTCTTGACAAAAATGGGTTTTGTAGAGGTCTATTTTGTGACTAGGGCAAGCACATCTAAGTCTTGAAGACAAACCTTAGGAGATCCATCGATCAGTCCCTTATGAGGAGATTACAAAAACTCCTTGGAAACTCCCTTAACATTAGGGTAATTCATTTGGATTTCATTATCTACATTTACCTTGGAGACACGCTTGCCCTGCTGTCTAGGAGGAAGGATGGTTGTGAGGTTTTCAAGCCATAAATCACCTTTGATACCAACACTGTAAGGGTCAGAGCCACACAAAAACTTGGTGGCTAGAATTTATAGTTTACAACCTTTTTGAACCTCTCTTTCAACACAATATGTGATTTATCTTTTATATCCTCAAATTTTAGTGGGAGGAATACCAAAGGGGAATAATCCCTAGATTTATTATGCCATGTGTAGAGACATCCTTCATTAAAATTACAAGACTCCATCCTGCCTCGATTTGCATTTATTCCAACTTGAGACAGATATTTCCTATGACTACCTCTATGAGACCAAGTCTGGCCATGGTCAAATCCATGCCTTTCAACACTACAACTATAGATGGAAAAAATCTTAGGCAATAGCTGTGAATATTTTGAATTGTGTTGTTTTATTACTATTCGATGTGCCCCAATCATCATGGCTTTGACTTTCCTTCTACCTTTGACTTCATATTCCTTTCCCTCATTTTTCAAATTATTTCCCTTCACATTTTTCCATAATAACCTATGCATTTATTTTGACTTACTTCTTCTTGTCAACTGTGTTATTTCCATCAACCCTTCATAATTTTTAGTCTTTTTCTATAATTGTTCTTTGTATTGCTTAGTCATGTTGCTTGTTTGTGCTCTTCATAACCTTTCTTCCTCATTTTTTCCCTTCACCTACTCAAAATTAGGGATATCTTGTAATCATTTTCCTTAACCATGATTACCATAATTTATATTTTTGGGCCCCCTTTCCATAAAGGGTTGTTGACTTCTCTTTCGTTGGAGCTCAAAATGCTAAAATGGTAGTATAAAAATATATGCACAAGACAACTACATGGAAACTAGTGTCTTAGAACTTCAACTTAACCTTATTTATGGAAAAAGCCTCAAAGGATTGAGATCATTTATGTGCAAGCAAATTTTAGTGCCCTAGATATGTTTCTCATGTGACAAATTAGATGCCTAATTGAAATGTGTTTTTTACACTTGAGATAAGATGAATGGAGAAAACATGCCTCTTAGTTTGGTCTAGAAACAAAGCCCTAGGTCATGTTGAATTTAAAAACTAACACATAATAAAATTTAAGGCTAACTTGTAATCATTATATTTTACTATGTTTACCATAATTTACCTTTTTCAACCCTCCTCCATAAAGGGTTATTGATTTCTATTTTGTTAAAATTGGAAATGCTAAAATGGTAGTAGTAAAATATGTGCACATCATAACTATGAGGTAAACTCATACCTTAAAAACTTGACCTATTGTGTTGAAAAATGTTTAAAATATTGAGCTCATTAATGCCCAATCAATTCTTGATGCCCCATATTTGTTGCTAATATCACAAGGTGGATGCCTAGTAAAAGTGTGGTGAAACACTTGACATACGAGGAATGGAAAATATTTTGTCATTTAAGTACATGGTGAAGAAAAACATGTCTTTCTCATCACTTATTATGTCTATGAATTTTTTTGTGTATATAGAGTTCAATGGTAATGGGGAAATGAACTTCTATCTTGTGCTTTGAAGAAAGGAGATTTTGCATTTCTGCCAATTATTTACAAAGCTCCATGAATAGAAACTTTTTGCTTACATAGGGAGGCTAGCAATAGGGGTGACCATTAAATCCACCAAATTTAATATATGTAAACTTCAAAAAAAATTCACTTGAGGGCCTCTTTTGTATGAAATTCTCTTGAAAAATTCACCTTCCAACACTATCACGATGAAGAAAGAGAGAATGCACCTAATGTGTTTGATGTATTTTTTTTAGATAGTTGAGGGTAGATTTTGTAAACCTGGTTTATTGAATTAAGTCTCCCCTCTTTGGTCAAACCAACAAATATTATCTATGATCTGTAATATATACCACATACTAGGCAATGGTAAAGTACCTTATGGTATTGAGCTTGCACACTTGTTTATCAGTGGATTCACTAATGATAGTAGCCCTATAAATAAAATGTTTACCAATGCAAATGGCACTTATCATCTAAAAAATACATGTATGAAATTATCATTTCCTAATTGAATTCCCATAATTTGATTCAATAATGTAATCATATCTGATAATTCCTCCTTGAAATCTGATTTGAAGAGATTCTTACAAATTTTATTGATTCTTTGACTTCTAGAATTCAATAAGGTCTTGTTGATGAGATAGAGGTATTTATCAGTATTTGGTATCTAGGATACTCTTCTTGCATCAAAAAAAGCCTCTATAAACTCATCATGTGAAGGGATTCCTAAGAATTCATTATTGAATTCAGAACTTAAATGGGTAAGCACTTCACCACTAGTAGATCACACTTTGTGCATTTCATGAACATAATTCTTTGTGGAGGTAAAAACAAGGTCAGTACATTGAGTTGATACATGGAATGTTGTTGTTTGAGGAAGTCCACTATTATATAACTTCAAATCTATAACAATATAGTCAGGATCATTTATCCTCACCTTATAATTTTCTAAATCAATGTCCCTTGTTAGTATTGGATATGTTGAGGATGTTTGTCTCAAGGCTTCAGATAGGATCAATAATTTTGTGTTTATACTTCATATCTACATCACTGGATTTGGTAAACATATAGAGAAATAACTTTGATGATTTTTGGAATAAATTTCTTATGAGGATGAGATGAATAAATCATGAAGGTCATGAAAATCATGAAACTCACCCTGAAATTTTTTCCCAACTACCTCTTTGACATTGGTGAGAAACACAAGTGTCTCAAACAAATAAAAAATCTATAACTCTTGACCTAGTATAATCTGAGCATTGAACCACCAATAATATTGAGATCAACAAAAGTCCTTTAATCTTAGTAAAGTCTAACCTTGAATGGGTTGGGAATTGAAGTGATATAAGAGAGAGAAATCTTGTTAAAAACCTTTATGAGTAAAATAACTAAGTATTGCACAACTTAATGTAATATCCTCAAACACAAATTAGTAATTCATCAAAGGAAAATCACCAAAGGAAATCACCAAAGGAGGATCACCAAAGGAATTCTATAATTTATTTGAATTATATCATCAATAACCAACATCTAGACACTAACAAATCACCAATAACCAGCAAGGTGGAGTGCCATAAGGAAATTAGCATTAATTAATTATTAATAACATTCATTAGTTAAAAAAAACATTAACTAATAAACAGCATTAATTAAATGGAAGGTCTCCACCCTTAGAGGAGTTACATCTTTTGATGAAAGGCTTTACAGTTATAAATAATCAGTGATTGCTATGGAAGGAAACATGCAATCATGTATTCAAATATATAACTTTATAAAAGCATCATTATTTATAATTTATCTTACGGATGAAATCCCATAATTGTGTAACATGATTTCAAGGATAAAAACCCTTGTCATCACAATAACTCAAGGATGAAAACCCTTAAGGATTCACATTATATTATTTGAGATCTGAAAACTCTAAATGTAATTTCATTTTATTATCTAAATTATTATTTCAAGTATAAAATATTTATTTATCTTAAATTACTTTCCAAGGATTCAAAATTTTAGTATAATATTCCAATTAGGAATATTACAATGGTATCAGATCCATTTCTTGGTTAGCTATGGGATAGAGCTATTTTAAGAATAGTCTTCATGCCATGGGGTCACTACATAGTGACATTGTGGTTCATTTGATTCATAAAAAAACCTTCCAATAGAGATTCAAAAATAAATCTCTTATTAAAAATTTATGGAGTTGATGGGAACATAGCATGGGAAGGGGAAGTATGAAGGAGTTGGTCACAAACCAAAGGGAAGCCAAGAAAATCTCCAAAATACATCTAGAAAGCTAAAATTTCATGAGGATTTTAAAGAAGGAATCAATAAATAGCTCATGGAGGCATCTACCATGAAAGATGATAGTGGGAAAAAGGTTCCAACCTAAGAGGAAGCACCACAGGCTGATTGCCTGAAGCATTCACCAAAAAAATTGAAGGACCACTCTAGTGACAGCCCAAAGTCTTCTCTTGACAAAGATTTGGGTGCTCTAAAGGTGAGTTTGCCATCAGAGAGGATAGATTATGGGTGAAATTGTGACCAACCACTAATACATTTCAATCATTCTACTTTGAGCCCTAGAAATATGCAAGAAGATGGAGTTTATTTCCAAAAAAAACAAGTCTTAATTCATATTGTAATATAGGGAAAGACATTTATGTCTCTTTCATGGATGGTTTAATTGATGGGACATACCTTATCCATGTTCAATTGGACTTTGCATATAAATGGGATAATCATGAAGACATCAATACAAGTAGTCTAGAGAATACTATGAAAGGGGAAAGAGGTATTCAAACCCCATTAAAGAAAACTTTTGATACACACATTCTAGAAAATAGTTTTGAAGCCCTAAAAGAAATAACTATTGTCAATCTAGCAACACAAAAATTAAGGGATAAGGGTAAATTAGAGATATTGATAAAGAAATTATGATCTCTTTTCATGTATGTTGGCCATGAAGGTGGAGCACATGCTAAGAATAGTTATGGAAGTATCTATATTGATGTAGGTGTATCTATTTTGGGTGGGACAATTCAAGCATCATTAGATAATCAAGTAGCAACAAGGAAAAAATATTTTGGTGATTTTCTTTAGAAATATCACACGTATATTTCAATAGAATTACTTACAGTTGTACTTGGAACCCATGGGCAATGGCCTCCTCAATGCTATGTGGATTCTCTCAAAAGGCAAGGTAGTTTTGAAATGTGGCTAAATTTTATTCTAAAGAATCCTCCAAGTAGGGTGGACGAATGGAAAAATGGTGGTTATGGATAAGGTAAAATAATAAGAATGATGGTAGCTGGTCAGAGAGCCACGAAAGAGGAAAATAGGCAAACTATAGGCATATCTAAGCTTTGTATTATTCCTTATACTATCAAAGATCCTCTAAATGAGTTGGTAAGGGGCCTACCTTAGGAAGTGAGAAATGGTGCACAACATTTTTGAAGGAAAATAGCCCAAACACTAATTTTAACACCAACTCAACATGTAAAGATGCAAGACTTATGATTGTTATTATGTTCATTTATGACTAACAAATGTTAGGTCTATAAAATGGTTCCTCAAGGATTACAATAGCAGTGTCTCTCATCGGTCATATGAAGAATTTGATTCTCTTTTACTTGATCAAGATGGGGTTTTCTATCCATATCCTCAATGGGAACAAACATACTATTGTAACTATATGTTCACAATAGGTGGAATGGACAAAGAGAAGGCACATGATGGGATAAAATGGGATAATAAGACAAGTTATATAATTAAACTCCATGAATAAAATCAAAATATAGCAGTAAGGGGAGATGGTCTATCGTTTTGTCTTGTTATTTATATCATTAGAATTCATGCTCAGGCTGGGTAGCCTATGAAATCTTTAAATATTTTCAAGAAAAAGGAAAGGAAACAAGTTCCTATAAGTCTGACCACTCAGGAATAATTTATACTAGTATGGCCACATTCTCAAGGCAAAGGGAGGACAAGCCTAGAAGAAGGAATGGCTCGTATGATAGTAAAATAGTTTGCAGCTAGCATTGGTTCCCTTAAGAGAAACATAAAGGTCTTTAACCTCTGGGAATACTAAGTCTCATTGATAGAGGTAAAATTCAAGTGAAATCAAATAAATTTGGCTATCACTATAATTGAGTAAGTGTGGATTTACAGCTCTATTCTAGTCTTTCTGAGGCAAAGGTGAAGATGAATACTTTTGGTATGAAGGATTACAAATTTTCAAGCTTACAGTAGATCCATTCATTTTAGAGGTGGATGAAATGGATGAGTCAAGGCAAAATAATTTTCAATTTCTTAAGGACAATTAAATTGAGGAAATGAGGTCTATAATATCCTCAAACAAAACTCAAGAACTCATCAAAGGAAATCACCAAGGGAGGATCACCAAAAGAGGTCTATAATTTCTTTGAATCAAATTGTCAATAAATAGCAAATAAACACTAGCAAATCATTGATAACCAGCAAGGTGGAGATCCATAATGAAATCAACGTTAATTAATTATTAAAAACATTCATTATTTAATAAATAACATTAATTAAATGGAAGGTCACCACTCTTGAGGAGTTACATCTTTTGATGGAAGGATTTGAAGTTATAAATAATCATCCATTGGTATGGAAGGAAGCACTCAATCATGTATGTAAATATATAACCTTGTAAAATCATCATGATTTATAATTGCTCTTAAGGATGAAACCCCTTAATTGTGTAACCTAATTTCAAGGATGAAACCCCTTGTCATCACAATAACTCAAGGATGAAAACCCTTAAGGATTCACATTATATTATTTGAGATCTAAAAACTCTGAATGTAATTTCATTTTATTATCTAAATTATTATTTCAAGCATAAAATCTATATTTATCTTAAATGTATTTCTAAGGATTCCAAATGTTAGTATAATATTCCAATTAGGAATATTACACTTAAACCTCCATTTTCAAACCACTCACATTTTTTTGAGGGAACAAATTGGAGAAAAATTATCAAACAAACTATTGATGTGTTATTTGGCACAATAATGCCAATGTTAGGCTTTTGGGGTAGTGAAAGGAGTCCTGTGAGATGGGTTTTCACATGCTCTATATCTACTAGATCATGATGTACTGATCTTTACTCAATTTTGTATTATGACAGTTCCAATAGTTCCAATGGGTTGAATTCTAGAACAAACTAGATGGTAATTATGACTTTGGGTATAGCTCCAATGGGTTTCAATTAAAGTTAGTTTTTTAGATTAAAAAGAGTTAAAAATGTTAACTTTAGTTATTCATTCCCATGCATTTAAGCATTCAACAGTGTGACAACAAAGTGGCAATGAAATAAATCAAGCAATCAAGATATATGAATAAAAACATATTATTATTGAATAAGCCCTAGTTCAACAAATTAAATTAAAAAATGCAAAAAGGGGGGAAAGAGAGATAATGTCTATTATTGGGAAGTAAATCTATTTTGATTATAAACATCAATGAAATTGAAGCTTCACCTAGCCAGCATGTGCACAACCATCAACAGAGCCAATGCAAGGGTCTGAGGAAGGAGAAAATAAGAAAACATCACCACCATTCATATGTGTAGGCAATGCTCATTAAATATCCATAAATTCCATTATTCAAGATAATATCTTTAAATAACATAATTTTTGAATGTGATTATAATTTATTTGGAAAACAAATTCTAGCATAACAATAATTAATATTATTGTGAAGTAAAATTTATCCATTTCATTTACAAACATCCACGAAACTAAACCCTCACCTGGCTAACATGTGCACAACAATCAATAGATTCGATGCAAGAGTCTAAGGAAGGAGAAAATGAGAAAATAAGAAAACATCACCACCATTCACATGTGTAGGCTATGCTTAACAAATCTCCATAACTTCCATTTTTCAGAATAATGTCTTCAAATAGCATAATGTTTGAATGTGATTATAATCAATTTGGAAAAAAATTGATAGTATAACAATAGTTAAACAAGAGAGGGATAGAATAAACTTGAAACAAAAGTGTTTGTCTCTAAGTGTTTTGGAGAAATAAAAAACCAACCCTCATAATGGGGAGGGCCAGCTTATTTATAGACTTTCAATTGATTCATTTCCCATCCAAATGCTCCTTCACTTTTCCATTCCTACCACTTTGCATTGTTGTTCCATTTTAGCCTATAAAAAGACAAAACAAGTTACCTTAAGCAATTAAAATCTCCAAAGACAACTTATAACTTAAAATTTTATAATCTCATTACATAATAGGAGTTTTTGGAAACTAGAGGCATTAGAATGTTTGCATCAAATTTAGATTTCTAATGACTATGGTGATTCTAAAAATGGGTTAATGAGTTCCAAGTTACTACTGAAAAACTATTAATGGGTCTAAAAAGGCATTTATTGGACCTATTCAAGTCAAGAAATTGAAAAACTCAGTTGTGAGTAGCTTTTGACTTAAGTTAAATTGAGTGAAATTGGGGTTACCAAAATGACCAAATTTTCTATAGTGTAATTAGTTTCAAAAATGAGACTGTGGGGTGAAAGTTATGCCCCATGGAGTAAAAATTAATCCAAGTGACTTGACAGGGAAAAATGGACCCCTAAGATTTTAATTTGTCATTGACTTCCACTTTTTCTACTTGATAGAGAATTTCAAAAACCCTAATCCTAATTGGGCTTTTGAAGGTGTTGGGATGTCCACATCAGATTCAACTTTATGACAAATTAAACAGTCAAAATACTAACATTGGGATCAAATGTTATCATTAAAAAATAAACTTTAGGTCCCACCACACTCCAAGTAGAGATAATCAAGAAAAAATAGTCTAAATAACACAATTTATTGGTGAAGAATTCAAATTTGGGGTCCTTGACCTATTCAAGGTTTAGATGCTTGATTTGCATTGTAGACTTTTGGTTTGCATTTTCCTTCATTGTGTGGTACCTGAAGCTCAAGTAGAATTGTGTTTGTGTTAAAATAAAATATTCTTTCCCTTTGCCTACCCTTGCCCCACTCCACTCAATAACTACAACCACCAAACAAATTAAATGCACAGTTTCAAATTTGAATTTTCAAACAATCATTTGGAGTCAGGTGGCCAAAAGGGAGGTAGGTGCACTGTTAGATAAAGACAAAAGAAAAAATAATGGGTAGAATAAATAGAGCAGTAGATAATAATGGGTAGAATAAATAGAGCAGTAGCAATCTATATAAAAATAGAGAACCAATTAGTGAAGAAGTGTTCATTGATAATAGTTAAAAAAAAGGTAGTAGCCTAGAGAAGATAAAGTAATAAAGAAATGAAACCCAACAGTAGACTGTGGAGGAGAAAGGAGGCAGAATAGAAGAACATCAATAAATAAATCAAGAGAATGTTTTGCTGATAGTAGTTAGACCATAGGTAAATCAACATAATAGAAAGGAAAGAAGTTAAAAGAGCATTTTTTTGTAAGAGTTTAATATATAGTTGTAGTTGGTTATGTAAGGGGGTTTAAGTTTGTAAAAGATTTTTTAGATTCATTTAATATATGAAAATTATATGTTTTATGTTTATAATTTACCCCTCCCCTGTTTCATTTTTCTATGTCATTGGTTGCTACCCACCTAGGCTGCACTTTTTGTATTTTTTGCCAACAACTAGTATCATAGCCAATAGGTAGTCAACCTATTTAGACATGGTAGTAGGCAATTCTGATTCATGGTAACATTCCCCTACATTTGATGGAAAGAATTTTAATGTGTGGAGCATCAAAATAAAGACATATGGTGATACCCTTGAAGATCATAAGATCATAGAGAAGGTGTTGAGGAGTCTTTCAATCAGATTTGACTTTATAGTGGTTGCAATAGAAGAGTCAAAATATTTGAGGCAAATGACAATAGATGAGCTAATGGGTTCCTTGTAAATCCATAAACAAAGGATGAATAGGTAAGCCACCTCCTCTCATGAACAAGCATTTAAGACCAATGTGAATGTGAAAAGAAAGGGGGAAAGGATCAAATAATACAAGAAAAGTAAGAACTTGTAGTAGTCAAGAAGGTGGAAGGTATAGCCATCAAGAGTCACATGGAAGAGGAAGAGGAAGGAACAACACTTCTAGAGGAGGATCTACACAAAGGTATCATAAGTCTAGCATCCAATGATATTATTGCAAGAGGTATGGACACTATGCTAGTGAGTGTAGAAATGAGGAGTATGATATGAATAGGCAAAATTCAAACTTCTTAAAAACACAAGAGGCTAAACCAAATAGGAATGAAAAAGGTGGAAACTTTTTCATAACATGTAACATTGCCAATAAAAGTGGTAAAGAGACATGTATTTGGATAGTGGTTGTAGCAACCACATGAGTGGGAACAAAGAGATGTTCAACCACATTGATGAGACAATAAAATTAGAGGTGAAGATGGAAAATAATGAGAACGTTTTCATCATGGGCAAAGTTAGCATGTCTATTCACACCAAGCAAGGTTACAAAAGACATATTCAAGATGTATATTAAATACCTGGGTTGAAGCATAACTTAATCACTATTGGGTAGCTTATTAAAAATGGGTAGAAGGTCAGATTTGAGAATGGAGAATGCATCATCTTTGATAGGAGTAGCTTTAATAGGTAGATTACAGTAGTCAACATGACAAGCAATTAGATGTTTCTATTGAGAATGCGAAGTGAGCTCATAGCAGCATAAAAAACTATAGTAGATGAGTCTACTTGTTGGCATCTAAGGTATATACATTTGAGCTTTGGTGGGCTGAACCTTCTTCATAAAAATCAAATGGTGAGATGGTTTCCCCTTATATAATAACCAAACAAAGTGTGTGAAGGATGCATATTGGGGAAGCAAAACAGGAGTGCATTTCTCGTAGGGAAAACATGGAGAGCTAGAGCTTTAGGGTTGATCCATTTAGACTTGTGTGGTCTAATGAAGACCCCCTCCCTATCCAAGAATGTCTACTTCATGAATTTCATCAATGAATCTAGTTGGAAGATATGGGTGTATTTCTTGAAGAACAAATCAGATGCATTTGAGACCTTCAAGAAATTCAAGGCCATGGTGGAGAAATAAACTGGCCACTACATCAAGATTTGAAGGATGGATAGAGCGGGAGAGTATATCTATAATGAGTTCATGAATTGTTTCAAGGATCATGGCATCAAGAAGAAATTTACAGTCAGGTATACACTGCAACAAAATGGTGTGGCTAAGAGGAAGAATAGGACCATCCAAGAGATGGCAATGAGCATGCTAAAGGCAAAGGGTTTGCCTAATGATTTTTGGGCTGAGGCTCTAGCAATAGCTATATACTTTTTAATTATTTATCCAAAAAAGAGTGTTAGGGATATGATCCCTCAAGAAGCATAGAGAAATTAGAAGCCAAGTGTTGAACACCTTAAGAGTATTTGGATGTGTTGCATATGCACATGTGCACAAGCAAAGAAGCACAAAATGGGATGACAAAGGTGAGAATTACAATTTCATAGGGTATAGTGATCAATCAAAGGCTTCTTGATTGTAAAATCCTATCACTAAAGAACTCATAATTAGTCGGGATGTTCAATTCATTGAGTATGAAGCTTAATAAAAGAGATGAGAAGAAGACATGTGAAAACAAGGGCAAGTGGACCCTTTATTGAATCTGAACCAATAGGTAGTACATCCACTTATGCACCAAGTTTGAGCCCAATTTCACAAATATTTTATTCATCTAATGGAAACAACCATCAAGGAGGTCAAGGAGATGTTCATGAGTCAACATCATCCTCCTCCAACTCAATTCAACTCCTAACAAGGATAAGAATCTTGAAATAAGTCTATGAGTAGTCAAGGTATGAGCAAAACAAAGATGAAACTATGAATTATGCTCTCTTTTTATCAGCTAGTCATATCTACTTTGAAGAAGTAGTCAAGGATAGTAAGTGGTCTGAGGTAATGGATGAAGAAATGCATGCCATAGAGAGAAAATGACTTGGGAGTTAGTTGACCTACGAAAAGGAAAAGAGGTAATAGGAGTCAAGTGGGTGTAATAGACAAAATCACTCCTAAATGCAAGATAGAGAGGCATAAATTAGGATTAGTGGTAAAGGGAAACAAGCAAAGGCCTAGATGTGACTACAATGAGACATTTTCACCAGTAGTAAGGCTAGAAATGATGAGGACAATCATAGCCATCGTTGCTCAACACAAGTGGAAGGTGCATCAAATGGATGTCAAGTTAGCCTTCTTCAATGGAGTGATATAGTAAGAGTTTTATGTGGGAAAACCACTTGGATATGAGATTCTTAGTAATGAGAATAAGGTATATAGGGTGAAAAAGGCATTATATGGGATCAAAAAAGCCCCAAAGGCATGGTACAGCTGGATAGATTCATACTTGTTGAGAAACAACTTGAGCAAAAGTGATAGTGAGCCCACACTCTACATCGAAACAAGAAAAGGTGATATTTTGATTGTAGTTTTGTATGTAGATGATCTAATATCCATTGGAAATGCAAATCAATCAATATGAGAGTTTTCAAAATAGCTATGAAGGAGTTTGAGATGAATGATTTAGGCTTCTTAAAGTACTTTATTGGGATAGAAGTCAAATAAATGGATGAAGGAATATTCATATGCTAATATAAGTATGCAAAGGAGATTTTGGAGAGGTTTAGGATGTTAGATAGAAAGCTAGTATCTACACCAACTGAGACAAGCTTAAAGTTGTGCAAAGATGATTGTGACAATAATATAGACCCCACATAGTAAAAAAGCTTAGTGGGAAGCTTAATGTATTTGATTATAAGTAGTTCAGATAGCATGTATGTAGTTAACCTCATATTTGTATTCATGTAAATGCTAAAGGAAACACATTGGCAAGTGGGCAAGAGGATATTGAGGTATGTGAATGGAACAAGAGAATGTGAAGTTTTGTATCTAATAGAAAATTATTTTTAGCTACATGGATAGTGATTGGGTCAGTAGCCTTGATGATCAAAAGAGCACTTCAGGATATGTATTTCATCTTAGGTCAAGAGCCATATCTTAGGTTTCAAAGAAACAACCCATAGTATCACTTTCCATAACTAAAGCAAAGTACATAGCAGTCAATGCAATAGCTTATGTTTGAGAAGGATAATTTTAGATTTGCATGAGGAGCATTAAAGAGATTCTAAAATATATTGTGATAATTATCCTCTATAGTGTTATCAAAGAACCCCATATTTCATGGTAGGAGCACATTGCAATCAAGTATCACTTCATTCGAGAGTAAGTTAAAAATCATGTGATAGAGCTTAAATTTTGTAATTTAGAACAACAAATAGCTGATATTTTTACTAAACCATTGTCAAAATACACTTTCATGCACTTAAGAGGAAGGTTAGGGGTCATTAATCTAGAAGCATTGGGTCTACAAGGTTTTATGTTACCTTTAACTCTAACAATCTAGCTCTGGACTTGTACAATCCATCTCCAGACTCTTATAGGTAAGCTCCAGACTCTAACAATCCATCTTCAGACTCTTATAGCTGAGGTCTAGACTGTAATAGTCTAGCTTCATACTCCTATAGGCAAGTCTAGACTCTAATAGTCTAGCTCTAGACTCCTACAAGACAACTTCAGACTCTTACAACACAATGATGAACTCCAACAGAATAGCTATAGACTCTATCATTCAAGTCCATTGTTTAGCTATGGACTCTGTCAGTCTAGCTAAGGACTATACCAATATAGCTATGGACTCCATTAGTAGAGCTATAGACTTTAGTAACAAAGTTCCAGACTTGAACAAAAGAGATGCAAAAGCATTTAAGTAGGTAAAGAAAAGTTATAAGTTTGGAAGGCTGAGAAAAGTCCTACAAACCATGGTAGGAAGATAAATAATAAGGGGGGTGTTAAAATAAAATATTATCTCCCTTCACCTACCCCTAACTCACTCCACTCAATAACTACAACCACCAAACAAATTAAATCCATAGTTTGAAATTTGAATTTTTAGATAAATGTTTGGAGTTAGGCAGCAAAAAGGGAGGTAGGTGAGTTGTTAGATAGAGATAAAATAAAAAAGAAACAAATAGAATAGAAGCAGATAATTACATGTAGAAAAAATAAAGTGGCAATAGTGTTGGAGGTACAATCACTGAGAGGGGCGTAAATCAGTGATGCCAAATATTTTGAACTTCAATTTAGATTATTCTAACTCTTAAGCAAAATAGTATATATTAACTTGATTAAGCAACATAAACATGAGAGCTCATGCATTCAAATAATATACAAGATCAAACACATCACAAATGATTCTTGTGGTAACCCCTCATTAGGAATAAAAGTCACTCTCAATCCTACAAACACATGGACTACTTGTCTTATAAGATAATTAAAAACAAGAGACACTTTTAGTGAAGCACTCACTTCACAAAGAGCACCCATCCCTAAGAATGAACAAGCACCCACTTTCTCTAGATGTTGAGTACCCACACAACACATATGAAATCAATAGCTCTAGAACTTTGATTGCACTTCAATCTAATGGAGACATAATGCATAACGCCTCTCTTTCACCTTTCACACTTTTTCAACCTTACTCACACAAGCAATGCATCCAAAACACACTTTTGGATCACCCTAATCTTCTTCACTCATCCTCAAACAAAAACCTACAACAACTTTGTAATCATAATAGAGACATGACTAAAAAGTTCATACACACAATCCTCCCTCTGACCTACCTCTTTTCTCTATCTTCTATACTCTCAACTCATGTTTTGCTCACTCATGCCTTTTCTTTGCCCTACTCATACAAGTCTCCACAAGTATCTCCACCTTTATAAAAAAAGTATAGAAACCATCACTTTTGGTTTCACTTTTTATAGAGTATTTATGAATATCATGTTCACAACCTTCCTTTTTGGCCACAACACATGCCTTCACTCTTAAGGCATCTGCATTGGTGCAGTACCCTCTTTCAAATACGCCTAAGTGTCCTTTTAGGTCCTATGAAGACTCATTCATCTCTTTGACACTTCTTTGAGAAAACTTAGAACATAAGAACACTTTAATAATACATATACCCATGCCACACAATCTATAGTCCTCCTTAAGTGACAACATCCATCATAACACCCTTCTTCGGTAACATAAATAGCCCAAACATCATTATGTACATATGATCAACAAGAACGAATACATAGTCAACTTATAAGCCATTGATCATATAGAATATAGATTGGTCAAACCTCTATAATCCAAATAGTTGGTCCTCCTGAAGTCTACAACATGTTCTAACACGTAGTTCATCTTAAAACATCGAAATACCATCGAGAACAACTCAATTACCCTTCTTGGGTTACTTGCAAAACATGAACACATACACAATCAAATTTGAATACCAATAAATTTGATTGTATAAACATTCAAACATTTTAGCTAGGTTTTTTGGATGCACCATGAATTCTTTTACAACTTTTCCTTTTACACCATGATCAAATTATGCATATATCAAAAGTTATAGCAAAAAACTTGTAGACTGGTCTTCCCTCACAAATTTGAATATTTTAATTCCATTGGTCATTGAGAAAATGTTAAACTTTGGTCATGTTTACCTCATCTCATTCACCCTCACAATATTAGCCAAATACACACTATTGATCTCCTTGGATCATCCAGCTCTTTATCTTACAATGCTCACCATTAGATCTTGATCAGAACTCCCATGATTGTGACACTTGGTACCCTCACATACCTTCTAAACACTTTGCTATTAGTTCATGTGCTTGTACCACTTGGTAGTGCCATGTGATTTGTTGACTCTTTGACTTATCCCACACCATTTATCTTTATAATTATAAACTTCCACTCACTGTTGATCTTTTATTAAATTAGCAAACTTGTGACACTTGTCACCAGTGCATGCAACCTTTGACATGTTGACTTTACACGTAGCATTGATCTCAATATGTATGAATAATTAATAACCATTTTATCTTCTATACCAATGACCTCAAACTTCAACATAATTAAACTTAATGGTCTCTGGCCCATCACAGTCTACTAGAGTAACTTTTAAGCTTTATAACTTGAGCTAGAAATCATTTCAAGACTCCAAATTTTTAGGGTAGCTTCTTGGCACTATGGACAACATCTCCATATAAACCTTTGAACATTATTGACTTTATTCATACCTAAATTAAATGCACAAACATATTAGTTCATATATATCTGCATGATGTGTAGTGATGGTCTGGCTTCTCTTAGGCTAGAATATGCATTTTGATCATTCTAAATGCTCACAAAACATACTAGAGCTTTGTCAAGACATCTATGGGTGCCTCACAACCTCTTGTTTATCATTATAGACCTATACAAGTGCCATATCTCTTCAAGATAACCATTTGATCACTTTTTCACTAATGCATTAGAACCATATGCTCACTTTGACATCCATGACAATCACACCAATGACCATGCTCAATAATCTCCCCCTTTGTTATTGATGACAAAACACCCTCAGAATGACTTCTTAATATTTGAACATTCGCATCAAACTTCATTTTTATCTTTCTTCCCCTTTAACATCAATGACAAAGGGCCTCTTAGCTCAAATACACTCAAAAAAATTCTTACATAGCTTCATGCTCAACCTTATCAATATTATTCATTCAAGTACTATTTGAGATGCTCAGGATACTAACATTTTATCAAGCATATGAAACAATTGCTCCCTCTTTGATATGCACCAATCTAAACTTGGAATTTTGATCCTTTGAAACTGAAAAGGATTTCAAGACCAAGAAAAGGAAAGGAACACCTCTGAGAAATGATACAAACTCCCCTTAACACTATGCATACCACTTCTTACCTTGAACTTTTCAAACATGTTCCATACTCTTCTTTGATCATACTCTACTCTATGGAGACAAAACACACTAGAACATCCAAAACTGCTTGAACTCACTTTGGTAACACTAAGATGGACTCCCCCTAGGTCATCTGAAATTAGGCACCCCTTGAGCATATTCAAACCATCTTGATCTTTTAGATAAAATGACCAGAAAATCCACTTCTTCATACTAGCCTTGCTTAGAGGCCTTGTAGCCCTACCTGGACCTTGTATAACCCATAAATTTTTGTGAATGGACTTTCATGGTTTGAAATTTCATATCTGGAGTACACTCATATGACCCCTCAAACATTTTCAAAAACAATAGTTAGTTCTTCCTTTGAAACATACTTCCTTCATAAACCTACTAGCCACACAAATCCTCCTTTATGGAACCAACCATACACTTCCAGAAGACTTTGAAAGACTTTTCGAGCACCCATTTGGCCATTTCAACTGATGAATCAAACTCAGACCTTAATTCATTAGGAAAACCATTTTTTCAGCAAAGACCAAAACACTAGGTTTATAAGAGAAACTTAGTCAACACACCATCTTACGGTCAAATCCCAACTCTAAAAATTTTCCCACTAGAGGTCATCAACACACACTTATGGACCAACTTTTGATAAAAGATTCATTTGGGAGTCCATGCTTCCTATATCATGGTTTTTAACCTTCATACCCTTAAGCACAAACTAGGAAACCCAAGAGCAAACAAAAATTATCCAATTTCACACAAAATATATTCAAAGCTTGAAATCACCTGGAACACATCTAAATAAAGTCATCACACCTTTAAATGCCATTAAGACAACTTAACAACTTGTAATGACACCTGGATATCCCCATACCTAGCCTACAGACCTTACACACATAGCTTCATTCCATCACAACATCTTGGAGCATATTTATAAGACTCATTGCTCCCCCTTAGACAAACATATCTTCAAATGATATTCTCATCCTGCAACATTAGCCAAAGCTCAACTGACATCCACCAATATTCATCTTGCTTATACAAGAAGATTCAACATCTTATCAAAACACATGACTTGGTTTGATCAAGTCATTATATCAGTCTACTTTGAATGCACAAATGTAGCTAACTTCACACTTTGTACTGATTGGCCCATTGATCATTGCCTAGAGCACACACACTTGCTTCTACACATGAAAGATGTCTCTTACAAAGCATAGGTAGAGACACCCACTTATCACAGAGGGACTTAAGATCCCAAAACTTAGGAGACTCTCATATCTCCATGCTCTTACTTGAATTATAGTACTTCCTTATCTTTAGATTAACTTTGAATGAGTTCTCAACCTTTTTCTTTTCTTTTATCTCAAGATCATGCTTGATTTCCTTGTCCATGTGGGTAGATAAGGATTGTTCCTTGATACTTGACATTGTTCCTTATCCTGTCATGGAAAATAGTCCACCTTGAGCCTATTTTCCATTTACTTTATTACGCCTCCATTCCCTACAGACCCTTCTCTTTATGTCAGGATTAATAGTTTTTGAAGTAAAACACTGATTATTCTTGAAAAACCTTGCAATGTAACCTTTCTCATGACATTTGAAACAAATGAGATTTTTCATACTATACATACCTTGTGCTTGAGATATATGACGATTCCTTGAAGTTTCATGAATCTAATAATTAGGTCCCCTGATGAAGATATTACAAAACTTTGCAATATGGCCAAACACTTGATACTTCTAGAAAATGATGTCATTCTTTCCTTGTGAACCAGTTGATTGTCTTGAGTGATGTTATTCTACATGCTTGCCCTTGTCTTGCTCATAATTCTATGAAAATTCATTCTTTGAAGATATTTTACAATCTTTTGACCTATAAAAAAATTGATTGCAGGAGTAACAATGACCATTGAAATTGACATACCTTATAGCATTTAGTTTCCTGATTTGATTTGTCTTCGTTCTCCCAATGCCTTCATTCTTTGATTGATGATTGATCTTCAAAGTTTGATTTTCCTTGTTCATATTAGTCTTGTCTTGAGTTACATGCTTCTTTTCTTCTTTGTATCCAAGACCAAATGTATCACTAGAAAGTTTTTAGTTACTCATAATATTATCAAGATTATTTGTTCTATTTTCAAACTTCAAAAATGACTTCACTTGTCTTGAATTCTTCTTTAACTCAGCTTTTAATTACTCATTTTCAAATACATACCTTGAACACTCATCTTCTTGATCTTTTAGGCTTGTGGATAGGATTTCTAGTTGACAACTAAGATGCTTGACTATGTCTTCATGCTCCTTGGTGTCTTCAATCATTCTTACCTCAAACATAATGAATTTCTCTTCATAGTCATTTATTTTTGACATCATCTTCTTATTAAATTTTATTCTCAATTTTCAAATATTCAAGAGAATTCATGAATTCAGTCCCATAGCCCTCCATGTCTTTTTCATCATCTGTATCTTTTCTCATAGCTTGACTTAGTTTCATCTACAAAGACTCTATCTCTATTTGATACATGATACACTCTAGATTCTTATTCTTTAGTTCATCAAGAGTACAAACATGAGTTTCAAGATCTTGTGTGATCTCATCATGCTCCTTGACTTCATTGCTCAACCTTCCTTCAAATAGTCTAATTTGCTTCTCATAGGATTTGGTCAAGATATCTTGTTTTTCATTCTTCTTTTGTAACAACTTCATTTCTTCCACACTAGCTAGATATTTGTCTTCAAGAGTGACTTTCTCATCTTCTTCCTTTGAGCCATCTCTGCCAAAAAAATCTCTCCTTAGAGAACATTCACCTTCATCATCACTAAAATCCATGAACAAAGTCTCTTTTTCCTCATTATGAAAAGACTCATCACTTTCAGATGTGTTTACTTCTTCTACAGATGAGTTAATGTCTTCTTCAAGGTAAAGGCTCTTACCATATTTGTATGACTCCTTTCCATTTTTCTTACTAAATAACTTTGTGTACTTACTAGGACCCTCAGATTTCTTGTGTTCATACTCATGAGATCCATTATAAGCTTTTTTGTGTTCAGACATGTCTCTACCTAGACATCTAGATGTAAAATAACCAACTTTACCACATGAAAAAAAATTGAAAGGAATTCTTCCTTCATACTTACCTAATCTTACATTTAATTTTCTTGCACATAGGGCTTCAAGTTGATATTAATTAAGATCAAAATCTTCAAAACTTAACTTGCTCTTTTTATCTTTCATCTCCTTGATCACCTTGAAGGCAATTTTTTTTTAGGAGGTCTATCCTCATCAACTCTCATATCATAGGCAAAACGAATGCCATGTAATTCATCCATCTTTAGCTTAGTGAGATCATGACTTTCTTTTATAGTATAAACTTTTGAATCAAACTTGAGTGTAAGAGTTCTCAATATCTTTTTTACTATAGTGGCTTCAACAATCTCTTCTCCAAGACCTCTGTTCATGCTTACTACTTCATCAACCCTTAGAAGATAGGATTCCATAGTATCTTCTTCCTTCATTTTGAGACTTTCAAATTATCTATGGTAGGTTTGTAACTTAGCTAGTTTTACCTAAGAGTCTCCTTCATAGATAGTTTTCAATTTGATCCAAATTTCCTTATCAAACTTGCAATGGATCACTTTAGTGAACTCAATCTCAGATAGACCACAAATGATAGCATTCATAGCTTTAGAATAATTCTCACTCAATTTCTTATCAATGGTATTAGTTTGAGGTCTAGTTGGCACAATATAACTATCTATGATAGATTGCCAAATATCAAACCTTAGAGACATGATGTATGTCCTTATCCTTACACTCTAGAAAGCATAATTTGACCTATGGAATAATGGTGTTTGATTTGTAGAAAAATATTGCATCTATTAACATGCCATATTGTACCTTGGATCACCTTAAAGTGGTTAAACTTACAATGAAGAACCTGGCTCTGATACCAATTATTAGAGGTACAATCATTGAGAGGGGGTGAATCAGTGATGCCATATATTTCTAAATTCAATTTAGATCATTTGTAACTCTTAATCAAAATAGTATATATCAACTTGATTAAGCAACATAAACATGAGAGGTCATGCATTTAAAACATACATAAGATCAAACACACAACACATGATTCCTATGGGAAACCCTCGTGGGGAATAAAACCAACTCATAAGCTTGAAAACACATGGACTACTTGTCTTATAAGATGATTACAAACAAGAGACCCACCCTTTTAGTGAAGCACCCACCCCTAAGAATGAACAATAACCCACTTACTCTAGATGTTGACCACCCACACAACACCTATGTAATCAACATCTCTAGAACTTTGATTGCACTTCAATATGATAGACACAATTTATAAAACCTATCTTTCACCTTTCACACTTTCTCAACCTTGCTCACACAAGCAATGCATCTAAAGCACCCTTTTGGATCACCCTAAGCTTATTCACCCATCCTTAGCCACAACTTTGCAGCAAATTTGTAATCACAATAGAGACATGATCAAAAAGGTCATACACATAGTCCTCACTCTGACTTGCCTCTTTTCTCTATCTTATGCATTCTCAACTCATTCTTTTCTCACTCACACCTTTTCTTCATTCTGCTCATACAAGTCTCCACAAGTTTCTCCACCTTTATACAACAAGTCTAAAAACCATTACATTTAGTTTCACCTTTTATAGAGTCTTTATGAATATCATGTTCACAAACTTCCTTGTTAACCAAAACACATGCCTTCACTCTTACTGCATCTACATGGGTCACCTTTAAGTAGTACCCTCTTTTAAATAGGCCTAAGTGTCCTTTTAGGTCCTATGAAGACTCATTCACCTCTTTAACACTTCTCTGAGAAAACTTTACAACACAAGAACACTTTATTAATATATATAGCCATGCCACATGATCTATAGGTCCTCCTTAAGTGACAACATCCATCGTATCACCCTTCTATGACAACATAATTAGCCCAAACATCATTATATACATATGATCACCAAGAATGAATACTCAATCAAATTCTAAGCCTTTGATCATATAAAACTTGGATTGGTCAAACCTCCATAATCCACATAGATGGTCCTCATGAAGTCTACAACATGCTCCAACACTTAGTTCATCTTAAAACATTGAAATACCATCAAGAAAAACTCAATTACCCTTCTCGAGTTACTTGCAGAGCATGAACACATACGCATTCAACTTTGAATCTCAATAAGTTTGACTGTACAAATATTCAGACCTTCTAAATAGGTTCTCTAGATGTATCATGAAGTCTTATACAACTTTTACTTTTATGCCATGTTCAAATTATGCATATATCAAAATTTATAGCACAAAAACTATAGACTAACATTACAAATCATGGGCAAGGCAGGGCTCGACCTAGTTGAGGAAATTTCCTCGATTAGGTCTATGACTTGATAAATAAAACATCACCTGCCTAATCATGGCCAACTCCATGTATAGAATTTTAGTCACTCTAAAATGCATAGGCAAGTCTTGGTCGGGCTTTTAAGATCGATTTAACAAAGGAAATACTACAAAGAGCTTTCCAAGACCTATTTGAGATTTAGAAGCCAGATTAGGTCTAACAGCCTAAATGACTTTTAAAATTCATAAAAAATTCCACTAAAAATATTTATTAGAATTAGGTAGGAAAATTTGAACCAAGTAGACTAAATTAGAGAATTTGAAAAAGTTTTTGTCTGATTTGATAAGATCTTGCAAGTGAGATAAGAGGGTCTAAAATTCAACAAATGACCAAGTGTAAAATATGAAAATGACTAGTATGATCTTGGTCAACAAGATGGGATAAATTTCAGGGGCCAAAAGGGCATAAAAATAAAAGAAAACCCCAAAGTAGAGTAAGAGCCTTGAGTAAGCTAGAGAAAGCCTATAGTAGAAACCCCATAAGTGGGACTAGTGCCTCAAAAATGGGTTCCCACTTAGAGTAAAACATGAAACTTATCTACACTGACATGTAGTATTTCATGATTATTTTAAACACACCACCATAGAATGGGAGAACTATACGGATTTTGATCCCTTTAAGGATTATTTGTATGTAGGTAGCGCTCAACACACATGGTGTTGAGGTCAAGCAAAACTCCACCCCTTGTCTATTGCTCTCATTTTACAACATTTTTTCTTCCTTTTCATTGAGCTAAGGTGTAGTAAATCAAGTACATTTTCATACACACATAGGACCTATAGGCGAAGGTACACCGAACTAAATTTTCATAGAGGGAAAAAACCTAAAGGATGTTGGCATATTCTATAGATTAAAATGCATGTTGACTGCATCCAAATAGCATGGCCTTGTCCCAAAATAAAGCAGAGCTTTATTCTTGATTTACATCCACCTTACACAATTACATAGTCAATTTCATAGTCACTGTTCTAATCCTGTAGACCTAAGTTCAAACTAAGTTAATTATTTATCTATAATATTTTCCATTTTAGCAAATTCCAAAAATAGTAAAGTTTAAAATTAGTCATGTGTGATAATTGCATATTTTATAAATTCTAATTTATTCAATAGTTTATCTTAATTAGATTAAACCCCCTTAATCTCAATTTTGACAAAACACTATACATGTCTTTAGTTTCAACCTAAATCCCCCTAGACATATGTTATAGTGCACCATATAGAACATAGTCATGCACATATGAAGAGGAAGTGGATAGAGTGAAAAATTATATGCAACACATTTAGGGTGTTCACCACCAAGTTTAAGAAATACTCTCATGCCAAAAAATGAAGTACAAAGAGTAATCTGACACACACTGCACACCTCAAGTTTAAGGTGGGAGATAAAGTCTAGTTGTATCTTTAGAAGAAGCCTTTAAAGGGTCTACACTAAAAGATAAAACCTTTGCCCTATGGTCCATACACCATGCTATGCACAACTAGAAGCAATGCATTTTTCCTTAACCTATTGCAATACTTGGTTTTGCATCTAGTCTTCAATTTGGAACCCCTTAAACCATACCTTGCATCTTTCTTTGAGCCAACAACAACTCAACATCCTTCAAAGTTAGATCTTGAACACTTTTGCACAATACCAAAGGATTAGGGCATTGAAGTGACAACAACATGCAACTACAAAGGCACACATAAATTTTTTAGATTTGTCATGGCATGGAAATACACTAATCAAGATAAGTGGTACAACCTTTAGCAACTTTAAATTCAATTTTTGTAGTTAGCCTTCTCAAGAAATGGCAAATGATATATGCACAACATCTCGATAAGGATATTGAGTTACCCATGCTTTTGGCCTCTCACACCATGTATACAGCCTAATGGGATTTGTCTACATTGGTATATTGCCTTATGGTATACCAAACAACTATCTTATGGATTCCAATTTCTTTTAAATCCCACATCATGCACATTACCTTGAAGTTAAGTTGCTAGGAAATGAAAATGGAAATGAATAATAAAGCAAAAAAGATAATTGGCAAGTGATGTAGAATTGTTATAGAAAATGTATATTATTCCAAGTTATGTACAATATTTGGGAGATTAGGTCTATGGTGTCTATATGCACTTAAAATTTACATGGTGCATCACTTTTGATACAAATTAGATGTTGATGCAATGACCTTATATTTTGTGTTCTACAAGGAAATCTCTAGTTCTATCTCTTCTCCATGCTTCCCTATTCCTCTCATGATCCCTTTTAGTCCCCTTGACTTTAACCTTCCTATGTCATTTATGATTTATCTTAAAAACTAACCATAGATAACAAAACCGTTGCCCTAGGTGATAGAACTACCCTTCTATGTTACGAAATCACCCTCTACTTTACAGGGTGGTTGTGTAATTTAGAAGGCAATTTTGACATAAAGAGGTGGTTTTGAATTAAAATGGGGTGGTTTGAAATTACTAGTGGTAGTTGTGCCACCTCAAGCAATGGTTTTGCAACCACCCCCTGTATAACACATTGGTTCTATCACAGTGGAAATGTCTTCCAAAATTAGCTCCCATAACTCTAATTTTTACATATTTTGCACAACTAGATTTATGTTTTTTTTATCACCTTGTGTTTGTCTCCAATCAGGCCCAACTCACACCCTCTTCTATTTTTAGTATTCTTCAATTCCTCTCAAGTTGAACTAACAATCATACTTAGTTGAACTCCTCCATACAAGCTCCCATCTCTTTCTACAAGAAGGTCAATTTTAGCCTAATTTTAGATCCAAAAATTGCCATTATAAATTTTTATTGAGAATCTCTTGTAGCCACAACCTTGCTACAACTACCAAAAGACTCAACTTCTATTGTTTTTAAGTCAACCACATAGCCGCAAGTGAAGAAGTTTTCTTGGTGAAAGCAACCCAGACTTTGCAACTTAGTTGCTCTCCATTTTTGAATTATCCCCCCATTTCTCCATCTTACTATAGAGTTTGTGTACCCTCTAGCTAGAGGGTTTATAGAATATATATAAGAGCATATGGACCTAGAATATTGATGATTCTCTTATCAATATACTACATGCACTTCAGCTGATTTATTCCATAATCAGGTTGGAGTTATTTTAAATTCTAGTATTTGTTTTCTTTATTATATTATATTTTAGTGTATCTTTTGTTAAACTATCTTTCTATATTTATAATACAAAACAAATTTTATAGTGAAATAGATCTGTTCCTTTTCATTTGTCTTTGTTACAAAAACATAGCTAGTTTTGATTTGTGCTTGAATTTTAGTAGATTAGTTTCCTTTCAAATTAGCAATAAATTTCACCAATCATCATGAAAATGATATTATAAAATCTCCAAGTCATTTATAACCAATACATCTTTTCTTTTATTCAGGATCTAAAAGGGTCTCTTGCATTCTAGATAATCACCTAGGCAAACATAGAAACATAGACAACCGTGGGTGCATACACAAGAGTAGTAGACTGTTGATCCTAGTTATTTTTAAGATTTAAAATAAATTTCATTTTTTTCTCTTAATATATAAAATCAAAACTTTCATCTCTTGTTTCCATTCTAGCAAACCATTCATAACAACTTGTTCTTAGCAAACTAGGAAAGTTGAAAAGTTAGTCTAGTTTATTTGTGAACAAGAAAATTCTTAAAAAGTGTTTTGTAGCTGTTGTCTTAGATAAGATTTATTATCACATCATTTACATAAAAATATTCAATTTATATATCTATTTCATCTCATACAAAACAACCAAAATGAACAAAAATATTTCATCTAGTTTGCATAGAGGTAGAACTAAGAAAAAATCAGCATTTTGCATGATAGCATAGATTCTTCCCCTCTTCTTTGCATGTGTCTCAAACATTTAAAAAGAGATTTTTGTTTTCATTTAATTTCAACTTTTATAATCTATTATTTTCATCACTTTATTTTCAGAAATCAAATATTCATTTTTGAAAAACCAAGAAAAGTCCAAAAATAAATAGAAAACAACATCAAAAATCTTACTAACACATGCAAGCCATACCAAAAGCCTTGCAAAAATATGAAAGCAACCAAATTCCACATAAACCTTGTCCATATACACAAACACCATACATCAAACCTTTCTTCAACATTATAGAAATCACACTTTACAAGTTATTGCCTAAACAAGCTCATATATTTTTCCCTGGTTTCTACCTAGTCTTTTTTAGATGACCCTCATCAAGATACCAAGTCTTGTCCCAACATCATCACATAGTTTTACATTAGCATTGAGTTGAGACATGAAATATTTTGATCCACTCTGACTCCCTAACTCATTTTAGAGTCTTCAACCACTTTAGAAGAGAAAGAATGCATCCCTGATCCACTTATTGTTGTCTTTCCATAAAATAGGAGACATCAACACAAAGTTATTTAGGCCTAGTCCTCCATTCATACCTCTTTCTTCTCCTCAAGTTGAGCCTCATCTTATATCATTCACATTTAGTGTATGACATTGACCGGGTAGAGTCAACCGAACAGAGTATACATTTTCCCATGAGTCATCCAACCTGATCTCCCTCATTTTTTTGAACCTAGCATTGACCAAGAACTTCACCTTCTTGTTATATCTGATACCAAGGGACCTTGGAGTTTTTTTTCCACACAACTCGATGCTCTTAATGAGCATCAAGACACTAATAAGGTCTTCTAGTTCCATCATGAGAACAAATTGCCGCCACCTATCCCAAATCTAGTTTCACCAAATAATTAACCAAATCCCTAGCCCATATATTATGTCAGCTACCTTCGCTAGGCCTCGGGGAGTTGAGTGCAAAAATTAGCATGTGCTAATTTATGTGCATACCGTGTTTACATACACCCTAAATTCATTATTTTCTTTCTTGTCTAATTACAAAGAATATAAATCTAATGTAATATACAAAGGAGGGAGATAAAGTGATGGTTGAATCGATACAAAGGTTGGTAACAACCACTTCATAACCAATGATTGTACTGATGTTATCAATTTCCACTACTAAAATACTATGAGTTACAATACTGATATTGAAATTGCAATGCATGAATATTAGAGAGATGTTAGATCTTACGCATTAGCGTGCAAGCTTTGAACTTGATGCAAAAGCTATCAATGTTAGTGGAAGGCTAGATTAACAACACGCAAGGATTATAGTATGATCTAATGATCTAGATCCTTATGTGAGATAAAATGATGGTTAAATTGATACAAAGGTTGGTAAAAACTACTTTATAACCAATGATTTAGGTGATGTCATCAACTACCATTACTAAAAGACTATGAGTTATAATACTGATACTGCAGGTGCAATTCGAGAATGTTAGAGAGATGTTAGATCTTACAGATTATCACATGAGTGTTGAACTTGATGCAAAATCTATCAACGTTAGCGGAAGGCTAGATTAACAACACCCAAGGATTATAGTATGATCTAATGATCTAGATCCTTATGTATCATATTGTGTTATGTTCAAGTATGGACTTATAATTCTATAGTAGTATTTTATTTGTAGTGTAGCTTCTATAGCAAACATTCAATAGTACAATGTTGAATATGGTATAAATATTGGATAACTTAATAGGGTAAGACTTAAAACATCAATATTTTTGTAAATGGATTAACTAAAATATTCATAAAGTCTCTAAGGGTTGTACCAATATATAAGTACCCAAATATATATCAATGAATGTTAGATGTTGAGCATTAAGTATTTCTACAAAAAGAGAAGATGAATTGGGCATGATTCCAAATTAGAAGACATCATAAATTTGTTAAATAACCTAAAAGACACAAATAAAAATAATTTCCTATCAAATGTAGTTAAATTTGTAATATAAGGACTCTTTGTATAAGTGAATGCATGTTTATTTGAAAAAATAATGTTCATAAGCAATGCATGATGGTGCAATAAACACCATCAAGTAGAGGTTATAGGGACCATATAAATTAACAATCCTTGAGTAATAATAGTAGTATAACTTCAGAGCCAAAAACCCCAATCATGAGGGACAAAAAGGTTAAATTTGTTGTATAGTAAATGGGGGCACTTTGATAACAAATGCCCATATACACCAGCATAAAATTCAACTAAAGGTGGCCCTTGTAACATGATAATGAGGACTAACATAAAATGAACTAGTCAACATGTTTGGAATAGAGAGGAATAAAAGTAAGATTAAATATATATTGGTTGTCACTAGTGCAACAAAAAAATAGAAATTGAAAATGAGATTTTGGGGAATAAAATATGTACAAAATTATTGGATTGACATGTTTCAAATCACCATCGATGATCCATCATCAATAAAATCATGACGTACAAAGATTTTAAAATAAAAACTGACATGCAAATAGAAAAAAAGCATTTAAGGTGTCATATGAGTCATAAATGATACACATATTTAGGCATATACTGTGGGGTGGGTTTACAAAAACCTCCATTAGGATCATGAATTACGCAACCATGCACATGAAAAGAAGAAAAACATGAAGAAAAGGAAAAGAATGTCATACAGCATCATTAATTCATGGAAGTGTGGTTACAATACCAATCAAAATTTTGATGCAATGCTTACCAAAATGCCTCAGGTATAGTCACCTATTGGCAATATGATTTTCATTGATGTCAAAAGGGACACTATGGGTGTCATTGATGTCAAAGGGAATAGGTAAGATTAATGGAGAGAAGAGCATGTTTCACAGTTACACTATGCAAAGTTGTCGTGCTTTTACAAATACCATTTATGGATGTTCAAAGGAAATAGATAGAAGATATGTTATAGGTTTTTCATGTACATTATAGAAATATAGTCCACAGGTTTAGAGGAGAAATAATGAGCTCATAATTGATTTATTTAGCTCTCAAAATAGAGAGGGTTTCTTAGTAAAACCCTAAGGGTTTAAGTCATGGCATCAACAAGCAAAGTTATATTTTAATATTGACTAGCTATAGCCTAGACCCAGTAGCTTAAGTTATAACTTAAGCCTTTACCATCATTACAAAATTGGCCCCTCAACCTAACAATTACCGGCTCGAGTAGTGATCAAAGGACTTGATATTTCCTAAAGTCTTAGACTTTCTATTATGTCCCAGCTTGATCAACGGCCCATGTTTCATTATATGTAGATGATCCAATGAAGCGAAGTAAAGTCAAAGTGTTAAAGGTCCCTTCGAGTTAACATGCAAGTGACAAGTGTCACAACCACAAAGCCTAGATAGTTAGTCTAATGGATCACGATGAACTCAAATTGTCAAAATGACCTCCAAGTTAATGCTCAAGTAATAAGTGTCAAAATCATAGAGCCTAGACAATTAATCCAATAGAGAATGATAAAGTCAAAAGGTCATCAAGCAATGCAAGGATGTCAAATGTCTTAATAGTGAGAACTAACAACTATGTAAAAAAGGCATACACTTATACCAAGTGTCATATCTTTGAGGGTTGGATAGATATAAATATTGAGCTTGTTAGAAGATATAATGTTGCATGGGTGATCATGTAAAGGAGATCCAATGGATTGAATTGACTCAAATTCTATAAAGTGCTCATGGTTTATCGACATAGTGATGAGTTACAGATCGAGCAAGTTCTGAGAAGATTGATGGATTGAAATTGATACAATGATATAGGAAGTAGCGAGATGAGGTCAAAGTGTCAAAGTTTAATGACCAAGTCAAGATAAAGAATGTGCATCTTTGAAGATCCAACATCATGTAGGAGTTAGGCTCTGGAGATCAATATATACATTTTAAAGAGTAGAACATTAAAGTTCAGTAGTGTACAAAGATCTGATAGAGTGAGAGAGTTTGGAGCTGGTGCAAAGAAATAAATTAAATGCCAATATTTAAATTATTTAAATTCCAATAGTCAAGCAAAAAAAATGCAAGAAAGATGCAATTCATGACACAAATAAAGAGATTGATCATTATGATTGATCAAATTGTGTAACAAGGCATGTGCATCATAACTAGAGCCTGAGATTTGCTAAATGTAGTAAAGAGACCTATAATAATGGCATAATGCATGAAATCAAGATGTGGGAAACTTACAATTCAAGTCATAATGAACTAGAGTCCATAATTGGCATGATGTGTTATAGTTCTAGTGTGAACACAGAGAAAAAGCAAACCCTAGATCAAATGCTTATATAGATGACATCTAAGACATAGGAAAATATTTTTGGAGCCATTTCAATTGTTTCAAATAGAAAATATAGTGACACGGAGGAGCAGAGTGAGAGAGAGATGAAGTGTGTTGAATAGAGAGATATCTAGACATAGAGACAGAGGGGTAAAGAGAATAAAGGCACACAAAGATAATGTGCATAGGATGATTAATTATGAATTAGACCTATAACAAAGAATATAGATTTGGATTCATGTATGAATCTAATTTTTAAATTAGATTTATAGCTCCATAGATCTAATTGGTTGGTGCCATTAGATTAGTTGAGTTGGTGCTCAGTTAGGGGATTGGTGTCTCCTTAGGGTCTTAAACATTTTAACTAATGAGGTCAAGATGAGGTGGTGTTTAGTTAGGGGATTGGTGTATCCTTATGATTGGTGTCCTTAAATGTAACCAGTGAGGTTTTACCAAGTGAGGCATTGACTATGAGGCTAGATTAAAATAATAGATTAATTATGGATTAAAAATTGAAACTCTAACTTTAGAAGGATAAAGACAATACATGAAAATGTGAGTTAACCAAAATGTTTTATGAATAAATGAATCTAAATCAAATTTTCATCACATCTATTCATAAAAAAAAGTAATTAATCCTAATTATATTTAAAACAATAAAGGTAAACTTAATTAATCAGCAAATTCTAGTATAATAATTGACAAGAGAGCGGTTTAGAGGAATATCTAATTTTTGTAAAAAATCTTGGAACAGTTATCATAGGATGATAATTAATTTTAGGGTAAGTGAATGAGAACCCAGAAAACTCACAGCAACCTAAGCACTTCATCAAAACTGGACACTAGACATTTTTTGAAACCATAACCGTATACTACATATTTTTTGGCAAATAAAGAGATTACCTTTTCTATTTAGTGGAAATCTTCAATTGAGCACTTCCTATCTATTCATAAAGCCAAAATAATTTTAAATGAACATCTACAACAAGTAGAACAACCCAATCGAAATAGACATGCTACGCCTAGTGAAAGATCTAATGAGGCTAGATGAAAGCTCTATTGAGGCTATGCTCAAAGGCCTTGAATATAATCATCATACTCAAGCCTCAAAATCATACAAGCACATATAACTTGCCTCCTTGAGAAATCTATCCATCCCTGGCAACTAAAATCCCAACAACAAATGAGGGCACAATTGTGTCTCACCTTAAGGAGGGTGGCAACTAAAGAAATTATCTTTATCAATGCTAACACAATGTACTCAGTCAAATGTCTTAGGGCCAAAATTTTTTATTTTGGCAAGAGAATCCACTATAAAATTAGGCTTGGGAAAGTGCAAAAAAGAATATCTCTTGATATATATTTTCTTCTTGTTTTAGGTCTATAAAATAGTGACTTAATAGTTACTTTCTTTGTCAATTATATAATGTGATATTTGGATCTAAGCTACTCTTATTTGTAAAAGCTCAAGATTTCTAGAAATGCTAGCCTCCTTGGATCCCTTTATAGCCAAAACTCAAGTGATGCATATACTCCTCTTTCAATAGAGTTTCTCTTTTTCAAGGAAAACAAAATACCAGGCCTAAACTCTGAATAATGATGTTGTACTCTGGGATCAAATATGTCTTATCAGGTCAAATGGAACAAAATATAACTATATATTTGGTTTGGAGTGAGATTTAAGGATACATCTTGGATGGACATATGATATTATTCCATTCGAAGTTTGATGGACAACTTTCCTCACCCTTAATGGAAATTAATACAAATTGTTATATGATGGTTTCTCTATTAAATCCATTGAAATTCATAATGAACATACAACCAAAGGAATGCTAGGTTTTTTGGAGGAATAAGCATATAACTTAATATATTTAACTGTGATTAATATTAGCAATTTAGTTTGTAGAAAATTAAATGGTATTCTAATCAATCTTACCTATTCTGAGAATAGAAATGGTTCCTTGAAATATATTATGGATTAGATATGATTCTTGAAGGCAATGAAGTTGATCACTTTTTCCATGATAGAATGAATGGATAAGAGTTTAGTCATCTTGGGTGTAAGTGACTAGAGAGAATTGCCAACCCAAAAATATTGGGTTTGGTTATCCATATAACTCTTACTTTAGAAAAGATTTGACTTTGATATAATGGAATGCAATCATTGTTGGAATGCACAAAATTTAAAAAGCTTAGTGTATTTTATTAAGAATCTTTGATTTACAAAAATAAAACTCAACATGTCAACATTTCCAGCATCTTCCTAGAGTGTATCAAATGAGAGCTTTGGAATAGTGTATATATGTATTATATATAATTGAAATTAGATTTTTATCAAATGATGTATCTATGGATTTGCTAATAGACATATATGCAAAATGTGGAAGCAAAGGTTTGACAAAATACATCATTCAAATTTGGCCTCATAAAACAGAATAATTACATAATACGCAATGCATGATTAAACAAAGGGTGCATTCAGACTACTTGAAATAATGAAGCACTCTAAAACTGACTACACCATGTATGCAAAATATGGTAGCAATGGTTTGATAAAATGCATCTTTCGGGTTTGGCCTCATGAAATTTAAAGTTTGCATAATACACAATGCATGGTTACAACAAGGATGCATTTAGAATGTTTGAAATAATGAATCACTCTAGAACCAACCCCAACATGTAAGTTTCATTGTGTTTTATTGATAATTTGATGAGAAAGTTTAGGGTTCCCTCAAGATAACTAGCAGGGACAAGAAGACCAACCAAGTAGATAATAACTCATTGTAGGCATAGTGAAAGAGAGTCAATCATATGCTTATTTGGATGTTTGGATTTTAGGTTAAATCAGAATCATGTTCTTGACAATAAATTTTTGGATGAAGCTATTTATGGGGCATCTATTGGTTAATTGTTAATGGAATTTTACTAGTGACATCATAATTTCATAATAACTATGAAACTTCATTCCCATGTAAATAGTATTTTGGTTTTCTAGCATGCAATAAGAGGGTCAAAAAATCTCACAAATGAATGTCAAACTCAAACCATGAAAATAACTGGCAACAAGCCAATCACAAGATGACTCAATTGGCCATAATATTATCTACAAATGCTAAGACTAAAAGAATTCATGCTTAACCCTGATTTATATCTAACACTCAAATGCCTAGTGAATAGAATTCCAAAAACCAATCATAACATGACTCAATTGTCCATGATATTATCTACAAAATCCAATACTAAATATATTTATGGCTAACCTTGATTTATATCTAACACCTAATCACCCAGTGAATAGACTTTCAATAACATTATAAAAACTTTGATGATGCTTTGAGGCTGCTTGGTATGTAGGAAGAACTTTGATCGATTCATGGAGGGCTTGACACTTCTTGACAACAAAAGGTGTGGGTATGGACTTTTCAACAGTCCATCATGTTTAGATTAGTATCTAAAAATAATACTACAGTCTGTTCCATAATACTACGAACAAGATGCATGTAGCCTCATGAAGTGGGTTAAAAGTGTTTTGTTATCTTGAATACTAAATATTCAAATTTCTCTTTTTAGATGTAAAAAATAGAATAATCCTCCATTACCCTATTTTATTTACATTATGAACAATACACTTATGGAGAACATGTCTTTATAACATGCAGTATTTTTGTTCAATATTTGATTTTATGAGAGTAGATGGGTAATTCAATTTTCGTACATTACCAGATTTCAACACAACTTTGTAGAAGATTTAAACACTTCTTGGTTTATGAATATTCTACCCCATCCATGCATCTCAGTGATAAATTTTGAGCATTAGATGATGAAGTTTTTACTAAGGTTTGGTTTATGTTTTCATCACTTGCCTATTTAGTTTGAAGGCTTGATAGCTTAGACTAACTACAACTCTTTCAAGAATGATGTAAACTCCTTGTTCATAGGATCAAGCATGCCGAGTTTTCCCTTGGAAGCTATGATCATCCATATACATAGCTTCCAAGGGAAAACCAACTCTTTCAAGAATTCTTATCCTTATGCATAGCTATGATCATCCATATACATAGCTTCCAAGGGAAAACTCGGCATGCTTGATCCTATGAACAAGGAATTTACATCATTCTTGAAAGAGTTGTAGTTAGTCTAAGCTATCAAGCCTTCAAACTAAATAGGCAAGTGATGAAAACATAAACCAAACCTTAGTAAAAACTTCATCATCCAATGCTCAAAATTTATCACTGAGATGCATGGATGGGGTAGAATAATCATAAACCAAGAAGTGTTTAAATCTTCTACAAAGTTGTGTTCAAATCTGGTAATGTATCAAAATTGAATTACCCATCTACTCTCATAAAATCAAATATTGAAGAAAAATACTGCATGTTATAAAGACATGTTCTCCATAAGTGTATTGTTCATAATGTAAATAAAATAGGGTAATGGAGGATTATTCTATTTTTTACATATATAAAGAGAAATTTGAATATTTAGTATTCAAGATAACAAAACACTTTTAACCCACTTCATGAGGCTACATGCATCTTGTTCGTAGTATTATGGAACAGACTGCAGTATTATTTTTAGATACTAATCTAAACATGATGGACTGTTGAAAAGTCCATACCCACACCTTTTGTTGTCAAGAAGTGTCAAGCCCTCCATCAATCGATCAAAGTGCTTCCTACATACCAAGCAGCCTCAAAGCATCATCAAAGTTTTTATAATGTTATTGAAAGTCTATTCACTGGGTGATTAGGTGTTAGATATAAATCAAGGTTAGCCATAAATATATTTAGTATTGGATTTTGTAGATAATATCATGGACAATTGAGTCATGTTACGATTGGTTTTTTGGAATTCTATTCGTTAGGCATTTGAGTGTTAGATATAAATCAGGGTTAAGCATGAATTCTTTTAGTCTTAGCATTTGTAGATAATATTATGGCCAATTGAGTCATCTTGTGATTGCTTGTTGCCAATTATTTTCATGGTTTGAGTTTGACATTCATTTGTGAGATTTTTTGACCCTCTTATTGCATGCTAGAAAACCAAAATACTATTTACATGGGAGTGAAGTTTCATAGTTATTAGCAAATTTTGATGTCACTAGAAAAATTCCATTAACAATTAACCAACAGATGCCCCCAAAATAGCTTCATCCAAAAATTTATTGTCAAGAACATGATTTTGATTTAACCTGAAATCCAAACATCCAAATAAGCATATGATTGACTCTCTTTCACTATGCCTACAATGAGTTATTATCTACTTGGTTGGTCTTCTTGTCCCTGCTAGTTGTCTTGAGGGAACCCTAAACTTTCTCATCAAATTATCAATAAAACACAATGAAAATTACATGTTGGGGTTGGTTCTAGAGTGATTCATTATTTCAAACATTCTAAATGCATCCTTGTTGTAACCATGCATTATGTATTATGCAAACTTTAAATTTCATGAGGCCAAACCCGAAAGATGCATTTTATCAAACCATTGCTACCATATTTTGCATACATGGTGTAGTCAGTTTTAGAGTGCTTCATTATTTCAAGTAGTCTGAATGCACCCTTTGTTTAATCATGCATTGTGAATTATGTAATTATTATGTTTTATGAGGCCAAATCTGAATGATGTATTTTGTCAAACCTTTGCTTCCACATTTTTCATATATGTCTATTAGGAAATCCACAGATACATCATTTGATAAAAATCTACTTTCAATTATATATAATACATATATACACTGTTCCAAAGCTCTCATTTGATACACTCTAGGAAGATGTTGGAAATGTTGACATGTTGAGTTTTATTTCTATAAATCAAAGATTCTTAATAAAATACACTAAGCTTTTTAAATTTTGTGCATTCCAAAAATGATTGCATTCCATTATAACAAAGTCAAATCTTTTCTAAAGTAAGAGTGATATGGATAACCAAACCCAATATTTTTGGGTTGTCAATTCTCTCTAGTCACTTACACCCAAGATGACTAAACTATTATCCATTCATTCTATCATGGAAATAGTGATCAACTTCATTGCCTTCAAGAATCATATCTAATCCATAATATATTTCAAGGAACCATTTCTATTCTCAGAATGGGTAAGATTGATTAGAATACCATTTAATTTTCTACAAACTAAATTGCTAATATTAATCACAGTTAAATATATTAAGTTATATGCTTATTCCTCCAAAAAAAACTAGCATTCCTTTGGTTGTATGTTCATTATGAATTTCAATGGATTTAATAGAGAAACCATCATATAACAATTTGTATTAATTTCCATTAAGGGTGAGGAAAGTTGTCCATCAAACTTCGAATGGAATAATATCATATGTCCATCCAAGATGTATCATTAAATCTCACTCCAAACCAAATATATAGTTATATTTTTTTCCATTTGACCTGATAAGACATATTTGATCCCAGAGTACAACATCATTATTCAGAGTTTAGGCCTGGTATTTTGTTTTCCTTGAAAAAGAGAAACTCTATTGAAAGAGGAGTATATGCATCACTCGAGTTTTGGCTGTAAAGGGATCCAAGGAGGCTAGCATTTCTAGAAATCTTGAGCTTTTACAAATAAGAGTAGCTTAGATCTAAATATCACATTATATAATTGACAAAGAAAGCAACTATTAAGTCACTATTTTATAGACCTAAAACAAGAAGAAAATATATATCAAGAGATATTCTTTTTTGCACTCTCCCGAGCCTAATTTTATAGTGGAATCTCTTCCAAAATACAAAATTTTGGCCCTAAGACATTTGACTGAGTACATTGTGTTAGCATTGATAAAGATAATTTCTTTAGTTGCCACCCTCTTTAAGGTGAGAAACAATTGTGACCTCATTTGTTGTTGGGATTTTAGTTGCCAGGGATGGATAGATTTCTCAAGGAGGCAAGTTCTATGTGCTTGTATGATTTTGAGGCTTGAGTATGATGATTATATTCAAGGCCTTTGAGCATATCCTCAATAGAGCTTTCATCTAGCCTCAATAGATCTTTCACTAGGCGTAGCATGTCTATTTGGATTGGGTTGTTCTACTTGTTGTAGATGTTCATTTAAAATTATTTTGGCTTTATGAATAGATAGGAAGTGCTCAATTGAAGATTTCCACTAAATAGAAAAGGTAATCTCTTTATTTTCCAAAAAATATGTAGTATACGGTTATGGTTTCAAAAAATGTCTAGTGTCCAGTTTTGATAAAGTGCTTAGGTTGCTGTGAGTTTTATGGGTTCTCATTCACTTGCCCTAAAATTAATTATCATCCTATGATAACTGTTCCAAGATTTTTTACAAAAATTAAATATTCCTCTAAACCCCTCTCTTGTCAATTATTATACTAGAATTTGCTGATTAATTAAGTTTACCTTTATTGTTTTAAATATAATTAGGATTAATTACTTTTTTTTATGAATAGATGTGATGCAAATTTGATTTAGATTCATTTATTCATAAAACATTTTGGTTAACTCACATTGTCATGTATTGTCTTTATCCTTCTAAAGTTAGATCTTCACCCTGTCAGGAACAATCAGGGGTTAAATTTGACGGTCACTCTTGCCCATCAAGAAATTTTTTTGTGACGGTTTTTAAGATAATGTCACCTTGCACGTAACGTTCATTTATCATTTTTGAATTTCATAATTTTATATAGAAATTAATTAAACTTATTGTTCATGTGATGGGGAACCCTGAACAACTCTCCAGATGGATATTTCTCAATATTTCTCAAGCATTGAACAATTGGAAAATCTGTCTTTATGCAAATTGTCCATTTGCAAATTCCTATATAGAATCCTTCTTTCCAGCTACAGAAGTGTCAAGTGCATAGTTCTTTAGCAAATTCTGTTACCCGCGAACTATCTGTAATGATTGGAATGGTTCTGGAGGGTTTAAACTCAAAAATTTCCCTTGAGATTCTCATGATATTGGCTTTATGATTAATTTGACTTTGGTTTTGCCCTGTTGACTTGTATTCACATATTAGTATTGGTTTATCTAAGCCTTAAGGCATGTAATATATTATAGGCATTCTTATGGTTGTTGGTGCACTGTTAGTAGGATATCTTCTTGGCTTGCTTCAACAACAAGGATTTGGAAGCTCCATTTTTTTGAGAATGGTAGCCTGTGAAACCTGTAAGAAGAAAGAGAGTTGCAAAATTTATTACATGTATCATCATTATCACACTTGCTTGATACTAGTTATGTTCTAATACCAAGGCCTCTTTATCACAAGTCTTTTGTAGGCAAGACAGGACAAGCCATCCAAGAAAAAAATTCCCAATGCCGTCAAGACAGATAGACCTTCACTTATCCCTATTGAGGGACAATCCAAAAATGATGATGCAGGTTGGATGTCCTTTGGAAAATTTATTTGGGATCTCTTCAAATTTGTAGCTAAAATTATAGGTGGTATTTTCACTTATTTGAGGGATTTTATTCTAATAAGAAAAAGCACCCAAAAGAAAGAAGATTTATGGCCCTTACACGATACCGTCCCCATTCTAGATGACGATGTTGAGCCTCAGCCAACATCCAGAACTCGTCAAAAGAAGGAGATTTGTGGCCACTTAGGGACTCTCTTTTTGTTCCAGATGACAATCACAACCCTAAATTGGACCCAATCTAAAAAAAATTAGTTTCTTCCCAAGAATCAGATGATCATAATCCCACACCTGAGCCCTTGAAAGTTCACAGTGTTCGAGTTCAACCCACCAGAGACATAAAAGGTGTTTCTAGCTACAAGGAGTTCAAGTTTCATAACAACTATAGACATGGTGATAAGGAGGATCAAAACCATCGGCGATCAGTGAGAAACCAGTCACCTACCCCTCAAAATTATTATAAGAGGCATTATGATTCAAGCAATGAAGTCGTGGCTGGAGTAGTGCAACAAAACAGGGCAAAAAATGAAAGTGAAAATAGGGCCAAAAATGAAAGTGTAGATATCAAGCATGTTGATTATGGCAATCCTTTGTATGATCATCAGAACAGGTGGTGTTAAATTCCTATCAATGTATGAATAGACATCCAGTAGTAAATATGCTCTGATTTAACATTAATATGGCAGAAATGTATGAACAAAGCAACCTATCTGATGGCCTAGGTACATGGATGCTTGAAAGCACGCTTTAGAGCTCTGTACCTATTGATGTCAGGTAGTTAAAAGCCCCAATTTGCACACGTGAACTTAGCTATAGCTTTCCTATCATGTCAGTATGTCTCAGCATGTCAGTATTGATGTACAGTTTTTACAGCTGACAATTACTTTTAATTGTTTTTTTCATCTATTATAACTTAGTCATAAGATGTATCCATTCAGCCGATAAGCAACAAGCACAAATAGGTCCTTTGAACACAAGTAATGGTCTCTAAAAAACTTAAGAACAAATTATAGTTAACAGTATGAAATTCATAGCCATAGTCATAATTTTGCAAATATATTCAATGTCATAGTCACAATTTTGCAAATATATTTAATACTTGACTATTTCAACTCAATTTTTCATATGGCAGACCTATAAATGCACTAAAAATCCTACAGCATACTCTTTGAGACCATCAATAGAAAATCAAGATATTCTAAATGTTATTTGAGAGAAGATTTTTGGTGAAGTAGACTCAAAATACATGTTGGAAATATGATACGAGGATAACCTTAGCTGTAGAATACAACTCTAGAATGGATTTGCCTTTTGCACTAGTTCCATCTTTACAAAAAAAAATAATGTATATCTTTAAAAAACTCAAATGTATATCTTCAAAAAAATCAAACATATATCCACCAATTTTGACTTGAAAAACACTATTAAAAAAGTAGTGTAAGCAAAAACTTGAGTGTTCATTGGTTCATATGAAATACAATACCATTATAAATATGTTCACATAGAACATTCTAAGATATTTTAAATCCTTCTTTGTTTGACATCTTTCCAAATTTCATAAACCCTGTCCCAGTCCACCATTGATATATCAAGACCTATCAATGAAACTCGCATCAAGGCATCCAATTTATCCAATGAGAGTTTTGTTCTCCATATATCTTTTATTATATTTTGTCTTGAAAATCCTCTCTCACATGTTGATGTACTTATCAGGATGGTAAGTATTGCTTGCCATAGTTTTGTCATATTTGGAAAGCTTGTATGTGAATCTATAGCACAAAAAACCCTCCAAGCTTCCTTCATGCGGAATCCTTCACAACTAAAGTGAAGAGTATCAACAAAATTATACAACTCTTTTAAACAACCTTCAAAATCAAAGAAAGCTTTTTCTCCCTCACATAAATTATGTTGCAAGTGTTCAAAAATTTTAAGAAGCCACAGCTTTGAATTTTCTTCTCTAGTATGTGCATCCTCTGAATAATGACAAGCGCTGAACAACTTTATAGAATTGAAAAATGAAAGATCTGGGAATCTTTCATTTAAACAATCTATAAGTTTTTGAACATATTCTTTAGCAAGTTTTTTGCAGCTCTCTAATGAACCATCAATGTAAGGCTTCATTCTCTATTTTGGTGGATCAACATAATCATCATGCACATTTGAAATTGCCACAAATTGTAATTCATGCCTATGAATGTGTCCATCCTGATCAATAATCTCTAAATAGCCATATTTAGAGCTCTCTAAAAATTTAGACAAGTAACTTGTACCATTTGCAAAAGTGTTGGACCTTAGAAACCACCTACTTAAAGTTTGTATAGTAGTATCTATGGCTGCCCCTAAAGATGTGACATCCACATTCTCTTCTTGAATTTTTTTATTCAACTTGTTTAGTTCACACAATATATCTGCAAGCATATGCAAGAAAAATTGTAATGAGAAGATCCTAGCCTTATCATACCATGAGTCTCTCTTCTCACTTTTCCATAAAGTCAACAATGGAGGCATCAACACAATAAGTCTTTCAATAACTTGTCCTCTTGAGAGCCATCTAACTCCATGAATTTGAAGAGCTTGAAGTGTTTCAAGTTGCATGAGTTCTTGAAGAGCAATAAGCTCATTATGTCTTTTAGTAGAATTTTGGACCCAAGAATATACCTTATTTGCTAAATTTTCAACAAACATCAACTCATGAAAAAATTTAGCAGCATCTGATGAAACTAAAACCTCACGATGAGCAATGCAATGAATACCCATAAGATTGTGTACATCTTTTTTTAAAAGAGCAACGAATCCATTTCAATCCCCACCATTGATGAAGCGCCATCTGTAGAAACTGCTATCAATATTTTATTTGAAAGACCCATTTCTTTCATCAAAACACATATTGCCTCATAGATTATTTTCCCTTTTCCATCACACACATTTATGAGCTTTAGAAATTGTGAAATAGGTGGCCCCAACCATTTTGAGTCTAGAAAAGTAGCATAAACCACAAGGTGTTTCTCTAAGCTTCGATCTGTACTTTCATCCAACATCAAAGAGAACAATGGACTATCTAGCATTTTTGCACTTTGTTCCTCTTCAAGATACTTAGATATGGAAAAAAGAAAATCATTTGCAGCCATATGATTTGTATATGATTTATAGTCCTTACTTTTCGGCATGTTTGGTGTTTCTAAATACATTTCAAGAGAGCAAACGGACTCATATTTTCAGAGAGGCAAGTCTTCTTGCACAACCCAATAAACTAATTTCATAGCTGTGATGATTATTTCCTTATTAGTATCATCAATGTTTGCAATGTGTTCTGGAATTGATTTTGCTTTCCCTTCATTTCCACATATCCATTTTGCTTGTGAAATTTTATGGATATTTGAATCTGCATGAGTAACTATTGCATCATGTTGCAAAGTAGTATAACCAGTTTCAGTGCCCCATGGTCCGCAGATTTGTGTGCTTCACAATATATGCATTTCATAACTATTTTCCCTTCATGCATTGCACATCTTAACCACTTAAATTTAACTTTCCATTCATCTCTAAACACTCTTTTTACTCTAGCCCTTTTTTTTGTTTTTTGTTGAAGCTTCCCCCTCTTCAAATTCTTCACCATACTCATAATTACACCCTAATATATTTAAATCAAAATTGTGATTCTCTTGCAATGAAGCTCTTGATGTTCCAGACCATGGGAAAAACTTTCTAATTGAAGACTGATTTTTTTTATTTTGAGACATTTTAAATTATATACCACCTGTACAAACCAAATAACAAAATTAATAAGATATAAATATTAAATGTAATTATATAAAATTAAATGTAAATTTTGTTTAATACAATAAAGCCCTAATGATTATAGTTAAAATTATTTATTTCAGAATATAAATAATTTCATATGTCATTTTTTAATATTGTATAGATGATGATTATTTGTTTTGAATTCATTTATACATATTAATAAAATATTGTTAATTTCATTAATATTAATTAAATTTTATATTACAATTTTAGTTTTTTTATTTTATTAATATTAATTAAATATTTGAGTTATAATTTTAGTTTAAATTCATTTATACATATTAATGAAATATTGTTGATTTCATTAATATTAATTAAATATTTGTATTATAATTTCAATTTATGATTTTGTTAATATTAATTGAATATTTTTCATTTTATACATATTAATGAAATATCGTTAATTGTTCTCGATTATTAATAATTATCAATTTATGTTTATTAATAGAATATAATGATTCTTAATTAATTTATGCATATTAATAAAATATTATTAATTATTATTATGGTTTTTAGTTAAATTAAAAATTACTATAATTTCATTATATATTTTCATTATCATGATTTTTGGATTGAAAGTTACCATTTTATTAATTATAAAAATACATTTCAAAGCTATTAAAAATAAACTTAGAAGCTATTATATTAAAATCTAAAATGTAACAAAACAAAATGCATTTAAAACAAAAAATGTAGAGTAGCACAGGGTGCAACCCTACTAATTTTGTTGTTCATAACTTCAGGGTGGCCAACAGGGGTTAACACGCATTGTATGCAAAAGAAGGACAAACACTAAGGGACAATGTGATTGGCGAATAAGTGACAAGACTACAGGAGCTTCACAATAAGACAAATATTTACCTAAATAGATGGAAAATGAAGTTTTTATGATTAAAACTAGTATTGTAATTTGCAACTAGAAAAACATGATTTAACTAAAGTGGCAAATTGGCAATAATGATTCTCAGAGCAGAATGAAAGCCAAAGCTAAGCAATACTAAAAAATAAACTATGAGATGAAAAACCAAGTTTAGATACTTACATAAAAAGCCAATGCAATTTTCAAATGGGTACTGGAGTTTGGCCCCTGGGATACTTTTGCGGTGCTATCAGCCTGTCACTGCTAGTCTGCTACCCTATTCTACCGTGGCCCATATATTCTCAGTTTCTCACTGTCATGCAGGCTACAGGCTGCGGGCTGCAATTGGGGGGAAATTAGAATTTGGAATGGAAATTATGGAATGACCAGTGGCAAAGAGTCAAAGACCAACCCTCTTCAACTACCACGACAATTCATCAATGCTCATTACTGAGGTGGAGATTTAATATATATTTAGCGTAGGCTACAAATTTACGAGGTAGGCAAAACCCATACATGATGCTGAGAATAGTTTAAAAGGGCACCTACGTGTCACGAGATTGGCCATTCATCGACCGCCACCGTTGAAATAGCTGTCCGGCAAAGATCGAAATATCTGAAACTGCACTGTGATTGGATATGTCTTCCACTAGCATGATGCGGAGTGCCTACGAGTCTACGACCTACCAAGAGGCGAAGCAAGCAATGCATTATGCTATTATGCTATGCCGTAAGCAAAGTCAAATCAGTATTAAGTTTAACGATGTGACCTGCTAGCTCTATGTCAAGATGCGAATGCCTGGAGGCTGGTTGGAGCCCGCGTACTATGGTGCCGTCGGGCCGGAGAAATAGATGGAGAGTTGAACTTGGGGAGTCGGGAATCGGGATTCTGGAGCTGGAGGGCTAGAGGCTAGACCGGGACGTTGAGCTAGTGAACTTATAAACTTAAGGCATATAGGGTTAGTCTTATATAAAATTAGAGCGGGTGTTTTTTAAAAGTGAACGTCAAAATGACAGTTTTTAAAAAAAAGGCCTCATCCTTCATTACGATTTTTTAAAAAAAATGGAAGTATTTTACGTTTAAAATGGTAAAAAACGTTTAAACGGGGGTCAAATTTAACCCTTGAACAATGATGTTGTAAGAATAAAATGATGTGTAGTCTCGTGGAATCTGATGACTGCAGGACTTTTTGAAAATGCCGTAGAGACTTTTAAGCAAATGCAGTTGGCAGGTCTAAAGCCAAACTCAACAACATTGTCAAAATGGGAGCTTTCTAAACAGGGTACATATATCCTTCAAGGCGTTTTTCTGTCAAATGTTGTTGTTGTGAGTTCCCTTATAGACATGTACGCAAAATGTGGAAGCGTACACAAGGCACAGGGACTGTTCGACAAACTGCTTCAAAGAAATGTGGTCTCATGGATAGTAATCGTTGCAGGATATGCACTAAATGGTATTCTTGATGTGGCTTTGAGGAGTTTTGAAGAAATTCTTGGAAAACAATTGTTGCAGGATAGACAAAATGTCCATGTGCTCAAACATGCTTTTTCATGCTGTGTTTCATAAAATGATAGCACGAGACAATTTCTCATCGAATGTGATGATTGCAGATAACCAAAGACATGGGTATCCTCCCAGGCATTGACAATGTTTCATCAAATGCAACTAAATATGTCCAATTCAATCAGTTTACCTTTACCATCCTCCTCCCAGCATGTGGCCAAATGGGTTCTTTGGAACAGGCATGCATATCCATCAAAGCGTTATGGAAAGTAAGTTTTTCTCAGATGTTCTAGTTGAAGCATACACAATGAATGTGAACTGTTTGACAATATGTCTCAATGAGATGCAATCTCATGGAATGCGATGATTGCTGGATATGAAAAAAATGTTGTTCTTGACAAGGCTTCAAAGATTTTCAAACAAATGGCTGGACCAAATGCAGCCTCGTGGAATGTGATGATTGCAGGCTATGCACAAAATGGAATTGTTGAAAAGCCCATGGCGACTTTATATCAAATGCAGTTAGTAGGTCTAAGCTGAACTCCACAACATTTTCCAGCATCCTCCCTGTTATTGCCAAAATGGGAGCTTTTCCAAATAGGTTATGGATGAGGATAGGATGAGGTGGCATGAAAGCAAAGGTGAAAGTTGCTGATTCTGTGGCATGTGCTGGGATTCCTGCAGTAATTACTTGTAGGTGCTCTACTGATGATATTAGAGGAGTTCTGCGAAGTGATTGTATAGTAACTCTTTTCCATAATGAGGTTCATTTATGGTATCCAAAAAAGGATGTCAATGGCCACCAAATAGTAGTTTCTGCAAGAGACGCTAGCAAGTCTCTTGCAAGCATTTGTAGGGGATTTCCTCTAATGAATGACATGAGATTCTACAAGATGTAGTTGACACTTTGGAAGCAAATGAGGACTTTATTTGAGTAAAAATTGAAGCTATATATCTATGGCACAACAAGTTGGCATTCCATGGTCCTTAATTTCTTATTTAACACTAGAATTTCTTATTTAACACTAGATCCTGGAAATAGTTCTTCTTTACCCAAGTCCGCATGATTTCTTGCAAACATGGATGAGCCAATTGGACAGGTTCCGAAAAGAATAGAGATGGCAGATGGACTTATTTTGAATAATCTAACTCGCTCCTTGGATGTGCTACTTATTATTTTTGAGTCTTGACCTGATCCTTTAGTTCAAATAGTTTGATTGGCAATCTGAAGTGGAAATGGCCTCCTTTTAAAGGGTGAAAAGAAGCAGTTCAAACAAATACTATTTTGCACAATGTTATTAACAATTCACTTCCTGAATCTGTGATAAAGAATTTTATCGGCCTTGTAACTTTGAGAGACGAAGTTCCAAATCTGCTCAAGTTGGATGATATTATAGATCTTGTCATTCCAAGAGGTAGCAATAAGCTAGTTTCACAAATCCAAGAGTCGAAAAGGTGGGCATTGTTCACATGATTCGGAAAGCTGATCTGGTTACTTACAAAGGACCCACCACGGTTAATATACTTCATGCTGCAGCAATTCTTCTGATGAGAAGCAAAGATTGGGACTGGAATATCAATGTTAGTGCTTTAGATTATCCACATGTCACTCAGGATGGTATGAATGGTACTCAATCAAAATGCAAACTTTAGTTTTTCTTGCATTCAATTAAATTTGATACTAAATTGTAAAAAATAGTTTTTGGTGCATAATTTTTATTATTATCTAAGCCTTTTATCTGTTGACAGATCTGCCTCACACATTTTCCTACATACCTAGGGACCTTAACTTTATTGGATACATCAACAACTTGCCTTGGAAAGAATGAGTAGAGAAAAGCTAATGCTCTGTCCCTTGGGATTCGTTATAACTTATTATGTTGTTGAAGATTGAATACTTGCTGGGATTAAATCTTTATCAGGGATATCATTTATCCATAACCCATTTTTTTAGGAAGAGAAGGATTAAACCTATCACCATACATCATGGTCTTTACATATTAAGAAAAACAGATGTCTTTTGGGTCATAGAAGAGAGAATCATGCCCACTGTGTTCAAGTTGCTTACACAAGTATATCTCTAGCACCAATTTATATTTAATGACAGATTTATTTTTTTCAAACATCACTTTCTTTAAATAAGTTTTTAACTTTCTTGGGTTGTTGGGCACACATATTAAAGCCTTTTCTTGAGCTTTCTGTATTCCCTACACTGAACAAGACTAACAATATCCTTAAAAATTTGAACCACCACTATTTGATAAAAGTACAATACAGCTTGTAGCCTCATAATTTAATACCAGCTTTCTGATCAAAAGTTAATCTTCATGGAAATTTAATATCAAATTTAATGTGTGATTTTTCTATCTTTCCTTGATCCTTTGTTATAGGCATTCCCTCTCTCAGAACAATTTTTTCATATCCTGGACTTATGACATACATAATAGGAATGCTCAGACTCCTACCATCAAGAGTAACCAAATTAAAAATTTATTCAGCAAGAGCTTCAGCTAGAATTATTTTTATGTTGCTATTAGATTATTTTCATCTCTCTTGTAGACATCATGTGGCTTCTTGTCGATAACAAAGACAAAGTCTGCAGGGATAATGTTGAGTCTGAAATATGAATGCATCCTCTTTGTTCTCTTGTTTAGGACCAGCACTGGGTTCAATAACTGAACTAGCCAGTAGACTTCAACCTTTGCTATTGTAATTAATTTCTTATTGTGCACCTCTCTTTTCCATTTGTTATGATGTTTACATCCCAAGCACGTTGAATATAGAATAAGATAATGCAAACAAAAATAGAGTCATGGTCAACTTTTTTGTTGGCTCACAGCTCTGTGGGTTGAAGTGATCGTATGATAATCGAGAGCTTGCATCAGGTGGAAATGATAATCAGGTAATATGGTTTTGCCATACTATAATGCATTATTGATGTGATTGATGCATAATTTAGGTGTCTATTGGTGCATGCTTAATGCAGTACTGAGAAATAACCATGTGGATAAAATAATATATATTTATTTTTGAACACAAACAAGATGTGTACAAAGGATACCCATAACATGGATATAAAAATGCATGAAAAGGCACAATTGAATGGACATATGGAATAAATAATCCCTTACAAAATATTAAACAAGAATTATATTATTATGAGGGGTCTATAACATCTGTATTTAGACTCGGAGAATATTTGTTTCTAATCAATGCATTTTCGTACAGCTTTTGGTATGGAATCAACAGTCAACGCAACCTGTCGTAAGATTTACTGAGCATACAACTGCTATTAAGGTCGTTGCTTGGTCCCCTCATTAACATGGTCTTCTTACTTCCAGAGGTGGGACAACAGATAGATGAATTCGCTTCTAGAACACAGCAACAAATTTTCAGTTGAATTGTATTGACACTGGCAGCCATATATGGTCTAATCTTGTTCTTGACTTGCATAACACTCAGCATATGACAGGATCTTTCGGCTGCTTTTGTATGTATTTCCTGCTTATGTGATGAATTCAATGCTTATATACTGTCTACATCTGCATTTCTTTAGGTATAAAAACATGACATGTTCTTTGGGTTGCAGGTTTGTAATCTTGTTTGATCTAAGAATGTCAGTGAACTTGTTAGCACACATGGCTGTTCTCATAACCAAATTATAGTGTGGCAATATCCAACCATGTCAAAGGTTAGAAGATTAGCATTTACTTGATTTTCAATAGTTTACTGTCTCTTAAAAACTGAGATATCAATTATTTTATTATTTTTCACTGGATAGAATTAGACAAATCTCTCTGTGTTTCTTTAATGCTTATTGAATTTCATCTTGAAACTTTAGCACTCTTTTTTGAATGGTGTAGTGAATCTTCAAATGTGTGGAGTCCATGATATATATGTAGGATAGAGTCTAGTATTTGTTGTCAAAAATGGCTGCCCTTCAAGTTTGTCAGTTCCAACTTCTTTTATCTTTTACACAATACAGTGAAACATTTCACTTGTAATTCTTACACATCTTTGTTTGGATTCATCTTGCAACTTTAACAAGCCACACTCTGCGGATCCTATATCTTACTATCTCACCTAAGGGGCAGATAAAATATGCAACTTTATTGTTTCCCTTTTTTCCTAACAACTAGCACGCTGGCTTTGGTATGCCAGTAATGTTGCAACTTCCTAAGCTAATAATGTTATGATAGACAACTTATTGGCCACATGCTTGTAGACCATTATTACAGGGGCCGAGGATGAAACTCTTCCCTTTTAGAACGTGTTTCCATCTCCTAAATCACCGTTAAATTATGATTTTTCACACTATTATTTGTTATGGAAAGGTGGAAACTTGCTTTTTAGATTGTCATGGCACTTTTAGTTTTTAAGTCATCTTATTCTGGTTTGACTGCATTACCTTCTTTCGCTAAAATAAGGTTATTTCTTTTGGTCTATCAGAGCACCATTTAGAATATTAGCATATGGTCTTTATATAGAAATTCAAATTCCTTGACATGCACTATAGAGGAAATAAATACCTAGTAATTGATGAGAAGGCGATTAATGAAAGGTGGTCCATGGGGTCAAGATTATGAATGACAAAGCATAAAGCACACTTTAAAATTACCAATTTTGTGCTTGCCATGCTCCTGCTCACATCAAAAATGGTTACAAGATTGATTGGGGCACAATCTATGTATGTATCCAAAGTCAGAGGTGGATTTCTGATATTCCGAGTTCTTTCATTTTGCTCATTGCACAACAGTTTTCTGAGTAGATAGGAAATTAATTGTGGTGGTATTTGTCAACTGATTATCTTTTGAGTGGGGCATTATAGCATTACCAAGTAGCAAACAAGCTTTTCAAGTGGAGAGCTCCTTTTTGGTGGTAATGTGTAGCAGTGTAAAAGGTCTGGCAGATGTCGATGGTGGATGCTGTCAAAATCTAAATCCTTCCCTTTGCATCCAATGCTGTGGTGCATACCTGCACTATACCAAATAACTGCATCATTTTTAGAGGCAGCGGGTAGAGGTGCAGCTGGAGGAACCTGAGGGAAGGTGAAGAAAGGAGAAGAAGGACAAAGTTACAAGCAAGTGTCTTCCATATAATGAAATCTTGAGAGTAATTAGTGAAATAATTATTTGTTAAATGGTTTTGAGTTGTTTTATTCCCTCTGGTTTTTTTGTATTCCATAGGATGGGTTTTGTTTGTAATCCATGACTATTGTTAGAAGAAGATTTAACCTTGGAAATATTAATTTCAGTTCTATTTATAAATGTGTGAAGATTTGAGTTGCTCTGTGTTTGGGAAAATGATAAAAGCACTAATATTGTGCATTGTTTGACGAAATGTCTCAAGTCTTCGACAGTGTTTTGTTTTGACAAATGCATTGAGGCTATGGCTGTGACTTTTTTGTTTAAATGCTTGATGGGCTGATGCTGCACTTATTTGATAAAAAGGAGTAAGCATGACCTTGTTTCATTGTCATTGTAGTATATTTAGATTGAATAACAATGTGCAGTTCCAGCGCTTCCTTATATCAATGTTTCATGTCATTTTAGTGGAATCATACAGAATAACAATGCACATTTACAGTGCTGCAATTATACTCATGGAAGTAGAAATTGATGGAGTAACAATGTGCATTTATAGCACTTATATTTCAATCATACAATGCCAATGCCAATGCCCTTTATCGACAATGTCAATCTCATAGCATTATGTAGAGAGGGTCACTTGAAATAGGTGCTTCACGATCCCCTTATAAGAGAGCCTTTAGAAAGAGTAAAGAATCCACTCCTATATCAATAAGATGGAATTTAAATTTTCCCCTTCACACATTTGAAAAACACCTTCTACGCATGTATGGAAAGAGCAGAATTTAATGGACCTCTACAAAGTGTTTGACCAAATGACTAAACATGATGTTCTCTCATGGAATACCCTTTTTGCAGCTTACAGAAGACATGGAAATTGGCGGTTTGTAGTTTTGCTTAGTGTCTCAGACATAATATTATAAACTACATTTCAGCTTCTTCATCTTTATGAAGTATGCAATTTGTCTACTCTCGTTAATTGAAACATAAACAATTGTGTAACTTTTTATCATAAGAGTTGGGGTTGTACAAATTATGATCACATTGCACTACTAGAAGAAAGGGTGTTTTGAGACAATAATTAGAGACAAAATTATAATTTTGTCTCTAAATTATAATTTTGTCTCTAAATTATAATTTTGTCTCTAATTTCCCTTTATTTTTTTTGGAATAAAAATTTGAGTTTTTTTTTTTTGGGGGGGGGGGGGGGGCGGATGATTAGGGTTTTTTTGAGGGGTCATAATTAACGGGGAGGAAAAATTGCACTTCCCGCTCACTAGTTTTCATGACACCACTTCTCACACTAATAAACTTAGAAAATTATAATTTTGTCTCTAATTTCCCTTTATTTTTTTTTGAATAAAAAATTGAGTTTTTGTGGGGGGAATGATTAGGGTTTTTTTTTGGGGGGTCATAATTAATGGGAAGGGGAAATTGCACTTCCCGGTCACTAGTTTTCATGACACCACTTCTCACACTAATAAACTTAGGGATCCTCCACAGATTGCATGTGCCTCTAACTATTCATGGCATCTGATCTTTCCTCCATGGGGTCTGCAACAATTTTTACAGTAAGTATTTGATTATTTTTTGCAATGTTTATTTATTTATTTATTAATTTCACATTTTATATTCTCTATACTATAAATCTACTCTGGCACTAATATTTATCTCTCAATCCATGTTTTCTTTGCCCTTGGATGCGGCATCTCTGTTCTTATGTCTTTGCTCTTAGTGATTTAGGGTCATTACCTTTAAATCTCATGTATGTAACAAGAGGGGATCTATTACAAGCTCATACTATTCTTATTACATGGTCTGATTTTAGAAGCAAAGGAGAGCAAAAGTTAAAAAAAGAATAAGTTTTTATATGTCCCACATATTCAATGTATCATCGGCACACCTAGTTTTCTTAGTGATGAGGTGCTTAGCCTTGCTCTTGTATAAGCCTTGATGAGGAGGATCATTGTCCTGGGCTTCTGAATGGAAAGCATGAGGTCCTTGGGGTCGTAGTAGCCCCTGAGAGGGAGTTTGCCTTCCTCCTTGGTGCGCTTCAAGGTTTCATTCACACAACTTCTTATTCAACTATTTTTTGGCTTCCCTCCTCTTGAGGGTTTATTCATTGCGAGGCATTGGTTATGTTTGTCCTATGGCTAGTTGAAGACACGAATTCCTCTTGACCCAATATATACTGTAAAAAAACCTAATGCATAACCAAAACCAACGGGTAGAAGTGATCAAGGGTTTGAGAACAAATCAAAGGTAATAAGGATGGAATATAATGTTAGTGATACAACATGAAATGATGCATTTCAATCTTCAAATCCAATAAGAATGTAGAACAAAAGTAAGGAATATACATGTATTTAATATAATAGAAATCAATGATCCATGCTTGAATACTTTATGTTAAAACAATATTTCCATGATACAAACAATAGAAAAATGTTTTGCAAAAAAATCACAAAAGACGAAATTCAGTTTCCTAAAGAGAACCACCTTTTGTAGCCATTTTTTGAGACGATTATGAGATGGAGACTCCTCTTTTTTCCACTTCTTGTTTTTTTTTAAATCTCACAAATAGTTTCCAGCATAAATTCCATCTACCAAGAAGAAGCCGATCACATAAGCTTATGACTAATTAATTCCTTATCCAACAATTGCACAGCTTCAGGTGTTTCACCATGTCAAACTATCACAATGCCATTTTTCCATTGATTCTTGGCTTTCCATCTCAGGTGCCTGAAGACAAAGCTTTCAACTCATGAACATGCTATTGAATATCGACAATGAAATATTTCATTGCAGCTGGATCACCACTCCTAAAGCTCATGCCATAGCCTACACACATCATTCAAAAAAATTAGTGTGGCATTTGCAATGTTCTTATAAGATTTCAGTGGCCTCAACATTATATGTGTGTGTGTGTGTGTGTGTGTGTGTGTGTGTGTGTGTGTGTGTGTGTGTGTATCACTCAAAAAAATTAGTGTGGCATTTGCAATGTTCTTATAAGATTTCAGTGGCCTCAACATTATATATATATATATATATATATATATATATATATATATATATATATATATATATATATATATCACTCAAAAAAATTAGTGTGGCATTTGCAATGTTCTTATAAGATTTCAGTGGCCTCAACATTATATATATATATATATATATATATATATATATATATATAAAATCAAATTAAAAACAAAACATTCATCACAGAAAATGCATACATTGTAAGATTATCAATATGGTGGAGATGTCGAATTCTTCCAAGCATTTGTTCAACAAATTAAGGAGGTCATAAATTAAGTCACTTTAAACAACCACCAAAGAAAGAGATCCATTAGCTCGTCTTAGAGGGATTTAAATTAAAATGTGACAAGTTCATTGACTTGTTAGAGATTTTGGAAGATATGTCCTCAGAGTAGTTTATAGCATAGTGTCCCTGCCTTCAAATGTGCATAGAGGAGCACGAAGGTCCTAGTTCCAACACCACAGGTGAAAGCAAAGTTGATTGCATAAAAGAACTGATTATATTGACTACATCTTAGTAATCAAGCATGCACCTCTTGTGGACGCTGCTAGCAGCCTTGCAGGATACAGAGTAACTTTTTTTCTTGATGACGGGATGGTGCAAGGATGCTATAAATATAGCATCAAAATTTCCATCTAATAAAAAGAATCTAAAGCTTCTCAGACTAAAATCTATCATTATATTTTTGAATAAATTAAAGTTAAATTAACACCTAAAACACATTTTATAACTAAGTTATTGAGTTCTAATTAAAATCAGGCTTGTATTGAAACTTCCACTAACAAATGCACTATATACAGCCAAATTTAAAGTTTGAGAGAAAACTAAATGGCAGATGAATTTGTTAGTGTCACAGGTTAAGATCAAGTAATTGATAATTGTCAAGAAATCATACGTACCAATCACATGACCAAATCCAAAACTTAGATAGGACTTCTACACTAACATAGCAGATTAACAATTTGTCAATAGTAAACAAACTCTATTAAATCAATTTATGAATTTTGTTATGACAGCCATAGCATGTGTCAAAGAGGTTCATGGGGCCTACTACTATGTTCTCAGGGCAGTCCAGATATAAGCCAAATATACTTTTGTTTGAGTCTTGCATCACGGTACTGTCATGGTCTCCTCATGCATGTGTCATTTGGTAGTCTTATGGCATTGTATGATTATTATTAGATCTGGGCATTAACATCGATTTGCATTTACTAAGACTCTATTTGTCCTTTTGTATCTCTTTATTTTTAGACTCTGGTCAAGTTGTACCTGATCCATGTTTTCTTTGCCCTTAGATGTGGCATCTCTGTTCTTACATCTTTAGTCTCAATGATTTAGGGTCTTTACCTTTAAATCTCATGTCTATAACAAGAGGGGATCTATTACAAACTCATGTTATTCTTATTACATGGTCTAATTTTAGAAGCAAAGGAGAGCCAGAGTTAAAAATGAATAAGTTTATATATGTCCCACATATTTAATGTATCAGTCGCATGCCTAGTTTTTTGAGTGATGAGGTGCATAGCCTTGCTTAGTTTTCTGAGTGATGTCGAATCTTCCCCAACACCTTGCATTCTGAATTAAAACTCATCTCACCTTCTTCATTTTGCACATTGAGAACTTTGAGAGCAACTAACCTGCCATCCCTTAAAATTCCTTTATAAACTGTTCCAAAGCTACCCACTCCGAGAAATTTTTTTTCACTAAACCCATTTGTTGCAATGACAAGATCTCGATATGATAATTTTGGATATCCCATTATATATAAAATAATGTCTGAGAGATCAACCTACTCACTTGAACCCTTTTTTCTACACAATACACCTACAATAAAAGAACATAGTATAAATGCAATGACTCCAGCAAGTGATACAATAATTTTTGTAAGTAGTGAATGCTTTCCTTGCTTACTTTGTCCCTATTTTGGGGATGCAGATAACATGTATTTTTTTGGACAACAAAGGCCAATATTTCCCATAAATAATCCAACAACAGTTCTATTTGGAAACATTCCTTCTTCTTGAATAGAACCTGTCAGATTATTGAAACAAATATTAATGTCATGAAGGACTTTAAGATTTCTAAGGGATGTGGGTATCACACATGATATGAAATTTGAAGATAGATCAATGCTATCTAGATATCTCAATTTCCCAAGCGCGTCTAGTATTGGCCCTGCATAGGCATTATTAGATAGATTGAGATACTTAAGTGTTACATAGTTTGATAGCATGTCTAGAATCCATCCATCAAGCTGATTTCTAGACATCCCTATTGCTTGAGCACTTACAATTTTACTAGTCTGTTTGGACAGGGGCCCTTATAAAAAAATTCCATGACAAATTGAGATAGAATGGAAGGCTTGTTAGACTAGTTAGAACTTCTCCCGGTATGTTTCTCCTCAGGTCATTGTGAGATAAATCAAGCAGTTCCAAATTAGGATATCTCTATAAACTTGCAGGTATCTCTCCTAAGAAGTGGTTGCATGTATAAAAATTATCCTTAGATGTTGGAGCTTACCAAGAGACTTAGGAATTTCCTAAGATAGTTTGTTCTAACTAACACTTAGACATCCAAGACTTTGCAGCTGACTTATTTCAGTTGGAATGCTTCCTTCTAAATTGTTTGCACCCAAAGCCATTCTTTCCAACCTAGCGAATATTATAATTCTAACAGGAAAGGAGCCACTGAAGAGATTATTGCTCAAGTCTAAGTATGTTAAGTTGGTAAGATCTGTAATCTCTTGAGGTATGATTCCACTTATCTTGTTGTTGTCTAAGTATAAGATAGATAGCTTGGAAGAAAGGTGATTAAGGGATGGAAGAAAAACACCTGTCAAATGATTGAATGACACTTCTAGTTCTAGCCACTAGAGGTGTGAGCAATTTGTGAGGGTAGTGAGAAATTACAATGAGTTACTACTTTCACTAATCAATTCATTGAAGTATATGATAAACCTTTAAAGCAACAGTAATTTTCCAAACTCTACAGGTACCTTTCCACTCAACTAGTTCTTATATAGGTTAAGGTGGTTGAGTCTACAATAATTTCCAATGGAATTTGGTATATTCCCACTAATTCGAGTAGTTTTTTCAAATGTGAACATCCATGAAATAGTATTCTACCCTGCAATAAAGACCACTCCATAACTCTATGGGTAAGACTACTTAACAATCTACAACCATGTACATATATATATATATATATATATATATATATATATATATATATATATATATATATATGTTAATGATGGCAAGTTTCCAAGCCCTTCTGGTAGCACAACCAGACTGGAGCAATAGGCATAGTTTAGGGACTATAATGCCAAAAGCTTGTCAAAATCACATGAGAGCTCTTCAAAACCATGGAAACCATTCAAATTAAGATTAGAAATGGTGCTCAACTCTCCAAATCTTGCTAGTAAATTCTTTAATTCTATATATTGATTTATATACAACTCCTCTAATGATCGGAGCTCCCAAAGCATTTGTGGTAACTTCTCCAGATCTTGAATGCTAGATAGTTTTAGCTTCTCCAAACTAATGAGCTTAATGAAACTTGAGATTTCATTAATATAAAATTCACTCAAAGCCAAATGTTTTAATTTATGAAGATGCCCAAATTCTATGGATGCATCCATATTGTGCATGTGACCCCACTTATGAAGTTTGAGAACTTGAAAACTTGAGATATTCTACAACCAAAGAGGGCTTATCATCAACACTAGACCCAAAGTAAGAGAGAGGCTGGATTATAATACTGTTTCTAAGGGCGAGAATTATGAACTCTATGGATCTTTCTTTCCCTATTCACAGTACATATTTTCTACACTTTCATTCAAGCATAGAGTGTGTTCTATGTTGGCAAAGACATGCATTTGGATTTCTTTTGTCATTTTATTGTGCATACATATTTGAAAACTTTCTAATTTTATGCTATTGAAGTTAAACTGTTGTCTGCACACATGTGTATGTATGCATGTATATAAAACTAAAAAAAATTAACGTGTTTCCCCTTCCTTGTTGAATCTTACATTTTCAATGTCACATTTTGAAGTTATCATTATATGCATGGTAAAGATGTTACTAACTTTAAAGATTGCATGATGGAAATAGATTTCCATGGGAATGATCATTTGTGCCTTGACCCATTAAAGCTATCAAGCATTCAAAAATTGGTGGCTTCTTCATTATACTTTCTACTTTCTCTTCCAAAGGGGTGTTAGTTTTATCTCATGTCTCTGATCTAATACACTAGCTGAGATTGTTAGTTAGTGCTCCCTTACAGGTTAGTGCCTTTAGTTAGTGCTCCCTTGCAGGTTACTACAGACTAGGCAGAGTAAAGGGCCATGAAATAGTGCCTATGAATGGAGAGTGAAAGGAAATAGTTGGAAATAAACTATAACAAGTTTGTATTGTATACCAAGAGAATTGTGCTGTAAAAACTATATTTCTATTAGGCATTCACATTGGAATTTTTGTGAGAGATCCAAACACAGTACAACAATGGACTGTGTTCTTGGCTGGATACAAACTCCCATTGAGGTATCCATTATGGTATAGCTATATAATAAAAGAGTAACATGAGATATCCTTAGATAGGAATCTTAAATTCATTCACAGACTTGGGAAGCTCTGATCTAATACACTGGCTAAGATTGTTAGTTAGTGTTCCCTTGCAAGTTAGTGCCTTTGATTAGTGCTCCCTTGTAGGTTACTGTAGATTAGGTAGAATAAAGGGATATGAATTAATGCCTATTAATGGAGAGAGGAAGGAAATAGTTGGAAATAAACTAGAACAAGTCTGTATCGTATACTGAGATAATTGTGCTATAAAAACTATATTATCTATTAGGCATCCACATCAAAAAATTTGTGAGAGATCCAAACATAGTACTGCAATGGACTATGTTCTTGGCTAGACACAAACTCCTATTAAGGTACCCATTATGGTATAGTGATATATTAAAAGAGTAGCCTGAGATATCCTTAGATAGGCATCTTAAATTCACTCATAGACTTGGGAAGATGATAACCTTGAACATAATCATGGTAATAGTTGAGATAATTCTATAAAACAACACATAAAAATAGCACAAAATCCCATGGTTATCACTTTTCAATAAATGGATCAAAAACTAGGACATATGGAGAGACAATGATAATGAAACCACATCAAGAGGACTCCTTCCATCTGTAAGATCTCAAACACTATCAAAAGCACATTATTTTGAGATGGCTGTCAATAACCACCACCATAACCAATCACCTAACCTTACATAACATAGCCTTGTATCTAGGTGACCAATATTTTGCCTGTTCTCTAACTTTTGAGGGGTTCCTTAGTAACAGGCAACAGACCACTCTATTTTCCAGTTGTATCCAGAGCACCTCATGGGTTGCTCATTAGTCTGATGATTTATATGTGAAACTTATTTGCTTTCTCTCTATCTATTGGGATGGTGGAATTTATACCTCCCTTAACCATTGGTCTAGTTGAATTTCTCATAGATCAATTCCACATAAGCTTCAATATTTTCTTGTGTCTACTCGTTGATATTTTTATAGATCAATTTCACACAAGATTTAGAGTTTTCCTCTATTTAAGTTTGATGATCATCTAAACTGTGTTGGTTGGGCAAGTTTATCAGACATATCTAAAGGTCAAAGAATATAGTTTTCATCAAAAGCACGAGACATTGAATGGTTGAATAGATGGAATTCTGAGTTTAGAGTTCTGGAAAATTACAAATTCATACCCAATGCTACAAAAGAATCAATTAATAAATTTAAAATATCAATTTTGATCTATCTACAGAGATGGCTAAGTCACTATCCTAAGATTATTGACCTTTCCATTTCCAGTTTTACTAAGCTGCTAATACAAGAAGCCCAGTTTCTTACAAGTGAAATTGTAGTTTGCCTTACTCAATTTATGTATTATTCATCGATAAATCAGTAAATTAACAAAAAAGAGACCTGTATATTATGTTTACAAATGTCCATACTTAATGATTTTGGATTCATACTAAAGATTCCTCAATGAGAATGTTTGCTTGTGCCTACATCCATAGGCAGGTGGGCCAAGTTAATGGGGAGCAATCTAGGGGTGGAAGAAGGATATGTTGTTATATCATCTAAGTACATGGAACCTCCTCCTTGTGTCATTGGATTGAAAGGAGAAGATGATCTTAGGTTATTTATCAAAGATGATCTAGGAGAAATGGATATTCCACATTTACTTCCACCAGATGTTGCATTACATGTAGTTTATCTCCTCTTGACAAAGAGAAAGCTTTTCTGTTACTAGAGTGGATATAAAATTTGACAGAGCTCCCCGAAGTGTTTAAAAATTTCATAACATGAGGAAAATGGCTAAAAACACACCAGGGTTATCAATCTCCTAGAAAATATTTTTTATTGAGTTCTGAATGGAATCCGCTGGTCTAAAGCGAAGTGATCTTCCATTAATTGACAATTCCTTATACGGAAAATACATGGATTACTTTAAGAGTGGCTTCAAAAAGATAGGGGTAGTCATTGAGCCTAGTGAAGGATGTCATGCGATTGCCAAAAAACTTCAAATGCACACTGAATTAGATTCATAACTAGGATTTACAAATATCTCTATAATTCCAAATAGAAGCCAATAGATAATACATCTTTGAATATTTAGATTCCACTTGATAATAAAGTGGGAGGTAGATGGGAGGATGCAAAACTGTGTGTAGTTCATGGTGACAATGGCCTTTTCCACCACATATGACTTAATATCCTGGACAAGTTTTATGAACCTACATTGCTTCTATTTCTTTCTAGCTGTCTTGGAGTGTCTGTGCAACCTAGGATTGAGGACTATTGTAGTTTGTGGCATGCTTGGATATTTAGGAATCATCAAGTATCTAAATCATAATGTCATTGAATTTGGAGAAAATCTATTAAACAATGTATTTTTTCCTCTTAAACAATAAAACTAAACCTCAAAAATACTTTAAGATCACTGCTTACACAAGCAAGAAACATATAGAGCTTAGTTCTCCAAATGAGACATTTGTTCCTGACGACTTACAACTAAAAGAGTTATTTAAAAGAGCATCAAATAGGATAAAATTTACATGCAATCCTAATCCGTCAGAACCAAAAATTCCATTGTGCTTATTGTTTTAAATTTATAACTCACTTGGAGCTTCCAATATTTCACAAGCAATTCAAAAAGATGAGATAACTATGTTGGATAACCTCTATTTGTGCAAGGTTCCAGCAGGGGAGGGGTTGTTAAGAAAATGACTCTACCAAATTGTTCTTGGATATCTGGCATTTCCTTCCTTCAATATATCAGTAGATAAAAGGCATCAAATTGAGAAGAATCTATATGAATGTTTTGCCTATGAAACAATTGAACCCTTTACAGTAGAATACTCTCTAGCAATACCATTAAAAGTGGGTAAGATAAAGAACACTGAAGAAGCAGAGAACATTATAGTAAGGGAAGAATTTCTAATGCAATGGGAAAAAGAGAAAAAGAGGATATTGATTCATAAATCTGATCCATACAATCTAAAGGAGAAAGTGTATTTGGCAATTGAACTTGCAAAGGTTTTATTAACTGGTCTATTAACAAACCATCTTGATCTCATTGCAGAATTTTGTGAAATAGAATTCTGTGAAATAATTGAGTTGGGGTGTCTTGTAGGATTTGATGAGGAGACGGTAAATCACATTATGAAGAAAAAAAATTTACAACTCTTCATGGAGGATGAATATTTTCTTTTATCTATTTTTCCTTAGAGAAAATGAGTAATTTTTTGAGATCAAGGGACAAGGTTGACTTAGTGTGAAATGGGTGTAAGAAGTCATTGTTTTCACATCATGTTGTGTTTCCAGTGATTAGAATGTTTCTTAGAAATGGCCTCATGTTCAATTAAGATAATCACAACTCAATTACATAATATGCAGACACCTCATGCTCATTTGTTCACAAACAGTAGGGATCACCACTTACATTTTGCCTATTTGGTATAACTTCTACCATACCAATTTGTATTATTTTTAATGTATGATGTTCCTTATATCTATGTAGAGCAGAGATTTAGAAACATTTCATAGTAGATACACTTTTTGTTTGGCAACACATTTCAAACAAAACATATATTTACCAACATGATAAGTGACATTCCAAGTTTGTGTGAATCCATGTATTCTGCATTACCATGATTTTATAGTCTATGCTAATGATGCTTATCTTTGTGACACAGAGTCAACCATATTGTTAAGCTATCTTCAATCACATTGTTGCAGAGAATGTCCAAGGACCTAATCCTCCTTGTTTCAAAATTAGCATTGATAACCTTCTATCACTTATAATACTCATGTTTTCATACTTTTTGGGATTTGACAAACTACTATATATATTAGCTCTTCCTTATCTGATTTTCTATCTTCATATATTTATGTTTATCTTATTATAAGGTGTTTACCTAATAATAGCATGGAAATATTCATATGTTACTTTCATTTTCCTTCCATATGCACATCCATGAAAGCTTTGTTTCTTTTATGAATACTGTTGTTGATGTTTTCATGCCTATCAGCTTTCTGTTGTGCTGTTGGTGGCAACTGATAGTTAGTAATATGTGCAAAGTTTTCAGTGGAAAAAATAATTTAATCTAGAATAAAAATATATTGAGGGGCAAAAGTAAGAATGCAATGCATCATATTAGATAGAGTGACCTCTATGCATTTATCCAAACCAACCATCCACAATGTGATTACGTAAGATGAAGGTTTGACAAGTTCTCAATGAATGATTTGTTTTCAGAATAGTGGTTTTATATGAACATTTACAAAATAATGGAGTAACTATCCTCGCCTAGGTTGCATAGTTGGTAAGACATCCACAGTGTAAATGAGTGGTTAATGTTGTAATTGTATCTTTTGGTTTTTTGTTTTTGATACTGTTTTGCACAAGAAGTGGTCATCTAACAAATTATGCAAGTTGTGTTTAGGAAATTTATCATTTTAATAACTTTTGCTCAAAATCCTTGGCCCCTATGGATCAATCCACGATCACTCTGATATCCCAAGCACTACTTGCACGTACGCCAGTGTCTGATATCCCAAGCACTGTTTGGACAATGCACATAGTACTAATGATGAAATTAATTCAAATCATTTCGTATTTAGGGCCAGGCACATACAAACAAAAAAATCTAGCCTTTATCAAAACCTCTGCCTCATGTTACCAATGGGATATGCCAATAGTATATCAGTACATTTATTAAAATTTAAAAACAATCTCACATTTTTTCCTCTTACTACCATATTAGTCGGCCTTACATTTTATGATCTTACCATTGCAAATTAGCTTTACATTTGTTGTGTGGCTCATATTGCTTTTGGCATTTAGGTTATATTTACACAAATACAAGGTTCATGCAAATGAAAACAACCATAGAGCTCTAGCAGATGAAAATATAACTACTCATGGAAATATCTAGTATGGATTATATTCTTATTGTAGGAGCCCTAACAGTTTTTATTTTAGATATAATTGTAGGAAAACATAATGGAATCTATAAGCATATGCTACCTCTAGGACCTTGATCTTTTGCCTGTAAGAAGCCACTTTCATCTTTTCCAAGAAAAGAATAAGGCATTACACCAAATTCTATATTCCCTCTCAAAAGTCTATGGACCTATTATGCATCTTAGATTTCGCATTTGCCCAGTTTTGATTATTAGTTGTTCAAATCTTGTGAAAGAGTGTTTTACTGTAAATGATGCCTCTTTTGCTTCCAAGCCTTAAGTTGCTCAAGGACAACATTTGGGTTATAATTTTTCTACACTAGGTTCACCCCCTATGGGACTTACTGGTGAAATGCAAGAAAAATATGTACACTTGAGCTTATATCTTCCAAACGCATCCAAATATTCCAATCAAAGAGGAAGAGGGAGATCTTGAAAACTATAATTTTATGTTTCAACAGGGTCAGTTAGAAAACAATATACTGAACATGAGAAATGTTTTGTCTCAATTGACTTTGAAATATTTGTTAACCATGATAATAAATGAGTGATATTTTAGAGATCAGCCCCTGATTTAATTTGGGGAATTTGGACATCTGATTGAAGAGACTTTTGTGCTCCATGGGGTTGTTATCATTGGAGATTATATACCTTGGCTAAAGTGGCTTGATTTACAAGGCTATGAAAAGTCTATGAAGAAGGTACAATGGCAACTCAATTCTTACCTGCATAGAATAGTGGAGAAGCATCATGAAAACCCAGGGAAGGATGAGGAAGATATGGACTTCATTGATGTACAAATTTTTCAACCAGAGGAGAATAGCAAAGTAATTCTTGATAAATATGCCTTCAGCAAAGCCATTGCTTATGTAAGTTATATTTCCTTTCCAAGCTTTTAAATGTCTTTATAAATATGAATTTAAATATTGATGAGACTAGCTTTTCAAATAAACACTATAGCTTTTGATCAACTTTTTGTATCACACTTCTTGAAGTCTATTCATGTGTGATTGTGGTGGTAAATTTAACAAGATATTTGCAGCATCATGGGTCTTATACACTCAAATTTTGACTACTTATTTCTTCACTCAACATAGACATTATTGTGGGTTTATATTTTTCAATTTTTTAAAATGGATAGAAGACAACAGATTTTATCCTAAAATGACATATTATAGATGTTTTATTTATATATATATATATATATATATATATATATATATATATATATATATATATATATATATATATATATATATATATATATATATATATTCTTTGAGCATTGAGCTTACAATGATTGTCTATTAAGTGGTTATATAAAAATATGATGATTATTTGTATGTAATTATTTTTAATGAAAAATATGATTACCATCACTATATATATATATATATATATATATATATATATATATATATATATATATATATATATTCTTTGAGCATTGAGCTTACAATGATTGTCTATTAAGTGGTTATATAGAAATATGATGATTATTTGTATGTAATTATTTTTAATGAAAAATGTGATTACCATCACAATCTATTGCAGGAAGTTGAGGAGCAAGAGCTGGGGAGAGCCGAGAGCCTTCATATGAAAGTGGACGACGCTGAAATTCTTGGTGAAATTACTACAAGAGGTTGAGTTGAACTCAAAGTTCAAAAGGCAACCCTTACAGTTGGAACAAAATTAGTTTTTTTTTTTTTTCAAATTACATGCCTACCTTCTTACCAAAATGAATACAACAAAAAGAGATTAGAATGGTGAGCAACTCAAATCCAGGATGTAACTTCAAGAAAGAGTTGAATATAGGGCTTTCACAGAGAAAATTGGGAATGACAGGTAGCAACTATCAAATGAACCCTAACAAAGAGGAAGAGGAAAAGGGTATGGAGCTTTGGAGCATGAGATGAAATAGCAAGCCACTCTCTACACAAAGTGAAGAACAAGAAGATGTGGGTACAGGTGCTAGTGCCAGGCTCTCCTTACATTATGTTTGGAAGCAACCAGATTAAATCAGGGCTACAAGAAGTCATCTAGTCCATGATTGCTTATGTGGGCCTTGAGCAATGAGTGTGACGGTGCCGATGAGTCCAAAGTGCTCACAGTGGAGCAACAAGGTCATTCCAAATGAGCAAAACATATGGGAAGTAAGGCAAAGGAGCTCCTACAGATCATGCAAGTGCTTCTTTAGATTGCCAAAAAGAAAAGACTTAACTTACCAATGCATTTTTATGCCCACATTGTAAGGAAATCAAAGTTGAATCTAAGATGAACAATCATGTCCCTTGAAGCTTACAAAGCCTCTCAACAATGTTTGTCCTTCTAATTTTAGTCTATGATGTTTTATTTTCTATATATACATGTATATGTATGTTGACAAATGGGTCAAATCACTTGAGCTCTAAACATCAGCTGGCTTAAAGTAAGAATAGCTAAATATTACATATTGAAGTTCATCACTCTACCATTCTAAAGGGTTAATGACATTTAGGCACCTTTTTGTATTTTTTTTATATATAATAAAATGCTTGTACACCCACAAGTTGTGGGCATAAGATTATTCAATTTCAAATTATTTTCTATTTCTTTTATAATATTAATCATTAGATGTTCTGGTATCATTGATGATATTATATAGGTATTTTTTGTTTTAAATTCATTCTGTCTCTTGAGAGACAATAGTTGGGATTAAAATGGTATTGTCTTTTGAGAGACAAAAATGATAGTCTCTTAAGAGACAAAAAAAAATAGTATTTTATATGTTTTTTGAGAGAAAAATAATATTGTGTCTTGAGAGACAAAAATGATATTGGCTCTCAAGAGACAAAATAAGTAGTATTCTATATTGTCTTTGGTGAGACAATAATTAGAGACACCCACCTTGAGACAATATTAGAGAAAATACACAACATTTTTTTTGTCTCGATTTGAGATGATTTGTTGAACTATTGTCTGTAATATTGTCTCAAAACTCCATTTGTTGTAGTGCTGAAATTAGGACTAAGGTTTCAGATGTGTGTGTGTGTGTGTGTGTGTGTGTGTGTGTGTGTGTGTGTGTGTGTGTGTGTGTGTGTATCTAAACATGAGAGGCACCTTATTTTCCTCACATCAACTTGGATAGTTGGTGTGGATTCTTGGGTGTAGAAAGTTAATCTTAGTTGCATTTGTGCATTCAATCTTGTCTTTCAAAGTCTAGAATTGTTGTTGTCATAAGAATAGATTGATTAACAACACTATTTTCCAACACTTCCATTATAAATATAACGTTCGTGTCTATATAATAGTTGTGTTGATTTGGTTATGAAAAAAAAGTTAGCAAGAATATTGGAACATTGATTCTCAAGCTATAAACTAGGCATTGGAACAAGTTTCCCTAATAGCCTAAGTTATGGTAAGGCATGGGACAATAAGGAATGTTGTAACATCTATGATATTTACTTATTGATGTTTCATATATTATTATTTTATTGTGCCTTTAGTGGTGATTTTTTATAGATATTGTTTACCCTAAAGGTTGATAATTGTGTCAAGCTTTGTCTTACTTGGCCAAAAGGCAGAATGTGTAATGTTCTTCATTCTTGGATTTTTGAAAATTGAGCCACTATATGCTTTCTTGATATTTTAATCTACTGATTAAGCAATTATTTTTTTGAGTGATGTGTATAATTGAGATATGGATACACTTGCCAACTTTAAGTTGACACACTTGCTATGTGATTTTAGTGTAGGGCTCTCCAAGAAGTTTGATCGTTTGATAAGAAAAATTAGATCATTACATATGATTATTTGAGACAAAGAATGATGTGTTATTTAATCTAAGATATTTTGTAAAGTATTCTTCTGAAATGACATTGTATTTACTGAACTAGTTTGTAAATGAAGTAAAATCAAATGTATCTTGTTCTTCCTCAAATTGAAACATGTCTTTGGCATATGGTTACCTATTGTAGTTGTGTGATTAATGTAATCATAAAATATCCATTGTTTATTATAATTGTGGTTATCATGTTGGTTGATCTTAGAATCTTGAATAAAATGGTTTATGTAATTGACTTGAAACTTGGTATGTAGAACCATAACATTTCATGTATACAAGAATGGTAGAACTTTTAGGCATGTAAAAATTGTAAGATCAAAGAATATACCCTAGACTAACTAGGAATCATCTTTAAGCTAAGTAAACAATTGGAAACAATTACGCTAATGTGGGTTAAGGGACCTTGTAGTTACAAAAGATGTAACATTGAGTTTTTATCCATTGTTAGGTTGTCATGGTGAAATAACTTAACCATTAGCGAGACCGTAATCAAGTAGTTTCACACAAGACTCTTGATCTTAAAAACTTTGGTGATGAAAAAGAGTCTTGTGATTAATTATTTTATAATCAGGGAAATGGACAATGGAACACTGATCATAACTCAAGAGTTATAGTTGATTAAGTAACTAATTGTAAATCAATTAAATCAGTTCGAACACTGATTTTAAGTAGTAACCTACATCAAGAAATAACTGAAATTAATGCTTGAACTCTTTACCTATATCATAATATATTTGGAAACATAAACTAATATATTTCTATCTCAGATGGATGGGACCCATTTTCAAAAGAATTTGCATAAATTGTGCACTTGATGTTCGTTTCTAGCTCGTAGAGTCGATCTGGAATAGACTTATTAAAATTATATAAATACATTGTATAAAAAAATATAAGGTTGGTAGTGTTTTATTTAAAATTTAAATGATCCATGAAATTTTATTTTAACTCTTTCATGTAGTTTTACTTTTTTTGGCACACCCATTTCAAAGGATTGTCATAGGATTTATGTAGTTTGATTTTTTCAATTTTCAAAGTCGTTAAAAAAGTGACACTTATTTTTATAGATAGAGAGTGAATTTTACTAAACCAAAAGTGGATTATTATTTTCATGAGATTTATCTTATACTTAAGAATGATAACAAGTTAAAAATAGGTTGTTTACTATTTTTTAGTAACCCATTTTAAAATCTGAATTATTCAAAAGTTTTTGGGTAGAACAGTTTCTGCACCAAATCAATTTAGAACACTATGTTATTTTCGCATTTTGATTTTATGGGTTTTGTTATGAGGGTTCCTAGTGGTACCTTGTAGCTATAAGAGAGTTAAGTGGGACTGACATAGTCATTTATTTTAGTGGGGATATTTTATCCATCATCATTTTGTAGGTGATTTATCATGCTGAGAACTAGCCATGAGATGAGTCATTAAATTTTTTTTGTGCTAGTGTCTTGGTATTCTATCGCAGTTCACTCCATTTGTTTTCCCTAATATATTTCCTAAAGGTAATGAGGTTGAGTTAAGATTTCAAATTTCTTAGGGTCCATTATGGCCCTTGACATATGGGGCATTAATGTGTTGGCGATTGTGTTCTATGAGAACACTGAGTTAGTGAACCGTTAGCGAGGCCCAAGGATAGTCTATGTATTATTCTACAGATGGATTATCATAGTTTTGTGTATGAATCTTGCAATGATTTAGATATCTGATAGGTCTGTTATGCTAGACATTTTATGTGTGCATGTTTTTTGTGAAGCTATCTAAGCTTTTAGATGCTTTTTAACAAGTCACGCACGATCAATGCGTGCATAAGTGTGTTGCATTATAGGAAATGTTTTCAGGGGCTATAGAGCATGACAATATACCTGCAAAATGCAAACAACTTTAAACTATTGTAAGGTTTTTCAAAGCATGCAAATCCAATAATGATTGCATTCCTTTGGACTACAAGTCATTGATGTGAATGTTAAACATTTTGTGTTAAAACTTTAGAAAACACAAATTCATTCACCAGCCACATATCACCTTATTATATAAATAAATTGGGAATATGGTGTCAAAGATTACTGAATTTATTTGCCTTGAAATCTCAAAATCTTTTCTAATAGGCCCTTACATTCCTCACATCTCTTAAGACCACATTTTTTTGAGGCATATTATCAGATAATTCTTATGCCTATTGAATGCTTCCATATTTTGCAAACATGTTTATCTAGGTATTCACTCCAACAATTACATGATCCACTTCCAATTATTTTTTAATGGATCTTCCATAGCCTATTTCTAAGCTTGAATTTTGGCATCCATTAGGAGTATGCAATTGAAGGTTGTCGATTTTGGCTTTAAAACTACCAACTGCATTTGTTTAAAAAGCACCAAGGCTTTGAATTTTTTTGTAAAACACTAAGACTATGCTATCAAACATTACTAAGTTTGTTTTTATACTTGCCACTTGCATTCTCCTTGAAATATCAAAGGATCTTTCAATAGGCCCTTTTTTTATCAACCTAACCTCATTGCATCCAATTAGAGTGCATTTTGTTGAGGCATATTTCCATATACTTCTTATGCCTATTATATGCTTCTCCATTTTTATAACATGTTTATATTGGTAGTTGGCTAGACATTTGGCACATGTTGGGAGTATATAATTGAAGGTTTATTAGTTTGACCTTACAATTTGAAATTTCCTTTGCTTGAAAACCTCTAAGGCATTTATAATAAGCCCATTTTCTACATGTCCTACCTTTGTCACCTTTAATAAGACCACATTTCATCAAGGTATAGTCATTAAACAATTTGAGAGTCTATTGAATGTCTTCACATTTTACAAATATATCTACTAAGGAATTTGAACATCATTTGATAAAAATACACTTTCAATTATTGTTTGAGGGAACTCCAAAATGTATTCCAAATATCTCATTTTGGTGCACATCAAGGTTTTATGTTGAATGTTGCTAAGTTTGGCCATACACTTTCTAACAATAGTTTCTAAGAAATCCCCAACCTCAATCAATAAAGCATGTTTTTGTATCTCCCAAAAACATTTCTAACTAGAATACCCAACTTTGATTACACATTATAAGTGCTAATATAAGTACACCCCAAACCACAATGACCAAGTGCAAGTACAAATATCCTTGTGAGGAAAGGACCCCTCAAAGAAGCATGAAACAGGTGATGATGAAAATGGGAGACCAAAACAATAGAAGACTAGCAGTGCCACATGTTTTTAGTAAAGGCTTAGCAGGGGGAACCAATAACAATTCCACTGAGAAAGGGAAAATCTAGGATTTGGTAATGCTCAAATAGAAACATCTAGGGCAATAGGATCTAGGGTTTCTCCTCCTATGAGGAAGTTGAATTATTAAGAAAGAATTGTAAGAGTTGACAACTATGTCATAATATGTTTTCAAGGCCATGGAAGATAAGTTAGTAGGGATTTAGATTATTCTTAAAGATTATAATACTTTTCATCTTATGACCAAATATTTCCTTTATACAACACATCTATTTTTGAAAGCTCTAGCAATGCAAAGCGAACATAGTTTTTTCATGTTTTCTTTTTAGTTGCTTGCAGTTATTTTTTTAATACATTAATTTTTTTGGGCTACAATTTCAATTTTGAATTGATAAAACAAGCATCATTGGTTTGCATGTTAAAGGTCTATGGTAACATAAAAGACAATATAGAAATAATGATTTTTGAACAAAAGTCGTATAAAAAACAAACTAATTTAACCTTCGTTTTTGTATATATTTTTATAATATATACTTGGGAAACAAGATGTTTCAATTGCCACATAGACTGAGGGGATCCAACCATAAAATGAAGTGTGCTAGTTAGTAGGCCCCCATCAAGCCGTGACTGATCTATGATTTAGTGCTCGACCACTATCTAATCTATATATGAGATGGGGGACCAATATATCTATATGACAATGACCCCATCTATATCTATGGCCTCTCTCAACTTGGATAATCTTCACCGTATATATAGGTGGAGAATCAATCAGAAAGAATAGATGGGCACTTGAGTAAGGAATGAAAAAATCTTGGGTAATAAACGGAGAATCTATTTATGCATGGTCATTATAGTATATATTTAACACTTTACATATTATAGGCATAGGTAGAGGTAGACCTCGATCACCAGTTAAGGCCCCTAAATGACCACTCAGTGATGAAGGAGGTAGCGGTACAAAGATAACTAGGGGATTTACCTAGAAACAACGATCCTTAAAAGAGTGCATTATAGCTTATTGCATGAGTGCTCTTTCATCGAAGATGATCATGACTAAGAGATATGTTGAAACTGTGGGATGTCAAAATAAATCAGAAGGGGAGCAATCCACCTCAAAGGGAATCATTCATCGAGTTGATCTCACTCTCTATATATACGATGATCGATCCTACTCTTAACAAATCATCCTTGTACATATAGCCCGCAATCCCAATCCCAATCTATATAGATAGGGGCTGATGTCAACTTTGAATGAGATATTTTACTGCCCGAGCTCAAAATATATTATCAATTGTAGATTCTAAATTTGATAGAGCAAGAGCTAAATAGAAGGAATATAAGAGTAGGTAGGGGCTGGTTTGTTATATTCCTTCCTACTCTTATCTCCCTTTCGTTTAGATTTTGCTCTATCAAATTTAGAACCTGCAATTTACAATATATTTTGAAATGGTCTAAAATTTAGTTTACATATTTAGTAATTTCAAAAACAAAAGACATAACCACACCCATTTGAAATAATTGTAATAATTGTAGATCATTATCCACGTTTACAATCTTCAAGCCAGTTTGTGATATAAATGGATCAGTTGTATGACTACAAATCAAAGCATGCTTCTGACCTAATCTTGAAAATGTTAGAAACTGAAGTTAACAGGGGATAATTTCTCCACTCCTTATGCATGCACAACAGTTATCAAACAGTTAGTTAAACTGTTAGAGAAGCAGTTCAATTTCAGTTTGCATGTAAAGACTAAAATTAGTCTTCAGTTTGTTTTTCTAATTATTGTTTGCTTTCAAATATATTTAATAGACCCATGGGGCAGTATTGTAATTGAGCAAGATAAGAAAGATCAAGAAGATCTGCAAGATTCAAGAAGATTAATAAAAATCTTGTTCTATGATTGTTGTAGTAATCTGTGTGTTCTATTTTCTGTTTTTATATGTTTTTATTTTTTGTCAAATGGTATTAGAGCCCATGGAGAGAATCTTGGGAAGTTGCAGAAAATTTCTAGACCCTGTAGATCCACGCAGAAGAAGGTTCAGAGCCAACTTAACACTCTGGTGTTGGAAGGTGAAGTGCTGCCAATGAATGCAGCCAGTGAAAGAGCCTGCTGAGACAGGCAATTTGTGGGAGAAGCAGCAGCAGTTGCTAAGCGTTCAAAAAAGAGCAGTGTGCAGAAGCACAGCTGCTCAAGAAGAGAAAAAAAAAAGAGATCATGGTTGTTTAGACTGATCTGTATATAGTCCTGGCAAACGAGAAAGTAGAAGCCACCAAAAGAGAGTTGCAACAACAACAGCAATAAAGTCGTTGAAGAAGAGTCAAATAAGAACTTGGAGAAGCACAACTAGCTGAATGGAGCAAAGCATGGAATTTTGCAAAGGGCCGAAACAGGGCCGAGTAAAATCCATCGAGAAGGCTGTAGATGTGGTTTGTGGGCTATGCCAGGAAGTAAAGACCACCTAGTCAATATGAAGGAGGAAAGCCAAGACTAGAAAAGAAGATAGTTGGAAAACTAGGAAAGAGACGTCATGTTGTGAGAAGAGGCGCTGCTGTTAGGAAGGAGGAAGATCGTGAGAATTGAGTGTTGTTGCTATCAAGAAAAGCACAGCCAACATGGTATAAGAGTTGATGAAACCGAAGAAAAGAGGGAGTAGTCAGAGGAGAAATAGAGAAGGATGCCGCCCTACTAAATGAGGTTGCACAAGGCTAATCATGGGAGTTATCCACTGCTAAAGGAAAGAATGAGAGCTCCCAGTCGCTATCAATAAACAACCAGCTGATCATGGTATTTTGTAGTCTACGTGGAGAAAAGACTGCAAATCACGGGAAGAAAGATCCAAGGAGATCGGACAAGGGAATAACAGCTAGCAAATCATAGAGAAAAGCATTAATAGACATAGATGGTGGTGATATTGAAAGCCGTAGAAAAGTGATTGATCGATTTGTTTGTGAAAAATTATTGTCTAACGGATATTTAAAATTTTTGAGCATCTTAGCACTATAAAAGAATATATGATAGTAGTATTTAATGTTTGAATTCTATGTATGAATTTCCTAGGAAGAGGAAATATCTGAGAAATTTGGTTGTAGCTTGACTAGACAAGTTAGGTGAGATTTGAAGATTGAAGGAGACCGTAGGAAAGGAGGAGCCCCAGTGGGTGTTGAAAAGAGCCGAGTAGCTGGAAGAAGACTGCCAAGGACAAGAGGCATATTACATAGAAGAGTGCTCAAAAGAACCCTGTTCCAAATGCCAAAGAGAAAGAAGGTAGCGCAAGAGGCGTGCATGAGATTTGGTAAGAGCTCTACAAAGCTCGAGTTGCACAACGAGTGAAGCTGTGAAAGTGTGTGTGTTGAACAACGAGTGAAGCTATCAAAGTGTCTGAAGATTAGGTCGATCATTGGCAAATCTAGACCAACGTGGAAAGAACCCAGCAGAGTCCTGGGAGGAAACCTGAGCAGTTAAGCGCCGGGTGAAAGAAATGTAAGCAAGCGGGAAACTTGCAGTTTTGGACATAAGCATGTCCTTTGATAGCCTTTCAACAGGCTACTCCTCAGTCTTAAACGCTTAGTGAACGCTCATTGAGTAATTGTATTTGTTCGTAGCATCAATCTATGATATATCAAGGTGGTGTATTCCACATATAAGGTGGTGTATTCCACATGAGAGGCAATGTATTCTGCAAAAGAAAAGTATCCTAGCTAAAGCTGGTAGACAAAATGAGTGAAGAGATGTATGCCATCAATGGCAGCTACTAGCAACGTAGCTGTGACAAGAATGGTAAATAATTTAGGCATTGTAAATGCTGAAATAATTAGTGGTAAAAATTAAGGGGGAGTGTTAGAAACTGAAGTTAACAGGAGATAATTTCTTCACTCCTCATTCATGCACAATAGTTATCAAACAGTTAGTTAAACTGTTAGAGAAGCGGTTCAATTTCAGTTTGCATGTAAAGACTAAAATTAGTCTTCAGTTTGTTTTTCTAATTATTGTTTGATTTCAAATCTATTTAATAGACCCATGGGGCAGTATTGTAATTGAGCAAGATAAGAAAGATCAAGAAGATTTGCAAGATTCAAGAAGATTAATAAAAATCTTGTTCTGTGATTGCTGTAGCAATCTGTGTGTTCTATTTTCTGTTTTTATATGTTTATATTTTCTGTCAAAAAAAATAATTTCCTTTAGCTCCATAGAATAAATTAATTAAATAATAAATTAAGTGAAGATTATGTGCTTATAAAAACAAAAATCTACATGGTAATTACTAATTAGAAGGTCATTTGATGTATTTGTTTTTCCTTAACAAACAACAATTATATAAATTTTAATGTAGCTCAAATAAAATTGTATTTTTAATGCTCTTGAGCATTAAAAAAAAAAAAAAAAATCATATGCTTTGAGTGTCAAAATAAAATCCCTTCATGAATAAGGGAAAATAACTAAAATATTTTGTAGATGATTTATTGGATATAAGGTTAAGGTTAAGGTTAAGGTACATGTAGTTTTTAGGTCTTCACCAAGTGAGACATCAATTTGGTGTATGAAACCCTCATTGTAGAAGGCCACAATAGGATTGTGTTTGTATTTACCTTATATATTGTTCAAATTTGTACCACTTTAGGTTTTGACCCTTTTACCAAACTTGTGATAAATCAAGCCTTGCCAATCCATATAACAAAACTTTCTATATGTCAGCAACATATGGCATGAAAGTAGCATTTATTCACATTTGGCTAAAATCTTAAATATTCTAAATTTACATCCATCCAAAATTAATATGATACACTAATTAGATACACATCTATTAATAAAAATATAACATGTTTGAACTAGAATGCTCAAAGTCAAACCTTTAAGTTTCCTTGCAAGCCTCTTACTCGACATCTAATGTCTTTCTATTTCTATACACTTTTGTAGGTCATATGGAGAAATTTAGTTTTAAAAAAAACTTAGAAGTCACTATCATTGTCATCTTCATCATAATATTTAGGGCCCTTGGACCTTTAAACATATTATGGATATGATAACATCCTTGTGTTAACTATAAGAGGCTCAAAGCAAGCTAAGCCTCTGTTTATTCTTGAATCAAGGGAAGCTGCTAGGATTGAAATTGATGTCTATTGCCATTCATGTCCATCTTAATTTTAATCAATCATGATGCCAAATTTCAGTCCCAAGACATGCATATCTAGTTATTAGTCAATCTTGCACTAGAGCTTTTCATACCACAACAAATGACCTTACAAAACATTTAATTATCAAGAAAATGTTAGACATGTATCTTAATTCTCAACATTGATCCAGGGCCTAGGAGGAGACCTAATGGACCACCTACTTAAGTTGGATTAAATAGGTTATATGCGAAAGAAATTTACTTAATGACAAAGAATATGAAAATGCAAATATGGTAGAGAACAAGGATTTCAAGAACAAGATGGCAAAAAATATATAATTGTAATAACAAAATTATATTATGCTAAGTTCTATACAATCTGAGAGATTAGATGATGTTGTCAAAGATCTTCCTAACTCTATTATTTTTTCATATTGCTCAATGTAATGCTAACCTATAAATAATGGATATGTATATTATTCTATAATTTAATAACATGAAGCATCAACTGAACTGCTACAAAAATTGGTATCAACCACTTCATAATCGATAAGTGTATTATTTTCACTAATTGCCATTATTGACAAGCTGTTGGCTATGATAATGACAATATAGGAGTTGTGTGGTAATGTATAAGTGGATTTGAAAAGAGTGAATTGACATGTAGGTATAGGACCTACTAATGTAGTTACTAACATGAGCAAAAGGCTGGTCATGCAATTGCAATTATGTGCTATATAATCTAGTGACACATATCCTCTTAGATCACTCACCCCTTCTTGAATATAAATGATCCCCATTGCATGCAATTATAGAAAATGTGGAAACAAATTGGTAACCTACACTTTTGTGAATCATTTTCATTCGGAAGGCACTTGACCTACTTTTACAATGTGGAAGAGAAGGATCATTTGTCAACATGCCCATTTGACTTGAGTGTTAATGACTTGATCTGATTATACTAGAACATTAAAATTTGGATTGATCATTGTTTGCTAGAGTCTCTTTAGTATCTAAAGTATCTAAAAGGGTGTAAAGTAATATCATAAGAGTTTTGCATTAAAGAATAGATGCAACCAAAGATAGGTAGGAAGATTAAACTCAAAAGTGTTATCTCCTACTTTCTTGGTGATGGTGTAGGGCCCATACTAAATTAGATGAATCTTACAGTAAGGTTTTATCAGTCTCTCCTTTTGCAGGTGTAGACAAAATTGATCACCAACCTAGAAGGTGTATAGTATACAATGCTTGTCTTGGTGTTGTTTATACTTCACATTTGTTTATTGCAGAATGGTTAACACCTATTGTTGAATATGTTGAATGTGCTCAATTTTAAAAACTTTTTCAACTTATTTTTGAGTTGAAGGAGTTGTTATTGTTGATGGCAGAATAGGAAAAGCTACATCAATGAGTGCACAAGGATGGAAACCCAAACAAACTTGAAAAGGGATGTGTACGGTAGAGTTGTGCAGAACTCTGTGTTATCCTAAATGAAAGGAATAATTTCATCCCAAGTGTGTTGCTTCTTATAATTATACACTCTCATAAGGTGTGCTATCATCTTATTTACACATTAGTTCATACACTCTCAGAAGGTGCACTATCATCCTATTTACACATTAGTTTACCCATCAATTTGAGGATGAAAGGTGGTAGACTTGCTAAGATTTGTTTCTATCATAGACCAAAGTGTTTTCTAGAAATGACTCAAAAACCTATCTCTATCAAACAAGATCATTTATGAGATTCTAAAGTATATTCAGACATATTGAAATTATAATTGAGTTGTTTCTAGAGCTGATATTGCTTTTTTACAAGTTATGAGAATTGTTATCTTTGATAATCTATCAACTACTATATAAACACAATCATTACCATGCTTAGTAGTAAGGTAGCCTGAGAGAAAGTCCATGGAAATGGATTGCCATAGTCTTGTTGGAATAGGTATAGGTATGTATAGACCTTACTTCTTGTTGACTGGCTTGGTAATTGCACATGTTGTATAAAACTTGATGTACTTGGAAACATTAAACTTGAGATGTGGATAGTAGAATTAATTTTACAACACCGTAAGAGTCTTTTCAGTCCCAAAATGTCCCTCAACCTTGATACAATGAGCATCCCATATTATCTTTTATCTTTTTGCCTCATGTAGAACACACAAGTGCCCAAGATGATATAGAAGTCCATCCTACAAGTAGAAATATGGAATTCAAATACTGTATAGTAAATTCTAATAGATATTTATAAAATCCATCTCAGATGGATAAAATTTAGTCTATGCATTAAATTCATGTCCATATGCGTCTAGTATAGAAAGGAGAGTTTGAAGTAGTGGTTGGCTTAGGCAATCTATAACTAGATTGGCACTTACCTTATTATGTTTGATGCTTAGATGGAACTATCTAAGTTCACTTAATTAAAGGTGCATAATTAATATTTGCATTAATAATTTTAATTCTTCTTTTAGTGATAAATTAGTTTTTGTTGTGATGGGATGGTCAATTTTAGAAAATAATATATCATGTCTAGATCTAGAAGTATCACATTCAACAACAAAGGATTTTGAGAAATAAAGAGTTCCTAAATCTAGAGTAAAGATGAGCTTATTTGAAAGTCTCAAATGATTTTTTACCTCAATAGAACACTTAAAGACCTTTTTCTTGGCAAGGTTTGTCAAAGGATGAAATGTTATGAAGAAGTTCCTCACAAAAATTCTATAGAATTTTACCAAGCCTAATAAACTTTGAAGTTTATTAAGAACCTTGGGCATAGGCCAATCAAATATGACCTTTATATTTTTATTGTAGTGCACACCCCTCAAAAAAACAAAGTGACCAAAGACATCTAAAGGTGCCTTGGCATATAATTCCCTGGCCAAGATATCTAACACCATGTATAAATGTTGAATATGAGACTATAATGAATTTTAATAAACAAGGATATCATTAAAAAATACAAGGATAAAATTATATAGGAATTTATTGAACACCTTGTTCGTTGTTCTTGAAACATAGCTAGAGCACTGCTAAGACCAAAAGGCTTGGCCTTAAATTAGTATAGCCCCTGGTGATATCTGAATGCAGTCTTCTCCTAGGATTAAATCCACACTTGTATTTGATGGTATTCAAACTTGAGATATCAATTTAAGAAACACTTTACCCCTACAACTTATCAAATTATATCATCAATTCTTGACATAGGAAATTAATTTTTAATTATGATTTTGTTTCAATGCCCTATAATCATATATGATCAATCCTCCTTCCTAGTTAGGACCATTGGTGTAAAATATAATATCTTATTAGGTATGGTGATATTGGCCTCAAATAGATTGCTTACTAATTTTTCTATCTCAAATTTCTTAAAATGTCCATATTTGTACTAGTGTGCAATAGTTCGGCCCTTAGTGGGGTCAAGATCAATAATGTGTTCTAATTCCTTATCAAGTGGTAGGTTCTTTGGTATATCTTGGAAAACTCCCTTGTCTCAGACTTAAATCATATTTGGTATCAGATAGTATACAAACCTAAGATCTATCTTTGTTAAATATTTCACCCCATGCAACTCATCGAACATATCATCAATCCTTGGAATAGGAAATTTATTTTTAATTATGATTTTTTTCAAAGTATTATAATAAATTGATAGTATAATAATGGTCAATAATGGGCTCAAGGTCAATAATTTATTGCAATTCAACTTAAAAATTCTTAGGGTTTATTCATGTGTGATATAAAAGTCTACATCCACACGATAAAGGTAAGCCATAAACCCAAAACTCCCTTTCTTTAGAAATTTGATGAAAATAATATATCATTTTGATTTATTTCAAGGGGACAAATAATTGATAGTATACTCATGGCCATTTTGTTTGAATGCCAAAAATTATCATGGTGATTGGTGGAATATACTCCAAGTAAGTATAACAACATTCTTACCCCTAATATAAATAACTTAGAATTTATCCTTGATGACATTATATAACACGAAAATATCTATGTCATGTACTAATGCCTATGTGTGTTAGAATCCAATTAGGAAAACTTTCATAGGTGTCTAAATAGAAGCCTAGCCTATGGACTTGTTTATTATCTAAAATGTTAAGTGTACTTCCTAGATCAATTGTGATCAACACCCACTTTTTCTTAACATGGGAAAATAATTTTTAGGTGTTCATATGTTCCAACCCTATCATGGTACAAAATGACACTGATGGTTCCCCTATTTCTACTAATGAAGGAGACATGTTGATATATTCAATATCAAACTTGGACTCTGACTCATATGCACACACATTTTCTACCATATGAAACTTTTTTGTGCTACATACATGACCTTGGAGCACTTAAAATTGGAGTTTATAATAGTGAATATAATAGAAAGTTACTAACTAGGGTTATTAAACAATGAAGACTTATATTTCCCATCATCATTGATTTTACTATCAAAAGTAAAAAACTTTTGAAAAGTAGTTCCTCCCATTTTATTTTTAGGGAAATAATATGTTTTTCTTGTCTTATAGATACAATAATAACCTTTTAAAAGTATTTTGGTTCAAACGTCATTACCTCTATTTAAATCTCATCTCGTAGGTTATAAATATAAATTATATGCACTATATACAAAGAAAGTTTTAATAAATTACTAAACTAGTTCCAAAATCATTATAGATACTGTAATACAAATACCCACAATACATGCTGTGTGTGTGTGTGTGTGTGTGTGTGTGTGTGTGTGTGTGTGTGTGTGTGTGTGTGTGTGTGTGTGTGTGTGTGTGTATGTATATATATATATATATATATATATATATATATATATATGTATGTATATATGTATATATATATATATATGAATATGTATATATATATATATGAATATGTATGTATATGTATATATATATATATATGTATATGTATATATATATATATATATGTATATATATATATATGTATATATATATATGTATATATATATATATGTATATATATATATATGTATATATATATATATATATATATGTATATATATATATATATATATATATATGTATATATATATATGTATATATATATATATGTATATATATATATATGTATGTATATATATATATATATATATATATATATGTATATGTATATATATATATATACATGTATATATATATGTATATATATGTATACGTATATATATATATACGTATACATATATATACATATATATATACATATATACATACACACACACACACATATGTATATGTATATGTATATGTACATATAAATATGTATATGTACATATACATATACATATACATATACATATACATATACATATACATATACATATACATATACATATATATATATATATATATATATATATATATATATATATATATATATATATATATATGAAAACTTATAACAAAGCAACACAAATTTATTCAGTTTACCTAAATTTACCATTATAGCAATGGTAACTCTCATCCACAATGTACCTCACCCATTAGCCTACTATACTCTTTTATAAAAAAAAGGATACTAAGGTTAGGTTTAAGGATTTCAAGAGTAGTTACTTTTAGATCAAGTCTTGTTTATTATTAGAAAAATTAAATTATTTAAATAATTAATTAATAATATTCTCTAATAATGAGTTATAAATAAGTGTGCACTAATTAGTGCTTATCAACAAACTATTATACAAATGATTCTTACAAGTGCATCTTAAACCATAAAAAAGTGCATGCATTATTAAATATACTAACACCCCCCTTTAATATGTAATTTGGTGAAAATAAGTAAAAATAAATCATTGATTATGCCCCCTTGGCGACACATTTCTTCTCTCCAAAAAGTAATTTGGTAAAGGAAATGATGGAGGAAACACTGAACTATCATTCCTTGACAACACCTTTGATGTAATTATTGTTAGGGGTCTCAATGAAGAAATAATTTATACTGTACAACCCATAAATTATAACATAATGAAATAAGAACAACAATTTTTTTTATTAACCTATAAAATGAAAGATTACATACACACTTTACACTTAGCCAAATTTGGATTAAAACACATATAGAACTTGGGCTTACCAACATCACAGTGCACCCCAAATCCTCACATGGATGTCATTTAACCCTTCATCCCTTCCCAATATCTTCACACATATCTCTTCTATATACCCTCACTAATAGCTGTAAACCAAGATTTTACCTCATAGGTTCTAAATTCCCCTTCTACAAGTGTAGGGATATGTTTAAATAGGAACAAGATCCATGTAATTACATTACATGTTAAAAAAAACCACTAAGGCCTCAAATAACAAATTCTTATAGTAGATCAAGACACACTACCATCATTAAATCCAAAATTTAGTTTTAATGACCTATAACACATCTCTATGTAATGTAGCACTAGCTCTGTTATTTCTAATTTCAACCATACTAATAGGTAACAATTAGGTAGTTGAAATATACCTTCCTACCAACTACTATTTCACTCTTTTATAAAAAAAATGATGCTAAGTTTAGGGTTAAGGATTTGAAGAGTAGTTACTTTTATAACAAGTCTTGTTCATTATTAACAAAAGTCAATTATTTAAATAATTAATTGATAATCTTCTCTAATAATGAGCTATAAATAAGTGTACACCAATTAGTGCTTATCAATAAACTACTATACAAATGATTCTTACAAGTGCATCTTAAACCATAAAAAAGTGCATGCATTATTAAATATACTAACACCCCCTTTAAGATGTACTTTGGTAAAAAGAAGTACAAATAAATCATTGAATTATTCCCCCTTGATGACACATTCCTTCACTCCAAAAAGTAATTTGGTAAAGGAAATGATGGAGGAATCACTGAACTATCATTCCTTGACAACATATCTGATGTAATTATTGTTAGGGGTCTCAATGAAGAAATAATTTATACTATACAACCCATAAATTATAATATAACAAAACAAAAACAATAATTTTTTTTATTAACCTATAAAATGAAAGATTACATACACACTTTACACTTAGCCAAATTTGGATTATAAAACATATACACACACATAGAACATGGGCTTACCAACATTGTAGTGTCACCCCAAATCCTCGCATGGATGTGATTCAACCCTTCATCCCTTACCAAGATCTACACACATATCTCTTCTAGCTACCCTCACTAATAGCCATAAACAAGGTTTTTACCTCATAGGTTCTAAATTTCCCTTTTACAAGTGTAGGGATATGTTTAAATAGGAACAAGATCCACCTACTTACATTACATGTTGAAAAAAACCACTAAGGCCTCAAATAACAAATGTTTATAGTACATCAAGACACACTACTATCATTAAATCCAAAATTTAGTTTTAATGACCCATAACACATATCTATGTGATGTAGTACTTGATCTATTATTTCTAATTTCAACTTTACTAATAGGTAAAAATTAGGTAGTTAAAATACACCTTCTTACCAACTACTATTTAGCTATTAATTGTGCAGTTTCATGAGACAAGGAATCAATCCTCTAGTATATCTCATGTTTTATTGCAATCCCCATATCTAACAATGCTTTTACTGGAAACTTACATCAATGTTAAGATGACATGTGTTAAGAAAAATATCAAGAACCAAAGTCATAAAATAAGTATGTTGATGTTGAATCACTAGATAAGATTAATTCAAGGTCACATGTGTAATGCCCCTCTTGTTGTTCAGTGGCATTATGACGATATCAAATTTTTCCTTACCTTTGTGGGCATCGAAGTAGCCCTAACATTATTTGTCTACTTCACCTTGTAACTTTTGATCATTTGAGATTCCTCTCTGGTTGTCCTAATTATGACATATCAATACAATCTAGTGTGTTTTGATATTGTGATCACAATAGTGTGACTAACCACTAATAACTTGCATAGTGTTTTGTTGTGGGTTACGAGTTGATGATGATTGGAGGTGGTATGCTATAGATTGGTATACTCACCATAAAACCATTTTATAATTATGTTCTCTCCCTCTATTCTTGATCGATCTAGGGATTGATAAATTAAAAGTGCATGAAAACTTTTACTAGCATATGTATTTCTAGAATGCTTAGATATTCGTTTATTGGAGGGGATCCTTTGTCAAGAATATCATAATAGGTCATAAAATATATGTTGGTGTACTCTATGATTTTGGACCTGTTACTATGGTTGAAAACCATTTAACATACTCCAAACTATGTTACACTTCATGATAATTAATGTTGCAAATTGGCTTTGTATCTTATTGTTATGGAGTGGATTGTATTTTATCTTTTTGTACACACCTTTTAATTTAATGAATTTTATATTATTTGATTAAAAATGTATACATTTAATTCCTTCAGTAAAATATCCCTTGAATAATGTATCTTATTACATTCTCAGATGTCATAATAGTAACCCAATTGTGAAGATCCATAGTAGGGATGGTACCAAATACTAGAATGTTATTTATTGAATCAACCATTGTGCAGAAATAATGAATTGTTCTTTTAACATTGAAAAATTGATTTCTTCATAATTCATGTGGATAATGTGGAATATTTTTATGCTTGGTTGAGGTAAATTAGGTTAAGCGAGATGAATGTCATATTATGTAGTAAATCTAACTTGGAAGGCAAAGATCCATAGAGTGATAAAGTTAAGTCAATCAAATGCAAGCATAAATAAATTTATATTATATAGTGCTTAGTTTTGAATACCAGAAAGTTTGGGGATTAGGTGACTTTGCCCTTGAGGTAAATTAGTGAATTATTATTTTAACTTTTCTATAGAATTCTTGTGTCATGATATTCTCAACTAAGAATAAACATGAATTATGTGTCATGTTCCTTATTTTAAAGAATTTTAACCTATATTGGAAGTCACTTAGACTCAAATTACAAGTATAAAATAAAGTTAAATTTATAAATCCTGATTGATACTATTGTGGTAATATTGGTGATTAAATTATCTTGTGATAGCTTTATTTCAATTAAATGTTATATATTAAGATTAACACCCATTGAGATGTATTATTAATGAGGAGATACAATTTCAATAATATGTTCAACTTATATTGTTTTGATCAAGTGCAGGATGAGTATGGATGGAAGATAGTATAAATTATGCCTCCTCGATTAATGTCAAACTTATTATTTTGTGACACAGGTTTCTGCCTTATGAAGTAGTTACTTATAGTTATGAAATAAGAAAATTTTAAGATATTATTTCTCTCTTCAATGATAATGAAGATAGTTATCATAACCTCCTTAGAACATACTTCTTGTTATACAACTATACTTAAAGGAAGTTTGCATTCTTATGTTGATTGCCTCACCCTCACCAAGGAACTTGATTTTAAAAGGTAAAGTACTATACTTTCATTACATGAGTGCTTGAGGGATAAATATTTAAAGATGGATCATTAAGGGTAATATAGATTGCTTGTAATGGATGTAAGAAATTGTCCTCTTATGAAAACTCATATTGGGCATGGATTAAACTACGACTCTCAACCTCTAAATCCATTCAAGCAGATGTTATTGGATGATTAAAGTATGGGGAAACCTTGATCAGATGGAGCCTTTTGATAGTTTGGTGTGTAAAGTTTTAAGCTTGGAAATAAAACCTTGTTTGGTTTAATGGAATGATAATAATGTAACTATTGAGTTGATATTATGTTAGTCCTAGAATTGTGAACAGGTTGAGAATTGGTTGACAAGTGTAATTATTAAGTACAAGAGATAATATTATGATGAGTTTATTTATCCCCCTAATCCCTTTTGATTTATTGTGGTGTATTTCAGTTGAAAACTTCACTTTGTTCACTTATTGACTTAAATCAAAGGATTTCCTATTGGTATCCTTGTGAGGTGGAATCTTCAAGAAATTAAACTTTGACCTCACCCTTCCTAGATAATTTTGACATTTGGAATTTTAATTCAATAGGCCTTCACCTAAGGTTTGTGAAATCATGAAATTATAGTCTATTATGACATGTACACTTAGTAAAGGATCATGAAGATAAGAAAATACTTTTGATTGATTAAACATCTTGTTGGGCTCATTATAAACTGATATTTTTACCCCAATCAGGTCAAGTAAACCTTATTCACAATAATATGATTAAAGATTCCTAATTAATTATGTTACTATTATAGAAAACTATGTGTTTTGTCATTAGCCTTCTCTCACATGTCTTCAACCAAGATCATAGGTGGAAACTTAAGTCCCAACCCTAATTGAGTCACTATTAGATTAGGAACTTTGGTGGTCGTCTTGATTGATACATCTTTAACATTCTTATTCTTTGTGCTTATTAGTACCATTTATAAAGGTATATTGTCATATCAATGAGGTCTATAAGTAATTATGGTAGGCTTAAAATATTAAGTAATATAGTTGTCAATTCAAATTTAAATATTGACTTGTAGAGGTGGTACATGTGTCCTTATTGTAATAGGTGAAATACTTGATTTTTGACACATCAAAATTTTATACCTTAATTTTGGAATTTCTAAAAATTATTAATGTAATATTATCATTACAATACCTAGAGGAAAAAATAAAACTCATTGAGCATGGTGATTATAATAAGAATTATTGACTAGCATGTGCTTGAAAAGAATTTCTTTCAAAGAGAGGTTTTTCTAATGATATGCCAATTATCGTCATCATTTTTATTTTCTAAGAAAATAATGGGAATTGCATTGGTTAAGATTTATGTTATAAGAGACTTGTCTCACTTAAATATATGTAGTGTATGTCTTTTAATTTATACTAAAGCCCAAACTTGAATATATTAATTACTATTAAAAATGATAACTTGGGTATATGCTTAAATTATGTTATTGACCTTATGATTAGTAAAATTTTATGGGATCTAAATCTTGACAACCATATATGAGCTTATATCCTATTCCTTTGTGGATTGAACAATAATGGTAATTATTTACACATGCCATCTTGTTTAGAGATTAAGGTTCAATAACAAAATTAATTGACTAATCCTTCCTTGAATATGACCCTCACGGCTAACCTCAAATTTTATCTAATGGAAGTGAACCCCTTTGTGCCACCAATCACTCTAGAAAGAACACTTATGATGTTATAACAATTGATACCATAATATTATAAATATAATGAATTATCAATGCGACAAATTTTTATCTTTCCATGTAAACAAATTATGAATATTACTATGGAATTATTATGCTGAGTGTTGATCTTTATTCTTAATATAACTATTGTTTTCTTTTTATGAGACCAGGTACTGATAAGAAAATTTGATGGTAGTTTTCTTAAGAGTGTGTTACAATATGCTCAATGCAGATTACTGTCATGCTCGTATAATGAGACATAGTGAGAAACACAACTTCACTAAACATCACTAAAGTATATCCATCCTTATATAACCACAAAATATAACCAAAAGTTGTAGTAACACACTAGAGTAGCCTGAAGTTTGGAAACACATTGTAAATGATCAAAATATCTAAGAATTTCAATGTTATTTATTATTAATAATATACAATTTTTTTTGTTGATACAAGATTGCTCGTGGACTCATATGCTCTTGCATCATACATCCTGGGTAATAAAAAAGTGCAATCATGGTGGTCACATACTAGAGCTAGGTGATAGAACCACATTTTCTTTCTTTTCCAAAGGCCTTGGCACACTCTTGTGCCTTGTAGAATAATTTATGCCTTCTAATTCATAAGGTCAATAGACTAACTTCTCTCCTTCATTGATAACATTTCTCATCATTATTGCACCAAATCCCATCTCCCTTGGGTTAACCTCCTTTATATTTGCTACACAATCCACTCGTATTCTTCACTGTGACTCTACCTAGTGAGATCACTTTGAAATTATTCATCAACACTTCCCTCCCTCTAAGTGGCATCATTCTTAATTTTCACACCATCATTCTCCTTCTTCTGTATAGAATCACTCTTCATCTTTTTGCATGCTATATTTACTTCTTCATGCATTCTTGCATATCTTGAATTGGTCATCTATTTATTGATATTTTTTTGTGCACCTTTCATACTCGTATATAATTTTTTCCCTAAACTTGTCTTTGAAATATAAAACAAGGATTTGTTTAGTAACTAGCTCATACATTTTAGATTCATTTCTAAATTTTTAATGGATATGCCATAGACTTTTATTTTTTAAAAACCAACCATTTATTTTCCAATTTCACGTATACTCTCTTCATGGACAATTTTTTTTAAATGAGAAAATCTAACACAAGTAGTGCGTGATCCATCTAAACATGATTTCTTATAAAAAAAAATATATCTATTTGGTCTTTGACAAAAAATGGTGGGAATAAATTTTCTTGGTGGAACTTCCACCATACACTCCTAAAAATTATTTTCATTATGCAAATTAAAACATACATGAAAAAAAAAACATCATAATGCAGTGCAAATTCAACATGCACCCTACAACAAGTGGTGCATGATTGATTTTGACATAAAAAAGTTGGGCCATAATTAAATATGTTTGAATAATGTATATTTATGGTTATTTATCATAAAAAAGTAGTATAGTTGTGTTTGGGTTATATCCAAAAAATGTTTCAAATGTGCTTTGTGGTTCCAAAAACATACACTTTTTCTCACCACATCACTTTGATTTGGTAACACCCTTGTGTTCTCTTTGCATTTTTTTCAAGTAAATATATTATAGCATCAGATATAACCTTGTTTTTTCAGGGGAATCTACTATAGAATGCCCAAAAGTCATTATAATTTTCATCATCCCAATTAATCTCATTAGTTTTTTTTTGTTTATTTTAAATGATATAATTATTTATATAATAAAAAAATTGCATGTTAAATTACTTACTAGACACTTGTTTTAATTATACATCAAGTAACATTTCTATCTTTGGTGCATGTATTTACACTCACATAATGATATGCATAATGTGTATTTCTCACAATTGAATTATTTTGACCATCAATATTAGATGTTCTTAGTTCCAAGGTGCTCATAACATCCCTAAAATTATGAAATTACATCATTTGAAGAAGTAATTGGCATCTAGCAGTATGTTTTTATTTTTTCAAAGTATTTTTCCTAAATTTAATCAACCTTTCTTCACAATGTGATTCATGCATTTTATTAATCATTTATAAAAAAATGTTTTCATTAATTTCAATTAAATACTTGGTTTGTCTATGTAAAATTCTAAGAGGTGTTCATTGTTGTAAATTTTTTTCACTCAATGTTTGGATACACTTTTATCCATTATTAGTTTCCAGGGTCACATCATCATGCACAATATCATCATCACCATAATTAAAATTGGAGAGACACTACTAAAAAATTCAAAATCTGAACATGGACTTGTATTTTAATTTGGCATGACATCAAAATTTTCTTTTAGACCTATAGGTGAAAAATCATCATCATTATCCATTTAATAATTAACTTTTACATTTGGTGACGAAGAATGTATTTCAACATTCAATTTACTGGGGATAAAAGATGTACCTTAATTTACATGAATTCTTCACATTTGTTCCTTTTGTTTTCCTCTCTTCACTTGTAATTTCTCCAATTTTTTATTCTTTAATTTATTTTTGTCTTTAAAATGACCACCACCACCTATGATGTTTGATTAAGGAAAATTATATGTTGATATTGACAAAGTTGACAACTCCTGATTTGGACATTTGAAATGAGACATGTACGCTTATTAAATCATCAATAGAAGATGCAATCGAGTGAAATTTATATTAAAACATTTAATATTATTTCAATACTATGTATATTGATGAAAAATAGAACAAATTAGGGACAACATTCTCAATAACATGGGAAAAGTGATGTTGTGATTTTTTTGGAGATGTAAAATTTGAAAATACATATTGTTAGGCTTTCATAACTAATGGGTCCACCAAAATCGATCACATTTCATAAAAAATATGATATTTATTCAAAATGTGATAAATGGTAATCAAATATGCATGTACTTGTGGTAAAAAAATGGTCATTGTGCACTAAATAAATCTAGTCAGGTCAAATAAGAACATAGGTGCTAAAAATGGCAATTATGTCTTAAATTAGTCAAATTTGTTAAAATAACAATGTATTCAACCATTATATGGTCACAATTAGTTTCACATGGTTCAATTGTCCCCAAATGCATACTTGATGAACCTATTACTCAGTTGGTTCAATCAAGTACACAATTGGAGCCAATCAAGGCCCAATTCACATTGTACAATCACATTTAGTTTTATTAGCCTTAGTTGGGCCTAATTTCATTTATGATTGAACCAATTATTTGATAGGTTTAATCAAGGATGAAATTATAACCAATATAACCCTAATACACATTATATTGTTTCAATTAGTTTCATATGGATTGATTGGCCCCAATGTGTACATGATTAAACCAATTACTAGATTGTTTCAATCAAGTATGCAATTGGGGCCAATTGAGTTCCACTTCACAGTAAATGGTTACAATTAGTTTCATGTGGCTAGATTAACCCCAATTATTTACTTCATTATTTAAATTATGTACACAATTAGAGCTAATTAAATCTCAATTCATATTATATAGTCATAATTAGTTTCATGGGGATCAATTAGTAATAATTGCATACTTGATTTAACCAGGTACTCGATTGATTCATTTGGGTCCGATCAAGCCCTAACTCAAATTATATAGTTGAGATTAGTTTCATAGGGCTCAACTGATCCTAATTATGTACTTAATTGGAAAAATTACTTGATTGTCTCAATCATAGATGCAATTGAGTGCTAATTCAAATTATATGGTTATAATTAGTATTAATGGCTTTGATTGGCCCCAAATACATACTTTATTGAGCCAATTACTTGATTGGTTCAATTTGGTATTCAATTAAGGCCAAATGAGCCCTAGTTCACATCATATACTCATAATCAGTTTCATGAGGTTTGATTATCCCCAATTATGCATAAAATTGAACAAATTATTTGATTGGTTCAATTGAGATGGCTACATTCACAATTTGAAGATGATAGAAGAACATGAATTGTATCATTTTGAGTCTAGTTTTTTAATATATATATATATATATATATATATATATATATATTAAATGGATAAAAATAAGTACGTCAAACATCTAAAATTAGAATAAGAAATCTTTTTTTAGAAAAATGGAGAAAACAACCAGCTGTGCGACCCCTATTTTTTAGCATCATTTACTATTTTTTGAAACCCTTCATGGAAATTTAGATAAGATCATCTAGTTTGTGACTTATTTTTTAATTTTTTTAATGAATATATTTTTTAATAACTTTTACAAGTAAATAGATCTTGAAAACTAATTAAAAAAAATTATTAGTCGATCGTACACGCCCCTTAACTATATGAAAAATAAAATTATTATTTTTAATGTGTATATAATTAGGCATATTTTGGGACCATATAATGTTTTTTTGAATTTGGATCAACAAAAAGAAATACATAAACATGTATAATTGTGGCATATAATGGCTTAAAAAGACATAGTTAGAAATCAACATAAATGGAAACCTTAAAATAGTCCAAATATTTTTAAAAAACATATATTTGGAAAAATGAGAGTGTGTTTGATGTTGTAGTAATAATTTTATGAAATGTCTTGTTTAAATTCATAATGTTTATGAAAATGGAAGTTGTATTTTCTTATTTTCAGTCAAAAAACTCAGATTTAGCTGTGATTTTTTAGGTTTAGGCCTTAGACTAGGGAATCTAAGCCATTTCCAAGCCAAAAAGTATGTTTTTTAAATTACACAGAAAAATGCGTACATGAAATAATGCATGCATAAAATATTGTGTGTACATTTTTAAGAGATGAATGTATGAAGTCTTAGAATGTAAAACTGTGATCAATTTAAAGGTTGGGGGTGTGGTTTACTAAATTAAATGTTAAGCATATGTTAACATTTACATTGTTACATTTATATTCCTTATTTTAGTAAATATAAAAAATTAGGGTCACTCTACATCTTTTATAATTAGTCTCACAACTACATGACTTATGATTTGGGATATAGTTTTTCAAAATTCAATTTGGTGAATACTTAATCATTTTTATGATTTCAGTATAGATACAGATTTTAGGGTGTAACTTTTACAACTAATGTCTATTTTGGATAAATTTATAATCATTTTTAGGTTTGGAACCTTCTTGATTACTTGGTAGAATTTTTAAGAGTTTTTAGTTTGTCAAAATTAAATTTTACAAACCAACGCACACCCAACCACTCCTTTATACTAATTTCACTTATGATTAGGTCTTTTATAGGTAAAAAGGTGGCACAACAACACCATAATCATTTGCATATAATGTAAATAAGGACAATTTGGACCACATTTAGTCATGGTCATGCCATAATTGAATTGAATCCATGCCAAAGTGGTTTGCATGGAGAAATATAGGTTGCATTGGTGACCCATGCATACCCAACCATCCATTCATACTAATTTTACTTGTGATCAGTCCCTTATAGGTCAAAAGTGACAAAAAAACACCATATTTACTTATGACTAAGGTAAATACAATTTTTTTTGATATATTTGTGCATGACCACCCCATTTTTGTTATTTTGGTTGTGGTAAAGTAAGTTACATGACCACCATTCCATGAAAAAAATGTGTGATTGTGGTAAATTAAGTTGCATTGTGATTCTTGCACATCTAACCACCAATTTATGTTGATTTTACTTACGATTAGTTTCATTATTTCCAAAGTGACACAACAATACCATATCAACTTGTGATAATATAAATGAAAATAATTTCTAGCATATGTATATGAAATCACTCTAATTCACTTAGAATTCAAGTTAAAGTGGTGTGATCAAGGAAACATAAGTCACATTGATAAGCTGTGCACACCAAACCACCACTTTATGTCATTTTTACTTATAGTTTGAAGGTTTATAGGCTAAAATAAACACAACATAATATCCACTTATGATGAGGGAAAATATAGATAATTTGAGACACATTCATGCATGATTAAATTAATTCACTTTGAATTGAGGCAAAATTGGTGTGATCAGGACAATGTAAGTCCCATTGGTAATTGACATGCATCTAACCACTCCTTAATGCTAATTTTACTTAAAATTAAGTCCCTTATAAGCTAAAAGTAACATAACAACACCATATCCATGTGGTTAGGGAAAATGTGAATAATTTTGGGCATATTTATGTATGATCACCCTAATCCACTTTGAATCCAAGCCAACATGGTCTAATTAAGGACACATAGGGTTCATTGGTGACCTTCACACACATAACCACCCCTTTATGTCAATTTTACTATTGATGATGTCCCTTATAGACCAAAAATGACACAAAAAAACTATATTGACTTGTGACATAGGTAAATGAGAAAAAAATTGGACACATTTGTGCATGATTACCTTAATTCACTTAAAATTTAGTCCAAAGTGGTGTGAATGGGGTAGTATAGGTTTTGGTTTTGTGTGTGTGGGTCACCAATGTGATTAATTCCTTCATTCTAAAATACACACAACATCACCATATCAACTTGTGACTAAGATAAATGTAGATGATTTGAGGCACATATGTGTGATCACCCAAATTCACTTTTAAATAAATCCAAAGTGGCATGATTGGGGAAACATGGGTGGCATTTGTGACCTACTCATAAACAACCATATTTTTATGTCATTTTTACTTGAGATTATGTGAATTATAGGCCAAAATAAACACAATAACACTACATTGATTCTTATCTAAACTATGGGGACGCAATATTTCCAAAATGTGCCTTAACAATTGGCATGAGACATTGACCACCTTATGTGTGTGTGTGTGTGTGTGTGTGTGTGTGTGTGTGTGTGTGTGTGTGTGTGTGTGTGTGTGTGTGTGTGTGTGGTGTTATACTAGAGGTAGTATTCCTATATCATGTTATGTGTAGCCTCTATCATGTCATATGTATATATGAGATACACACACATGAGATGATTTATCTATGAGTCATGAGCCATGGTTATTATCTTGAGACTAGATAAGGGATAACATATATATATATATATATATATATATATATATATATATATATATAAAATTAATGGCATCATAATATTTAATGGGCCCACTACACCAATACAAACCATACATAATGAATCCCATTCAATGATGTCAAATTATTGAAACCAACTATTGTATCAATAGGGCAAGTAGTATCCATCATGTCATGTTACCCACACCCATTTTGTTATCTTTTACATCAAAAACATGTTACATATATATATGACATTGAGATATTATATGATATGGTTATGTACTACATCACACAAATCATTCATGCCATGTCAAGCAATATGCACTTTAGGTCACTTTGGTCATATCATATATATTATGTATGTGATGTAGTAGCATTGGTCATTGATAGAATTATTAAATGGATAGAGTGAACTGGATATAATTGATAGCATTGATAGACCATGGCCCCTATCTCTATTCAGTCTAAATTTATATCTAAATCCATATGTGGGGTTACCAATAAATATTGTGCTAATTAAACTATATATTATGTCATTGCCAATGAAAATCTATATCTATATAGTGGTGGTTAGTTGTGTGATCATGTTGTTGTTCATTAACAAAGGATGGTACCACCATATGATTCATTGCTATTTTTTACGATCGAATGGTCCATCATATTATGTATGAAATATGATTCACATTGATTCATTCACTTGGTAGGAACCTACCCTATATAGATATGAGATATGGATATGACATTGATTCATTGTGACCATAGCCATATCTAATAAATCAGGGTGGAGTAATTGGTCAACTCATTAGGCCCATGACTTGAACATAGTAGGTTCAAACCCTACACACCCCTCACCATCATCATATATATATATGGATATGTGAATTCCCATATATATATATATATATATATATATATATATATATATATATATATATATATATATATATATATATATATATATATATATATATATATATATATATATATATATATATATATATATATATATATAATAAATTAATTTTGTCTTTGTCTATATATAGGGGGACTCATCCTCCATATATATAGATAGGGGTTTTTGAGTTCCCATATATAGATAGAGGCTTAGATTGGTTTAAAAATTGAGTTCTCAATTTACTATATATATCTAATGGTGCCCCCACCCCTATAAATTTAGTGATATCAAATAGATAACATCAACCATTAGTGATTGATGTGAGAATGATGCACGAACAATTTCCCTTATGTCCTTATTTGTATTTAGGATATAGATAGGGCATATATAATATAGTGGGCACACTAGTGGGTGGTGGTTATCCCCTCTCCCTCTATATATATGGAGAACCCCTAGATATATAGACTGACCATCTATATTTGAGGTTGAGAGAGAGGTCTTATAATAAATGAGGGGCACTTGAATGATGATTTATCCTATATATCTATTTGGCAAGGGCACCACATAGAGATCGGAGGGGGGGATTGATTTAAATATCTATATATAAGGTAAATTAGGGGACCCACATTCTATTGAGTGATGCATAAAGTTTCCCTTCTTTTTATGTAGGGTGTAGATAATATATTGATGAATTAAGGGATGATAGCACACTTGATTGATCCCCTAAATTCAGGGATGATGGTTGATGGAGGAAGGGGGACTGTGTGATCAAGAAATGATTGGTGAGTACCCATACCCATATTGGGGAGTCAAGGATTTTCTAGGTTTTATTATATCATATTACATAAATTTAATAGATTATATCAATCATTCTATTCTATTTTTGAATAACGCCAATGATTGTTGAGTAGAACACCAATGATTAATGTAAAGAACAAGGGAGTGATAGACCCATTTTTAAATGTGGAGTGTATAAATCGTACCCAAGCTTCTCCATTCCTCTATATAAATAATGGAGGGGGTATATTAATATATATTGAAAGGAGGGGGTCAATATATAATATTTGAGCTAAAATAATGATGCACAAACCATATCATCAATGTCCTCAATAACCATCAACATGAGATTTCTTCAAGTTGCAGAGATAGTGTTGTTGGTACACTATCTCAATTAAAAACAGATGAATGTGCCTATGCATGAATTTTGTTGGTTTCAATGGATATAATTTTATTAGATTGATTTGGCTTATATTCCCCAATATATCATGTAAAAATGACATAAAGGGGTGGTTGGATATGTATAGGTCACCAATGTGACCCAAGTTTCCCCAAGTTTCCCCAAGCATACCACTTTGGCCTGATTTCAAAGTGAATTAGGTGATCACATAGCTTTATTTATGTATATTTTGATCCATTCATCCAAATTTGAAAAAATTACAAAAAAGTAGGCTTAATTCTATATACAATGAAAAAACTATTTTTATATTTTTTTGGAGTATTTGAAGGGAGAGACGAAGGAGGAGTAGGTAGAGGTTCGGATGCACACACGACTATCCATTATTTACCATTTTCATGGTCTACTACTTGTATTATTATTATTTTTTAGAAAAAATTCAAATATATTAACATAAATAGATTACAAGATGGGAGGAGAACCTCCCAGCCACAGATAACATGGGTAAAGAGAAACAAAAAGACAAGGGGATTTACAAAAAATTAAAGCCCCTATTTCATGTCATAGTTGTTAATAACCATATACGTGACATGGAGAACCTTCTCTCCAACTTGACTAAACCTCTCTTCATCATTCATCATGCCACTGTAGAATTGAACCCCAGGGTCTCTTTCAGAGCTGATCTTAGCCAAATAAATAGACACATAGTTTAAGGATCTACCATCATATTTTAGGATTGCATCATCCATTTCCTTACAAATCTATTTAATTTAGGTTACTAAATTTTAAACTCCATGCATCCAAATCAAAATTCCTCATACAATCCAGAGTATCAATCAAGGTTTGAGATTCAAATTCAATAGTTATCTTTTGGTGTCCTTGGTTAACCACCCATATCAAGGCAGATCTTATAGCTAAAGATTCTACTTCATTATTGGTGGCTCTGCCTAGACTTTACAATTCCCAATATAGGATAGTCCCTTCATAGTTTTTGCATACCACACCAATTCTATCTCTTTTGGTGTTACCTATTGAGGCTCCATCGATATTAATTTCAATCCATTCATATGGAGGTGATTTCCAACATGCCTTATCCTTCCCATGTGGTCTAGTAGAGTCCTTATAAATTTTCCTTGAGTCAACTTGGAAGTATGCTTTGGAGTGCAAGGCAATAGTTTCCACCACCTTACTCCAAATGACCTACCAAACTCCATCCAAAGAAGATGAAACATGTCTAAAAATTATTTCATTTATCTCCATCCACCCCTACCACCAAATGAAATTTAATCTAATCTTCCACCCAATGTGGAGAGTATCAAATTTTAATTTGAGTTTCCTCCATATTTTCCAAATATTAATATGGTTCAAATCCCCATAACCTCTAATCTATGAGATTAAAACCATCTCTCCTAGATCTAATGAGTGAAGGAGCAATCAAACATAAAATGGTCAGATGTTTTCTCTCTTTTGTGGTAAATAACACATTGAGAAGTGCCAATTAAACCTCTGCATCAAATATTGTTAAGGGTGAGAACTCCATTATGCATGAATTTATAAGCAAAGAAGTTTACTTTTGGGTATCCCTTAGGATACCGAACCTTTATCCAATCCTCCATAGGAAGCACAGGAGGAGGGTCAGAAAGAAGCTTGTCATATCCATACTTTACGATATAGACATTAAGTTTCCCATGGTCCCAAGAAAGTTCATCATCCTCATTTCCACTAGTAAGAAATCATTCTATTAGGATGTTAGTTAGAATTGGTGTCCACTCTGGAGGGATTGGGATTGGTCACTCTTCCAGCTTCTTAAGATGCTTAAACTTATAGTTTTTCAAGTTGTTGGTGTAGAGATACTTTTAAATTATTATCCAACTCCTAATTTCCATGGTTATTTTTATGGGATGCAATTCAAGAAATTATACAACGATGAGAGGATTCTAGTCTAAAGAATCCTTCTAAAAGCATTCCTTATCTTTGGTTCTAACTTTCTAAAATAGACCATATTTCACAACCTAATATCCTAATTTTAGATCCTTTTAGGCTAAATATCCATTTCCCTCTATAGATAAGTGGTTCAACACATGAATAACCTCATATCCCAATTATTTACTAGTATGGACTCATCTAAATAGAGAGGTAGGTTATGAGATCCATCTCCAATAAAGCTTTCTAGCTATCACTTTGTTATTGATAATAAATCTTCTCAATATAAGAACTCCCTTCCCCTTAGGTTGAGTGATTTTCTCCCAACCAACTAAGGCCCATTTCCTCTCATCTTTTACTCCACCCAAAGGAAGTTTCTAGCCATTTTGTCTAGCTCCTTACAAATGGTGATCAGGGTAGCTAGGATGGAGATTTTATACATTGGAATGATCTATATAATGAATTATATACAGGTTAAATGACCCCTGAAGCTTAACCATATATGGGTCTAATGACTTAAACTTTATCTTATTCAGTCAAGAAGAGTCTTCCAAGTATCAATTTTTATCTTTTTAAAATGTAGTGGAATGCCAAGATAAACCATAAGAAGAACACTTTTTGTGAATTAAAAAATGTTAATGATTCTATTTTAGAGCCTCTGAGAATTATTGAAAAAAACAATTTTTGATTTACTATTATTGATAACTTGATATGTGATCTTGAGGTAAACATCTAAGGTATTATTGATCATGTGGGATTCCCTATAGCTAATGACTCCCATCATTTTGGTGTCATCCAAAAATTATAAATGAGTTAAGATTTCCTCACCCATATTGATACTTGTTAGTAGACATTGTTGTCTTTACCTCAAGTTGAGTCCCACCAAGCCTTCTTACAAAATGAAAAATAGGTAAGGGGAACATGGATATCCTTGGTAAATACCCTGAGTGATACCAAAATGTTTTGGGGAAAGGCCATTAATTAACATTAAAAAGGAAGGAGAAGAAGCATAGCTCATAATTCATTATATCCATTCTTGAGCAGAGCCAAAAGTGGCCATCATTTTTGACAAAAAACACCAATCAACCCTATCATAAGTTTTTGACATGTCCAATATGATAAACATACCCCTATTGCCAAAAGTTTACATAAACTATATTTCCTCCTAGGCTAAGATCACCCCATCCAAAAAAATTTGGACCTCAACAAAACCCCCTTGTTCACAAGATATAATATTATGTAACAGAGGTTTCAACCATTTGGCCATGGATGATGTGATAATTTTATAAATAACATTGCAAAGGGAAATAAGTCTAAAAGCTGATATAAGCACTCCCTCCTCCTCTTTCATAATTAAGTTAATGAAAGTATGATTCAAGGATTTAAGCATTTGTTTATTAACTCTAGATTCCTCTACAACAACCAAAACATATTCCTTCAGGGTTTCCCAAAAAGTCTAAAAAACTCACTTGGGAATCTATCTAGACTTGGTGTTTTACCAGTGCTCATTCAAAATACAACATGTTGCACTTCCTCTCCATCGATGGGTTTACAAAGACTTTGGTTTTCAAAATTAGAAACCAAAGATGGGATAGCAACAAGAAATTTTCATTAGGCTTCTTCCTCATTCTTCATACTCCTCATGAATAGGGTAGTAAAATAATTAACATAATGGAGTTTAATATCAGAAAGTGTATCAAAAGATTAGCCATTTTCATCCATAAGAATTTATATCCTATTTATTTATCTCTTAGCACAAATAAATCAGTGGAAAAAAATTGTGTTTCTATCACCTTCCAAGAGCCATGTGATTTGCTCTCTATTTCTAGTAAATCTCCTATTGAATGTCAATATCTTCAATTGATTTACATATATCATCATCTTCTTCCTTGAGTTGATATATTATAGTCCTTTCTTTGAAATATTTTTGCACCTCATCCCATCTAAAAACCAAAGGGGCCCTTTGTGCTTGAAATTCTGATTTATTATCTCTCTTCCATCATTTAAATTGGGACTTAACAAATTGGAGTTGCTTATGTACACAGAACATGGCTATCCCATGAGAAGGCCAAACCTCTTTCCACTAATGTGGAATTTTGATTTTGATTTTCTCTTTTTTCATAAAAAAAAATTCAAAATTAAAAGGCCTATAGAAATTACATGTCCTTGGTCCTCCTTCTAATAGAATAGGAAAGTGATTTGAAGTGGGTCCTTCTAAAATTTAGAACTTTAGGTTCCATTTTAGAAATGATGTCTCTGAGACCAAAAATTGGTCTAATTTCACTTTCCATCTATAAGGTTCTTTCCTTTTATTTATACATGTATAGTTGTTTCTAGAATAGCTAATGTCAACCAGATGAAGAGCATGAACTTTGGAAATCATGAAGTGGTCTCATGGATCTAGAAAAGGGTTGCCTCCTTATTGGTACCTAGTAGATAATTTAGCATTGAATTCACCCACAATAATCCAATCACATTGTTCCCTAAAACTTTTCACATCCTACATAGTTTTTCATTATTGCATATGACCGTCTAGGTTTTGTGACTCATAGAAGTTTATGATTAAGGCATATTTTATTGTTCCATTGTTTTTAAAGAGAGATGTAAGAACACCCCTCCAGGCAACATGTTCAATTATTTTCCATTCCATGGATTTATAACAAGTAAGGACCCCCCTGAGGCCCCTTGGGCCACCACTTCCATATGCTCATCACCCCTCCAAAACTTACCATTTTTCACATAAGATTCAATGTTATTTTAGTCTCTTGGATATGTGAAAATTTTATTTTACTATTTTCTAAAATTCTTCGAATAAAATATTGATGGGTTATACTATGTAAACACCTAATATTATAGGATTGAATTATCATTGATTAACTTGAGATAGGTAATAATCTAATGACTTCACAACACCCCCATTAATTATTTTATCACCCTATAGATCTAATAGTTCCTTATTAGATTTTATACCCACTCCTTGGGCATTGTTATTCTTTGATATATTTTTTAGCTTGGCCTACCCCTAGCTTTGGCTTATCCGTGCATTTTTCTTCTAACCCCATAATAACCTCCTTTAGACTTTATTGGTCCTACTTGTGTACTACCATAGCCCCTGCCATATCTAGATCTGTATTGATGTCACACCCTAACACCTGCTTAGGGATAGGAGACGTTGAAGGAGATATATGGTTATTGGTAACATTATTTTCATTATTTTCATTCACATTTTTCCATGAATTACTCTACCTCTTGATCAATAAGAGTCTTAAATATTTCATATCTATTGGGGGATTTAAGTTGGGTTTCTTTTTTTCTTTTTTTTGGGTTCCTCCTCCTTTTAGGTTGTTCAAAAACATCTTGTTGGGTTTCTTCATTTTGAGAACTATTTGCATTTTCCTTTTTGTTTAGTTTCATATTATTAATAGGAGGAGTGGGCCTTGGGATTAGATTCTCCTTTTGTGTGTTCAATTTATTGGGACAAACTTAGGCTACATGGCCATGGCTATATAATATTCTACATTAGAAAGGTATTGCATCATAGTCCATCTATTGAATCCAAGTAAGACCGACTAGCTCAATTTCTATCTTTACTAGTAAAGGTTGGGTGAGATCCATTTCCATGTATACTTTTGCATACACTAATGTATTTCCTTCCATTGTGTCTCTAAAGACACTAAGATATTTTCCAAGGGAATTTACCAATAGATTCTAAAAACTTATCACTTCAAATCTCCATCAACACATCATACATTTGAATCCATATTAGTATATCAGTTGGTTTAATACAAGGATTAAGTCCCACTTTCTAGGGTTGAATGAATAGTATAATAGGACTATGATGTCTCCTCTTAGATTTAAAAGCATTATTTTTGTCAGAAATAGAGAAGAAGTTAACTATAAAATAATCATTGCTAATAAACCATAGTGAGTACTCACCATTATGTTCCCAATTTTATCAAATCCATGAATGTAAGAATTTAAAATAGGATGAAAACCCACTATTTCATATATTAGGTCATGATTTTCTCTATAAAGGAATGAGTCTTATACAAGCTTTTGATCAATAAAAATTATTAGCCCCGACTCTGACTGGGTAGGTAACCATTAACCATCGATCTTGGGAATTTTTTCCTTATTGCCATGAAAAACTTTTAGTTGTGGCATTTTGGGTGTTTTCAAATCTTAAACAAGGTTGTTCTTCATCAGATCAGCAAAATAAAGTGGATTATTGAGAATGGGAATAGGATGGGATCCCATTTTTCCCATGCAAGGCAATCAACCATGTTGAACCAATGTCAAGCCACCTGCAAAGAGATCTCCAAAACCCTAGTTCGTCAGCTCCCAAGCACTATTTTATTTAGCATTCATTTTTTCAAGCTATTTGTAAAATTATTTAAAAATAATATATTCAATAATAAATTTAAAATGAAAATTCACAAGCTACATGATCTTTTCACTTTCCTCCAAAGGGTTTCAAAAAGTACTAAACTATGTTATACAAAGGGAAGAAGGGACAAAGGGCATTGGAGAGGACATGATGGGGGATAAAATTGGTTATCTAATAAAAACAACACCTCTTCAAATCTAAACTTTTTAACCTACTTAATCTTCACCATTTTCAAGAAAAATAGTACTTAAAAAATTAGACTTAACATGTTAAATTTATTTTCTTATAGCATCTTAAAATTTTGAGTGTAGACATATCAAATAATCCATGCAAATTCAAGATTTTCATTCTTTAGAAAAAAAAATGTCCATCTAAGACTCCTTTTTGTCCCCTTGTTCCATGAACTTACCCCTTAATAGATTTGATTATACTTCAATGGAAAAAAATGAGGAAAATTATAAACTTATTTGTGAAATAACATTATTTTAATTCTAACAATTTTTAAATACATATTCCATTTTGTGTATAAGATACTAGTTCTTTTTGTAAATATCTACCATATCAAGGAAATAAGATATGTCAAACAAAATATGAGAAGTGCATTAAAAACATGAGGGAAAACATTTTTAGTTCAATTTTGATGTAAATCCTAACTAAATAGGGTCAATTTTAGTATCACTAGCACATAAAACATATCCCAATGCATTGTAGTTTTTGGAGGATTAAATGGTGCTAATTATTGACACATTTTTTATTATTTTAACTTTAATTGATGTAAATTATAAGACACATAACATCATGGATTAAAATCATTAAATCTAGAGGTATTTTGGCTAAAATTAAGTAGGTTTCTCTCATGTGACATATCTTACATCAGAAAAATTATGTGATGTAGAGTAAATTTTAAAAAAATTAAAAAAAAATATTACAAGTTCATCAAAATCTACTAGTGGGTGTTTTTCTAATTCATCTAACAATCCATCTTCCTCATTAAATTTGGAAGTAAATTTAGATAGGGAACTTTAATAAAATATAATTCAATACACTTTAATTTAGAAAAAGAGTAATATATACCTCAATTTAGCTATACTGGTCTCTTAACATGACAATCATTTATTCTATGGCCTATATACTAATTCCTAATCATATAAGGAAGGAATTTGATCAGTGGATTTATGAGATGATTTTTTTTATTAGATGAATTTTGAATTGAAATATTGTATAAGTGTTCTTAACAAGTGAATATTTACTAAGGTTTAAATTTGATGGTTGACCTTGCTCGTCAGAATTTTTTAATGACAATCATTTATTCAACATTTCAAACATTGTCTTTCAAAAGTTAACACAATTCATCTTTAAATAAGGAAACATTTAAAATATTAAATATATATTTATTATAAACTAAACATATATACTTATAACCCTTCATAAATTTTGATGCTCCACTAAATTTTTACCCTATTATCAATAGTGTTTGAAAAATATCAAACATATTTTAAGGCTAAAAAGCTAAAAAAACATTCAAAGGACTAAGAAATTTAAGCCATGTTGATCATTGAATTTTTAATTTCTTGGTATGCTCATTTTTTTTAATCTTATGGTTCCTTGCCCTAAATTTTCCTACTATGAATTTTATATTGTAGGAAGAAGATCCCAATTTATTTTTAAAAATAGGGACTACATTAATTTTTGGGTGGTTATTATGAACTAACTAATCCTTTGATAGTCAAATTCCTAATGTTAAACAAGAAATTAATAAAAACAAATTTTTGAATAGGATTAACTTCAATTTGTGTGTCCAAAGTGATCTACAATAAACTAAATTATATTATATATAAAAATACATAAACATCCATAAAATAAAGCCAAATAAAGGCCAAGGAAATATATTTATATGTCTAAATAATCTCCCACTTTTAGATTTATATTTATTCACAAAATTAAATAGCATGTCTATGCATTTAAAATAGAGAATAAAAATGATATAATTTTAAATTCCAATATAAATCTTTGGGTACTAGGTTACTAAGTCATATAACCTTAAAAACCTCTTTATCTTTCTTCAACACACACATTTAAAAGTTAAAAAAAATAGATGGTGAATATGAAATTAAATGAGATAAAAATTTACCTCCTTTTTCTATGGGATGTAGAATAATTATATCTATCACTTGACACTTAAATTAATTTGAGTGACTAAGTCACTAATTATAATGAGAATTGAAGTTGGAATCTTATTCATTAGGAGACAAACCTCCGATTTAAAAAAATTAAATATGATGATGCATATGCCCCTTTATACATAATATGCATCAAAAATCCCTTTTTTGAAGCTTATTAAGGAATATATGGAGTTTAAAAGGAATTTTTAAGAAGTCCACAAATTATTAAATTTGTCTTTTTGATTTGATGTAAATCACTTAGAATGATGATATCATCATGTTAAAATCAAAATTATATGTACATGGTAATATCATCATTCTAAGTGATTTACATTAGACAAAGAATTTTTTGTACTTATTTCAAGAATTTTTTAGAAGATCATTTTTAACCCCATATTTCCTCTAATTGAAAGCATGGCCCAGAAAATATAAGGAATATTATATATGTCCACCTTTTGAAATTTGGGATGAATATATGAAACTTGCATCTCGAAAGGAATTAGATATAAGATGTAGCATTTTAGAATGTTATATGCTAAGATTTATACCATTTATATTAAATACCTCAATGGATGAAATTTATTATTGAATCCTTAGTCCAAAAAATATAGTAGTGAAGGTCATGTACATGTAAAATGATTTACCTCAATATGTATGTATGTATGTATGTATGTATCTTTATAACACAAAAATATATTAGATTTTTTGATATGGATTATAGAAAGATGATCAAACATAAAATAATGAATATGTGATAAACAACATAGTGAGCACATAAGCACAATGAAAATGGTAACCAAAATCTTAGGAAAATAAACACATTATTACATTAACACTACAGACATTATAAGCATCATATTATAAGCACAATGATCATGATAAATAACATACCATGCACATAAATAAAATTATCACGATAAAAATATTATAAAACACATAAACATAATTAAAGATTCAAGACTTTCGCAATTCATAAAAAATAGATTAAGTTTTTGGAAATATTGTGTTTATTTTTATCTCAAAATTTAAATCAACAATCATGTTCCATCATCATGAAAAAGAGACTTATGATCATGATAATAATTATAATAGATATATAATCACAATGGTCATGTAAGAATTATATTAGACACATAAAAACATCAAATAAATAAATACAATGATTGTGATAAGAAACATCTAAGGCATATATGAAAAATGAAACATAATAAGGATCATGCAACAAGCATATAAAGATATTAAATATAGAAATAAATGAGCAAAATAATTAAGGATAATAGAAAATCTTTTTCAAATTATTAAAGTATGTATTCGTTTTAAAGCGATCATTAATTTTATAAAATCTAAAACATATATAATGTTATACAAACATAGTATATAAATATAACTAAAGGAGTAACTTGATAGAAACGATAATTTTGCCCCAATGTATCTCTTAAGATTAGCATGGAAAAACATGATAAATGCAATAAGATGAGGCTCATGAAAAGAAATTATACAAGTGCATAATTTTGTATGGATCATACAAATGGTTTCCGTCAAATGTGGGAATGTGATATGCCCCATGCATACATAAAAATAAAGATTCCCCTTACCCATCTTGAAACTGCCATAATGAATTTTTAACATGAATATTTTTCATTCAATTTTCCTTTGAAATTAAGATACTATACAAAATTTTAATGGATTTGTGCTTATATTTATGTTAATATGTGTGACGTGAACATGATTATATGTGTTCCTTTTTTATTTAAAAAAAATACATGCGATTAAATACTTAAGGCAAAGAAACAATGAATTTCCTCTATAAGCATCTATAACAAAATACATTACACAATATCAAACAAATTATGATAATCAAATATGAATCAAAAAATGGAAATAAAATTATCTTTTCTCATTAATTCTATATCATAAATATGTATCTACAATATAAAACAATTTATACATAAATATACCACTAAATTGATCCCCTAAAAATATGGCTTTGATTTGAATAAAACGTTTGACCATTCAAACACTCCTGCTAGTCTGATAGGGCCTTATAGATGTCCCCAAAAATTAAATTTTGATTGAATTTTTGGGTCTCTTTTTATGCGTATATTTTTAATAATCCAAAATATTAAGGAAAACAAACCTTGCAAGCTTTATTATGATTTAAGTGGTCAATATGAACTAACTAGCCCTCTAAAAGTGAGACCCCCTTATATTGGAATAAGATGTTGATAAAGATATGTTTAAAAATAAAAATAATTAAAAATTATCCTTCAAAAGTGATCCAAAATATAATTTTATCTCAAATAATGATAAATAATGATGGCTTGATGATCAAATCAACTAAAACACTTGTTTATTTATAGGTGACTTTAAATTAAGATTTGACAATATTGGTGCCTAGATATATTCCAATAGGTGGACCTAAAAAGGGGAGATGGGTGGAATTGAAATAAAGGAAACATAAATAATATGATAGGGAATGAGGATTTTAGAATGGGGGAGGTTGAAAAGAGGACTCATAGTGCCTAATTTAAATCAAATTACCCATATATAGACATATACACTAACATTCCTAAATAATGAACTAAATAAATACTAAATAATTATTTTTACATCCAAATAACAAATAACATAATAAATAATATTTAAATTATGTAAAAAATATTTCACAATTAAAGTTTTTTTAATTATTAGATAATTACATACTCTTCAACGTTACAATTTAAATATCACACATTAAACATATATTTCAGATTTTTTTTTAAGAATTTGTATGGATCTAAAGGAAGCCTTGTTTCTAGGTCTTTAGTTTAAATATTATTGTACTAGAATCATAAAATAAGGCACACTTATGTCAATTTTTTCTCCATACACAAAAATTTTATTAAATCATTTTACCCGGATGATAATCTAACATAATGAAATTCCTTCTAGTCTAAAGAATGATCTCATGGTTCAAGGTAAAACCATCCCCCACAAGATATGATATCATAATATCCTCCCAAATTATAGATAAAATAATTTACAATATTGACACCTCCAACAAATGTAACATTATAAGGAGGATATATATTTATATATAAAGTGAGGGTGGTTGGCTAAGAGAGAGTTTATATATGTGCTCGCTCATGCATGCATGTGTATATAATTATTCTTGTTAAGGTTTCCCAAGTATATTTGGTCTTAATCAAGGATTTTATTTTAATCTTAAATTATCAAGTTCAAAATTCATGCCCATTTTTTACACACTTACATACATGACTATCACCATCTCGTGTGCAACCAGACATTAGAAGCATAAGTACACACACACATGTCAATACATATATGTGTTTCTCATCAACTTCTAAATAAATATTTACTAGTATAATACTATAAAAGAGGTCAAATAGATTTTAAAATCATCTGTGAATTCTTAAATAATTTATTTACTATCATAATCCCATGGTTATCACATCAAAATATAAAGTTGACCATCAATATTAGCCTTAGTCCATCACTAGCACAGTCGATCACCATGTGGCCCCTTTGGGTCTACTTCATGCCTAAACTCACTATGGGATGTGATCATGCAATATGGAAAGATTATGAACCCATGGGCCCAATTCTAAAGTCTAAACCCTATGGGATTCCAAATACTAAGATGCTACCACCTTGTAGCATCTTAGGTCCTGTTGGCCATTTTTGGACAACATACCAAGCTTGTGCCCAAAAAGACCAAGATGCTAATGGATGAGAAAATGGATAGCTTTTAGAGACCCTAAATAATTTCAAGAGTGCTTGGGATGAGTATGGAAGTGCATAGTATTCATTTAGTTCTTGGGTTCACCTTGACATTTTGGGTCTAGTGGAAAAAATTATGAGTAGGCAATTTGCTAGTGCTATATCTCACACGCGTGGATGAGTCAAGGGGAATTGGTCATATGGTTATGATCACATTAGTCCCAAGTTTATACACACCAAATTTATACCATGCATCTAATCACAATAGAAGATATAAGGGTTTAAAGTTAGCCTCTCAGAATTTCTTACTAAGTTTCTATACTTACCTAATTTACAAAGGAGCTCAAACAAATCCAAATGGGTAGTTTGACAATGTTATAACTTACACATGTAGTAGCTTCAGGCATAGATGATCATATGGGTTTATTCATATTTTTACCAAGTTAATATGCACTAAGTTTCAAGTCATGCATCCAAACACAACAAAATTTATGCATAAGTAAAGTTAGCCTATTCAAATAAAATTCACTAAGTTTCCATACTTAGCCATTTTTTACCAGACCATCACCAGGTCATCACACAAATTAAAATCAACTAGCTAAATTATTCATTTAGTCTCTTACTCAAAAATCCTACATAACTAGTGAATCATGTAAAATTATAGATTTATATGCCAAGAACATGTTCTAAAAGTTTTGAGTATGCATGATCTTTCTGGCTCAAGTTGCAAGCTTCTAAATTTAAACCTATGTAGTAAGACATTTGTGCTAACATCAAATTTAGGACCTAGAAAATAAATATGTAATTTGAAAAATCCATTAGATCTTAAATTTTATGGCTACATGAATGTTAATGACAGTCATGCAAATGTCAATGATAGTCATGCAAACGTCAATGATGATCGCACAAACATCATGTAATGGGAATATAGACATTAATTTTAAGATAATTAGTTAATTGTTAGGGTTCAAATAGTGGGTTCCAATTCATCTAATGGTATATGTTGCATTGTACATCTTAATCTGATGCATAAGAAGTCAAATAGTCAAAGAGCTGGAGAGATTAACATGTGGTGTAAGCATGTGAGGCTGGTAGACTGACAGTGGATCCTAAGGATTTATGTGCATTTGACATGTGGTGTAAGCGTCAACAAATTTGAAAAGTTAGAGGTATATTAATGACTCATATTGCATATTATCAAGTAGGATCAATATTGCAATATGGGTCGAAATATGTCAATGATCCAAGTCATGATCAATAGCCAATTAGAACAAAGGTGAGCCTAGGTATTTTGATGAAAGTTGAGAAGCCATTTTCAATAGGATAAAATGGGTTTTGCAAGGTCATCTCATCACCATTATAGCTCAACTAAACACCATTAAAGAGACACAATGATGTAATCAAGATAAGGAACATATATGGATCACTATTAAGGCTAAATATGGAGCTCTGGTTCATATTTTTACTCAGGTAAGGTTATTTTTACAATAGTATTCACCATTTCAAGAAGGTTCCATGTATGCATATACAATATTTTGGTTCTTGTAGAGATAGGATGAGTTTATTTGGACCTATTATAATATAAAAAAGTGTTATACATTGTATGTTGGGGGATCAATCCAACAATAGATTACACTTGTGAAAGCAATAAACGCGGAAATAAATTAGATTGACAAGTAATTAGAATGATAATAGCAAGAACAAGAGATACAAGAAACCACCCTGAAAACTTGTATTAACAAACTCTTTACAAAAGGAATACAATTGAAGAAACTTCTTTCTTCCACACCTCTCCTAGATGTATAGATCTCTCAATAGATCTCTATTCCTCAAGAGCTCTCTCTCTCAAGAACAATCAACTCCAACAAGCCTGGATTGATTCAATTCTGTACTGTTCTTCACACACCAATTCTTCTACAATACTCCACTACAAAGCTAAGAAGATCTAGTTCTACATATAGAATTACGAGACTTGAGCATGCACTTACAACAAACAGTTAAGCCACTTGAAAAAGGGCTCTAAAAATAGTAACGCCAATAATAGAGACGTGAGCTTGAGACTACAACTCAAACTCATCATGCAAACACTCGCTTCTGTCCACGGAAATAGCTTTCTGGACGCACAGGTAATCGACGTCGGTTCCTGCTGCTTGCCTGTGACTGTCGCCGGTCGACCTTTTGCCGACGTCCGCACCTCTGCAACTGAACTTGACCGACATCGATCGCTCCTGACCAACGCCCGTGTCTATGTAGACCCGAACCTGTTGAAGTATGCTCCTTGGTGAAGCTTTTAGCTCCACACCCTAACAATCTCCCACTTGGAGATAAACAGCTGCACCAGTACCTGTACAGCAACATCTTCTAGCTCCTCCATCTTCAGCTCAATCATGAAGACCAACAGAAGTTGAATGAAGATTCAACTTCTCCTTAGTAACCGGCTTGGTTAACATATCAATAGGATTCCTATCTGTATGGATCTTCTCCAGCTTCAACTCACCATCTTCCAATACCTGTCATATGAAGTGATACCTTAGCTATATGTGCTTTGTTCTTGAATGAAAGGCTGAATTCTTAGCCAAATGGATTGCACTCTGACTGTCACTATACAATTTGCAACTCTCATGCTCCCTACCAAGCTCATCCATGAACCATCTCATCCATATCATCTCCTTGCTAGCTTCTGTGGCTGCAATATACTCTGCTTCTGTAGTTGACAAGGCAACAACCTTCTGCAACTTAGATATCCAGCTAACCGCTGTTCCACCTACAGTGAAAACATAACCTGTAGTGCTCCTCCTGCCATCCAAATCACCTGCCATATCTGAATCTACATAACCATGTAGAGAAGTATCTGAACCTCCATAGCACAAGTGCCTACTACTGGTTCCTCTCAGATATCTAAGGATCCACTGAACTGCTTTCCAATGTTCCTTCCCTGGATTGGCCATATACAAACTTCTCCTTACCCTTGACCTCAAATCCTTCTGGCTGTTCCATGTATATTTCCTCATCTAAATCTCCATGAAGAAACGTTGTCTTAACATCTAGCTGCTCAAGATGCAAATCCTCAAAAGCAACCAAAGACAATACAACCCTTATAGAAGTCATCTTAACAACAGGAGAAAAAATCTCACCAAAGTCAATACCTGGATTTTGTGCAAATCCTTTCACTACCAATCTAGCCTTATATCTCATCTGTCCATTCTCACCTTCTTTCAACCTGTAGGTCCATCTGTTCTTGAGTGTTCTCTTACCAGCTAGCAATTCAACCAAATCCCATGTTTGGTTCTCTCTTAAGGACTCCAACTCCTCAATCATGCCATGCTCCCACTGACTCTTGGACTCCACCTGTATTGCTTCTTCAAAACTCTCTGGTTCTCCACCATCAATTAGCAATAAATAAAATAAAGAAGGAGAATATCTAATCGGAGGCTTACTCACCCTTTCTGACCTCCTGATGGGTGTATGAGACTCGTTTACAACACACTGTCCACCCAAACTCTCTGACAGTGACCGACCTCGGTCACCTGCAGACCTGTTACTGGTCGATGTCGGTTCTACCTGACCAACCTCGGTACCTGTACTATCGACGTCGGTCTCTGTACGGCCGACGCCGATTTCTGTCCTGCCGACGTCGGTTCCTAACCTGCCGACGTCGGTCTCTGTGTTTTCCTGTAAGTGATTATTTCTTTTTCCCGTGAGCTCATATTGGACCTTCACCTCATCCAATTCACCATTACTCTGCTCAGATTGATTTAGCTTCCTTAGCTGATCACAATACATCACTCTTTCATTGAAAACAACATCACGGCTCCTAATTACTTTGTTAGTTTCTAGATTCCACAATCTGTAACCAAAATCATCTGAGCCATAGCCAATAAACGTGCACCTCATAGACTTAGCATCAAGCTTCTTTCTATTTTCCTTATCTATGTGCACAAAGGCTTCACAACCAAAAACTTTGAGATATGAGAGATCAACCTTTTTACCTGTCCATGCCTCTTCTGGAATACCACCATCCAGAGTTGTAGAGGGTCCTCTATTAATCAGGTATACTGCAGTGTCAATAGCTTGTGCCCAAAACTGTAAGGGCAAACCAGCATGCAATCTCATACATCTTGCATGCTCCATTATTTTCATGTTCATCCTTTCAGCAATTCCATTCTGCTGAGGTGTCCTTGGAACTGTCCTTTGCCTACAGATTCCATGCATATAACAATAATCTCTGAACTTATAACTGCAGAACTCACCGCCATTGTCTGATCTCAGGCACTTTAATCTTTTACCTGTTTCATTCTCAACCATAGCTTTCCAAACTTTAAAAGTCACAAATACATTAGATTTTCTTCTAATACAATAGATCCATACCTTCCTTGTAGCATCATCTATGAAAGATACATAGTACTGTGATCCTCCAATGGAAGCAACCTGAGCCGGTCCCCACACATCTGTGTGAACAAGCTCCAACTTATGCCTCTTCTTAGTAGACCCAGTCTTGAGAAAACTAACCCTTTTCTGTTTTCCAAATACACAGTGCTCACAAAACTCTAGATCTATGCCTTTTAAATCTGAAAGCATACCTTTGGACTTAAGAATTGACATCCCCTTCTCACTCATGTGGCCAAGCCTTGAGTGCCACAATTTAGCATCCACATCTGAAGTAGATAATACATAAGGAGATTTGTTAGTAACACAATTACACAAATAGAGAGTACCTTCTCTCTTACCTCTGGCCATAACAAGTGCACCCTTGGTCACCTTCCAAGATTCTGCTGTGAGAGTTACTGTACAACCCTCATCCCCTAACTTTCCTACAGAAATCAAATTTCTCTTCAAGCTAGGAACATGCATCACGTTTCTCAACACCCATGTGTTGTTATTCTGCATCTTCAGCTGCACTTTACCCTTGCCAATTATTTTACAGGGCTCATCATCCCCTAGATACACTATTCCAAAATCTCCATGGATATAGTCACTGAAATATTCCCTGTTAGGAGTAGCATGAAAAGATGTACCAGAATCTAATACCCAAGATTCTATATTATTAGCAGAGAGAAAATTAAAGCATCTTGTGCAATACTTGAAACCTTGGCTTCTTCCTTTCCTTCGTGCTGATTGTCCTCCTTAGGCTTTGACCAACAATCTCTACTTATGTGCCCCATCTTTCCACAATTCCAGCATTGTGGCTTCCTGCCATTTCTAGATTTAGATCTACCTTTCCCCTTAGACTTGGATCTTGATCTGCCTTTCTTGCTCTTCTCTTTCTGCCTCCCCCTGCTCTCAAAACTTAAAGCGTTCCCAGATGTCTCTTCTGTGCTTTTCCTGCGTATTTCCTCATTCAAGATAACACTAACAACATCCTCTACTTTCAAAGTATTTGATGCAGATGCAGTATTACTTACTGCCATTACTAAGCCATGCCAGCTTTCAGGCAAAGAACATAATATTAAGAGAGCTTTTATTTCATCATCAAACACTATATTCACTGAACTTAATTGATTCACAATACCATTGAAATCATTCAGATGAGTAGAAATAGATCCACCTTCATTCATATGCAAATTAAATAACTGCTTCATAAGATATACCTTATTAGAAGCTGAGGGTTTTTCATACAAATTTGCTAACGTAGTCATCAACTCTACTGTAGACTTTGCCTGTGATAAATTGGATATCACAGTGGATGCTAGACTCAGTCTTATAGACCCCAGAGCATTTCTGTCAAGAACTTCCCATTCTTCATCCTCCATGTCTTTGGGCTTCTTTGCAACCCCACCTAACGGTAAGTAGAGATCTTTCTGATACAGATAATCCTCTATCTGCATTCTCTAATGTTGGTAATTTTTGCCATTGAACTTTTTCATTCTCAATTTACTTTCATCTGCCATTGCTTCTCCCACTCAAATAGAAATCCCTGTGAGAACCTGTAATCAATACACACTACACAGATCTGAACCACCTATTAGTGAACCTGAGCTTTGATACCACTTGTTGGATATCAAGCTCTGAACCTGCAACCAAGGCTCTAATACCGCTTGTTGGGTATCAAGCTCTGAACCTGCAACCAAGGCTCTGATACCACTTGTTGGGTATCAAGCTCTGAACCTACAACCAAGGCTCTGATACCACTTGTTGGGGGATCAATCCAACAATAGATTACACTTGTGAAAGCAATAAACGCGAAAATAAATCAAATTGACAAGTAATTAGAATGATAATAGCAAGAATAAGAGATACAAGAAACCACCCTGAAAACTTGTATTAACAAACTCTTTACAAAAGGAATACAATTGAAGAAACTTCTTTCTTCCACACCTCTCCTAGATGTATAGATCTCTCAATAGATCTCTATTCCTCAAGAGCTCTCTCTCTCTCTCAAGAACAATCAACTCCAACAAGCCTGGATTGATTCAATTCTGTACTGTTCTTCACACACCAATTCTTCTACAATACTCCACTACAAAGCTAAGAAGATCTAGTTCTACATATAGAATTAGGAGACTTGAGCATGCACTTGCAACAAACAGTTAAGCCACTTGAACAAGGGCTCTAAAAATAGTAATGCCAATAATATAGACGCGAGCTTGAGACTACAACTCAAACTCATCATGCAAACACTCGCTTCTATCCACAGAAATAGCTTTCTGGATGCACAGGTAACCGACGTCAGTTCCTGCTGCTTGCCTGTGACCGCCGTCGGCCGACCTTCTACCGACGTCAGTGCCTCTGCAACTGAACTTGACCGACGTTGGTCGCTCCTGACCGACGCCGGTGTCTGTGTAGTCCCGAACCTGTTGAAGTATGCTCCTTGGTGAAGCTTTTAGCTCCACACCCTAACATTGTATAGGTCTACATTGATATGGATAACTATAGGAAAACCAATAGTATTAGATTAGTTTTCCACCTATAAATGGACCTATGATTGAAACATGAAGATAAAGAAAAGATGTGATTAATGCAAAGGGTCTTCTTCCTTCAACATGGCCATAGTCTTGACAAGTAGCCACCTAATCTAGGCAACATGTTAGGCAATAATTTAGGTGATGGTTCTACCCCAATTGGTGGTTTATGGTGCAAAAGTTATGGCTTCCAAAAGTTCTACCACCAATTAGGGTAGAAGTGTCACTCAAATTATCACCTGAAGTGTTGCTTGATGTGTTGCTTGGATCACCACCTAAAATGCATAAATCCATGATTCTATCAGATATATGAGAATGAGGTTTTGTACTCAAATGAGAGATGGTCTGAAAAATTAAATAAAATGTATAGTGTTAGGAACCACAACTGGGATCATTCAATGCATCCTCATAAACTTTGGGGACTTTCTCACTCAACATGTCATAGACAATTTCTTAATTGATCAAAAAGGTGGAAAATATTTTATTGGATAAGAATTAAAAGGTGGTGGCTCATGTTCAATTAATGACCTAGGTTGAAGTGTTCTTTTTGAGATGGTGTGCTCCCACATCCTTTCTTTATCTCTCTCTTCTCTTATATATCCTAGTCTCATTCCCATTAAAGGGGTTCTCAACTCTTAGAATTTATCATTTTTATTTATAAGATGAGGATATTCATCAAGAATCTTGTAAAATTACTAATTTTATAATGTTAAACCTTGTCAAAATATTTTAAGAACTACTTTTTGAAGTAATAGGATCAACTGTTTGCCTATCTCTTATCTTTAATCAATGCTTAGCATGCTTGTGTATGGTGAATTTGTAAAAGAGATTCTTCGTAGTTTATTGTCCTTTTATTTGCCTCTTTGAAGGTGTTTTAAACCTAACTTGTAGGTCTAGATTAGTGTTCTATTTATAACCTCTTCTATGAAACATTTATGCAGTTAGTGAGATTATGAGATTGAGTAAGCCATAGTTGTATTTTTATAATCTAGTGTGTGTTCAAGATTATATAAGTGTCCATTTAACTTTTTTGAATCACCATTTTAACCTTCTTAGGATACCTTATTCTCTTTCTAACCCTTTTCCCTATAAATCATTAGTTTATGTGAGCATCAAAACGAAGATAGCCTTCTCCAAAGGTTCAACTCCACCATAGGTGACCCACAACCTGGGGTTGTTCCCATAGTTCTACTAAAATTAGAAAGGGCCTGAAGAACCCTCTTACAAAGGGTGAAAATTTGAGCAATAATAGTTTTGGCACACTTGGTAAGACCACATTCCAAAATAGAAGGTTGATCAAAGTTGATGTTGATTTGATCAAATTTGCAGTAGTTAACTTACCAAGCAACAACATCTAGTGATTCCAAAAGGAAGAATAAACACTCTAGTGTATAATAGTAGCTTCATCTCATGCCAAAGGTGATAAAAAGGACAACATCAAGAGGTATTCCTTTTGAATTTATTGAAATACCTTTAAATTCAATAAAAAATTTAAGATTTTCCAACACACATCCATATCAAAGAACTTTTGCTCCTAGTTCATTTTCAAGGCCTACACCTCTAATAAGACCTTTATTAAACCCTTGCATAGCCATGATAACCCCTAGATATTTTATGTATTTTAATGGCCAAATCCCTCTATCCCTTACTCACTATGATCCTATCCCAATTTCAACTCTTAAAAGTGTTCCTTATTACATGGGAGACCAAGCTAAAAAACCCTCTGAGCATGTCATGGACATAGCCAATTTTTGTAATATCCATAATGTCACTAAAGAAAATATAGCTATCAGGTTATTATCTACTTCTTTTAAAGAAAAGACTCCATATTGTTATAGAGACCTTGCTACCAACTCCATTTAGACATGGGACCAATTGGGAGAGGCTTCGTGTAAATGATTTGAGGACAAAAGTGACCATTTGTCACTTGTAGAGTAACTAACTACCATTAGGAGAGTTCATCATGAATTCATGCAAGACTTCAACACAAGGTTACAAAAAACATGGGGTAAAATCCTAGTCACAGTTAGACCAACCCCTAACTTTGCCTTCCTATATTATTTAAAGTCTTTAAATAGTGACATAGCAGTGATGATCCAATCTATAGGAGGAAATATACTTCCAAATGCATATGAGGTAGCCATGAAAGAAGAAAATTATCTAGTTCAAACTGGCAAGCTTACAGCCACACCACCAATGCCCTTATTTTTGGAAATTAGACAACTTCTTATTGATGTCCCTCCAATGGATGTCATCCTTCCTGCACCAACAATTATTGTAATCCCTATACCAAAACAATAGAAAGCTTCCACTAGTGGATCTAGTGATTCACTAGAGCAAAAGAACTTTCAAGAGGTCAAAAGCATGTTTCAGTCCTTAGGAAATAATCTAGTAAATTTCAAAAGGAAACGTGCTTTCAACAAGCCTTATCAAATTTCATATCAACCTCAACATCAAGCCTTTCAGGAAAATATGCCACCATATAAGGGGAACTACCAAAGCCAAGGCCAAGGTCAAAACCAAGGACAAGGGAAACATGGCTATAATAGGCAAAATAACTACAATCCTAATGTTTTTAGTACTTCCAAATCCTTGGTCCCAATTCAAAATAATATGGATCAATAATCAGAGGGTACTATTCCTTGGAATCAGTCTTTTGGTCAACATATTATCCCAAATATTGACCTTAACCAAGACTTCAATGATCAATGGAAACAAGCTACTAATTTTGGATACAACCAAGCTCTAATGGCCCAAAATGTAGAGATACCTATGATGACCAAGCCAAAGGAGCCTCCACAAGGTCAAGGTTCTAATTAGGGAATAAATCAGTTGGATGCTACAATGATGAACTATGAACAAGAAGAGTGTTACATGACCAACTAGCAGGCTAGTTCTAGCTAGGGCTATTTTCTAGTGATAGCAAACCCAAGATTTAAAATAAGGAACATGGATGGTAATAAGGAATCAATCAAAGAGATTCTTACCATTAATCCTTCATTAACAAATCTAAATGAACTTGATATCACTCTAAAGGTTTTATTACTCCCAAGAATTAGAGCCAAGGAATCTTTTTGTACCCCAAGGCTCACAAGTTCAACAAGAAACAATGGTGGCTCCCAAAGCACAAGCAAAGGTCAGTGGTTCACCCATCAACATTGTTGAACAAATGAAAAATTCAAATGTGAGTGTGCCTATCTGGGATATGCTCTCCATGCTTGCCCAGGTAGACATCCTTCAAGAAGGATTGTCAAAGATCAATATAGTAAACAAGCCACCAAACAAGGTGAATGAAGTTCTCACTAATGCATCTAAAGGGCCAAATGAAGCACAATCAGGTAAAGTAGGCATGCCTCCTCCATTCTATATTTCAATGATCATTTGAAACTCTCTAGTGCACAATTTCCTAATGGACAGTGGGGCTATTACCTCAATAATGCCAAAGTCCATAGTTGATTAGTTTGGCCTAAAATATGAACCACAATCTAAATGAGTGATGCAACTTGATGATTCCTCTCCCAATCCATCTGTCATAATTAGGTACCTCAATATAACCCTACATGCTTGTCCAAGTGTCTCTATGGCTCAAAATCTATTGATTTGGATGTTCCTCCTCACTTTGCACCATGTCTATCCAGAGAGTTCACAATAAAGATAGGGGATATCTTGAAGTAGATTGGTCTTATATGACATTCAAGACAAGGTATGGGGCTAAAGTGTCAATCAAAGATGAGCCTATTACATAATTACATATAGAGATGTATGGACTAGATAATATCAACATCAATTACACCATCATTGATGAGGATGAATTTGTTAGGTTGTGGAGCTAAAAGCTTCAACTTGTTGCAGACAAAGAAAAGGAGGATGCTGAAGATCCAGAAGCACCGGCATCAGCAGCATGACCGACGTTAGTCATGATCAGTGCAGAAGGCAACCGGCGTCGGCAGGAAGTCGGCTGACGTCGGCAGCACCAGGCAAGTAGGGACCGGTGTCAGTCGCCTGTGTGTTCCAGAACTGCTCGTTGCACGAACAGTTAGTTTAGTGAACAAAGTGTTTGCATCTAAAGGCTATTTCGAGTCTTGAGCTGCATGGATAATTATAGTAATCTAAGAGTCTAAGTTATTGTTCAAGTCTGGGATCTATTTATAGACCCATTGGCATGTATTGTAAATTGTGCTAGTGAAGAGAACAAAGTGTGTGTTTCTCCTAGTTCCACTAATGAGCTAGATAGGAAGGCAAGGAAGATCCTTCCATTGTAATTATGGCCTGTTGAATTGCAGGTTGTAGGGTAATGGGAGATCAACTTGAAGTACTATAGAATGCTTGGTGTACTGGCAGGGTTATTACTGACTGGTTGGAGAGGTGAACACCAATTCTGTGTGTGAGTTGGGTGTTGGGACCATTTTTGGTAGGAGAGTGTTTTGAAGAAGAATTACTATACACTTGAGGTGTGGGAAGCCTCTGTAAGGTGGAAGAGTGTGGCGGCTCTTTATTGTATTCTTTTTTGTACAAATGTTAATACAAGATAGTGTATTGTCTCTCATATTATGTGCTATTGGTGAATTCTAATTACTTGTATTTCTGGTATATTTCCACATGTTTAATTGCTTAAGTTTGGTAATCATATTGTGCTCTTTCTGAGGAGCAAGATCCTAACAAGTGGGATTAGAACAAGTGTGTTTGTTCTTGGATTCCCTGACAGAATTTATAATTGGGTAGGATATGAATACTCATCCAAAAGAGGTGCCAGACATGTTCTTGGCTTAGTTGTAGAATGATAGCCAATTGGTAGATCCCTTAGAAGGTGTTGAAAAAATGGACTTGGGTGTCTAATATTTGCATGAATAAAACCAACCCATTCCATCCCTCATGAAGCCTCAATAATATCCTAGTGGTCTAGGGAAGTTATTCTTTGATGGTTCAAGGAGCAAGAATGGGGCGGGTGCATGTGTTATGCTAATATCCTCTTTAAATTATAAGTACTTCTCTTCATATAGGTTCCAATTCATATGCTCTTGAAATTTATCAAAATATGAGGGTTTCATCCATGGCCTTCAATGGGCTAATATGAGGAGGATCAAGCAATTGTAAATCTATGGGGATAGTGAATTGGTTGTACACCAAGTCTTAGGTTAGAATGCCACTAAGAACCCCTTAATAAATTCCTACAAACATAGACTATGGGGCCTACTTGAAGATTTTGAGGCATTCAACATTAAATTAGTCTCAAGGGGCCAAAATTACCATTCTGATAGATTATCAACTGTGGGGGCTCATTTTGAAATTCCTAGTGAATGGAAACAGACAAAAGTTTAACCATATGTCAAAGTGGTAATAAGACCATTAGTGCCAGATAATAAAGCTCATTGGCAAGTCTTTGAAAATGATAAATAGATTGCATGTTTCTTGAAATAAGAAATAAAGTTCTCCTCCCTCAACCAAGAAAAATTGTAGCATTAGTATGAGGATCAGATTGTTTACTTAAAGTCTAATAAGATTCCTAAAGGGCTAATCACCTAGAAGGTCTCTTTCATGAAGGGGATCATATGAGGAAGGACAAACCAGTGATGTCAACTAATGAAGAGAACTATGAAAGAGTTATTATCTTTGAATAAAATCTCCTCAATATTTGTAAGGTAAGCATTAAATCTAAAAGGCATGCTTTCATAGAGATTTATAAGGAATACACAAACATTTCTACTTGGTAGGATACTGACCTACGGGGCTTTGATCTAAAATTAGCCCGGCATACTATAGATCTAGAGGCTAATACCAAGCCTATCAGGCAAAATTAGAGGTCCATAAACCCTAAGATTGAAGATCTCATGAGAAATGAATCGACCAATCTTATTGAATCTAGGATCATCTTCTAAATCAAGCACTCCTCATGGGTAGCTAATCTAGTACCTATCAGAAAGAAGAGTGGGGAGATCAGACTGTGTGTGGACTTTAGGGATCTTAATAGGGTCTCTTTGAAGGATCATTACCCTATACCATATATGTAGTAACTCCTTCAAATAGGTGTTGGTTCAGAATGCTTCTCTCTACTAAATGGATATTTAGGTTACAACAAAGTGCTAGTGAGAGAGGAAGATTAGTACAAGACGGCCTTCACCTCCAAGTGGGGTATATTTTATTATCAAAAGATGATTTTTGGATTATCTAATGTTGGGGAAACCTTACAAAGATAAATAGGCATGGCCTTTCAAGGACTGCTAAGTCAAATGATACTAGTCTACTTGGATGACATCACAATCTTTCCAAGAAAACTAGTGAGCACATGGACCATCAGAGGCTAATATTTTAGAGATGCAGAGAGTATGGGATATCTTTAAATCCCAATAATGAAGGTAAGATATTAGGTCACATTGTTTCAAAATAAGAATTTTCCATTGACCCTAATAGAGTAAGTGTTATCTTAACGTACCCTTGTTGAAGCATAAGAAGGGCATCCAAAGCTTCCTTGGGAAGATTAACTTTGTGAGAAGGTTCATCCCTGGTTTTAACAACCTAGTCAAACATATCACAACCATGCTAAATAAGATCCAAGTATTTACTTGGTCTAATGAAGGCAAGGTATATTTTTAAGCCATCAATAAATCTATTGCCCAAGCACCCTCACTCTTGAATCATGATTTCTCCAAGGAATTCATCTTGTATAAATTTGATAACATTGACAACATATCAACCATGCTGATGCAAAAGAATGGTGAAGGAATGGAGCAGTCAATTACCTTTTCTAGTCAAGGAATGGAAGGATAGGAGGTGAGGTACACTTTCATTGAGAATTAAGTCCTTGTAGCCTTGAAAAGCCTCAAGAAGTTCAGGCCCTTGCTCTCCAATAATAGGATCCATCTTATGGAGTTTCATCTAGGAGTTAGGTACTTCCTCTTTAACAAGGATTTAAATGAAAAAGAGTAGGTTGGATCATAAAGGTCATGGAATATGACATAGAGATCAAGGTCACTAAGATGGTCAGAGGTAAGGGCTTGTGTGAGCATATGGTAAATGACCTCAAGGAATACAAGGAAGTTATTTTGGTGGCCCAAGACAACTCAAAAGTAGGTGCACCTCCACTTCAAAAGACATGGCTTCAATATATGGATCATTTTTTGGCAACAATAAAATGCCCCCAATAATTAGATACAGCCAAAATAAGTTATTTCAAGCTTCAATCTATACCTTATGCATTAGTTTATGGTGTTCTTTTTAGAAAATGACCTCAATAGGGTAGTCCATAGGTGCATAAATGATGACCAAGTGACCAAAATCTCAGATAAATTCCATGATGGACATATAGGAGGCCATATTACACTAAATACTATGGTATCCAAGGTTATGAGAGATGGTTATTACTGGCCCATCCTCTTCAAATATGTCTATGCATGGGGAAGAAAGTGTCAATAATGTGCTCTCTTCAAAGGTAAATAGAGATTGGTAACATTTCCCCTCAACCCAATTCAAGTGGAGAAACCTTTCATGTAGTGGGGTTTGGACTTCATAGAAATTATTAACCCTCCACCAAGTGCAGGGCATAAATGGGTGCTCACTAAAACTAACTACTTCACTAGGTTGGTGGATTCCATTACTTTGAAGGAAGCTAGTGAAGGTGTGGTTCTAGACTTCTATGATAGCCTTGTGACCAGATTTGGTGTCCTAGCCACCATAATTTTAGATAATGGATTGACATTCCTTGGTATGAAGACAAATGATTGGGATCTCAAACTAGGCATCTACCTCAACACCTCTTCAAACTACTATCCTCAAGGAAATGGGTTAGCAAAGTCCATGAATAAGAACTTGATTAGGATCATCAAGAGGACCATGCAGAATAATTAGAGAGAATGGAATATAAAGCTAAGAACAACCTTATGGGCTGACAAGGTGACTCCCAAAGAGGCCACTATCAATTCTCCATATGTCCTAGTATATGGAAGGGAGGCCAAGTTGTCCATCTCTCTTGAACTACCTGCATTAAAGTTAGCTCATTAACTGGAAATGATGGAAAGTGGACCTATGGAAGTAAGGAGGCAGAGCTCATGGAGATTGAAGAAACCAGGGACCTTGCTATGAATATGTTAGAATCACATCAAGCTCAGGGCAAGAAATCCTTTGAAAATAAAGATATAACAAAGGAATTCAAAGAAGGGGTCCTAGTTCTCAAATGGGACTCAAATAGGGCCAAACTAGGTAACCATACCAAGTTTGATAGCTTATAGAGTGGTCCTTATTTAATCCATGGATGCAAAGAACACAATGCTTTTCATCTTGCCCAAATGGATGGAGATGTATTACCCATCCCATTTAATGGAATTCATTTAAAGCCTTGTTATTGAATAACATTGCATCCATTATAATATATTGTACATGTTAGAATAGATTTATGCTTTCCTCCAAGTTCCCTATGCACATTTATTTTTTGTTATATTGTTTCCTTTGCCAAAATGCCTTGGGCATTTTTTTTTGTTTGGTTTATTCTAGTCTTTATTGATTCAAGATAGGTTCAAATTAGTTATAGAGGCTAATGACTCCATGCCCAATGGATTAGATAAGGAAAATGGTTTAGGTTCTTAAAATATAGTAGGCATGTTTTCCTATAAGTTGCCAAAGATGTAGGCCATTTTTGGCCCACATACAAAAATTGTACCCAAATAGACTAGGTTGCTTATGGATGAGTAAATGGATAGGTTGCAGAGACCCTAAAAAATTTCAAGAGTGCTTGGGATGAGTATGTAAGTACATAGTATTCATTTGGTTCTTCATTGGGTTCACCTTGATATTTGGGGTCTAGTGGCAAAAATTTTGAGTAGGCAGTTTGCTAGTGCTATATCTCACACATGTGGATGAGTCAGTGGGAATTGGTCATATGGTTGTTGTTGGTCAAATTCTACCCTAGGTTTACACCTTTAAAATTTGGCCAATCCAGTACTTAGTTTTCCTTTGAAAGAAATGTTCTTTGACAAAACCCATAACAAATGTACAAGTCTTTTATTTTCAAAAAGTTTGTTTTAGTCTTTGTTTAAGTCTTTAAATAATTCTTTTAGGTTTTTTGTTTTAATCTTTGCCAAATTCTTTCAGACAAATTATCTGCACAATTTTTCTAAAGGTACTTTACAACTTCTCTGAAAGATATCTTCAAGCTGAAAGGGACCCTTGTAATTTTTTTGAAGGGCTCTTTCATTTTTTTAAAGGGTATATTTTGTTGGTAAAAGGTCCACTTCAATTTTTTCAAATGATCATTTGCAACTTTCCTGAAGGGTACTTTCTTTGGAAAGTGGTCACTTTCATTTTTCTGAAGGGGCACTTACATTTTCAAAGGATCATTTCATTTCTCCTTAAATGCATTTCCAAAATCCTGAAGGACCATTTCCAAAAGCCCAAAGGACCATTACAACTTCTCCGAAGGGCATTTCAACTTTTCTAAAGGGACCAATCAAAAAGCCATAGGAAAAGATGAGAAGTGACTAAAGAAGAAACCCTAAAAGAATTCATTTGAACTTTTTGTCCAAAGGAAATGAAGAGAATTAAATCCAAAATAATTCCTTTGAACTTTTTGCTTGAAGGGAATAAATAGAAATAATTACTTCAAATTTTTTTTCTAAAAGAAATGATTAAGCAATGAGCCCGAAGGAAAAGAATCAACAAAAGGTCTGAGGAAGTAAACAAAAATAAATAGACATGGATAATTTGTTCAAAGAAAAGGTTCAAAAATAAAAGTCCAAAGAAAATACCCAAAGGAGTGACAACTCATAGGAAGTCAATTTTAAACTACAGATAATAGCCATTGCTATTCAAAAGACTTGGAAAGAACATAAGAGTAGACAAAGCAAGCAAAATAGATAGGATGATAGTTCAATTTGTTACTTCCATTGAATTGACAAATATAGGTGTCTAGAGGATAAATAATATTTAGAAAGATCATTTTATAACTGTTGTCATGAGTTCCAGTAGTGCGATGTGTCAACTTATCTATTTTCAGTTTTGAACTCTCGTGGATGATCTTCGATAGAAACAGTTTCTTAAGCCACTCCTAAAAGTTTGATGCCACTTGCCACCATTCTCATGACTTGTTTTAGATAAGTAAGACTCTTAACATGGCATGGATCACTCATCTATCTCTCTCATATATCTATAACTGACTTTCATGTCAATGATACATGTCCTTGTGCCTCTTTAGTTTCTCTTCTCTCTCTCTCTTCCTCAAAATTCTATAAATTGATCCATTTTGGCCATTGAAAATAACCACAATTTTGGTATAGTGAAGCCCTGCTAAAATGACATTGCACTTTGATTTTAGACATTGAATACAAGACCAATTCTGAGTTGTGAATTTCTATCTTAGTTTGTGAGTGATGTATAGTAGAGCTAAATGATAGCATCATCTTTACTCCATTTATCCTTCATGTTTGAACAAAGGTTTCGATGTTAACAGGCCATGTGAAGTGTTTTGAATGTATCAAACTCTCTTTCAAGTATGCAATTGTATCTATGGTGTGTAATCTTCCCCTTAGATTAATTATCTTTTTGATTGTCTCAAACATTTTACCTTCACATTGAAACACTATGTTAGTATCTTTCAATGCATGGAATTAGTCTTGGAAAACATTTTTACTCAGTAGAAGTGTGATAGTCAGTGGGATAAATTCTTGGTGGATCACCTCTTTAGCATATTTTTTATATTTTATGCAAATTATTGACTATTTTCATGAACAAGTAGTAGATTAGGTGATAGACACTTAGACAAGAATTCATGGAGCTAGCCATTTTCAATACTAGAGACTCATCTCTCTTACAATTTCCCATAAACTTGAGGTATGATTCAATGTTGCATCAAATTGAAGGAATTTTATAGAACATCCTAGGGTGCACAATTTGATGACAATAGTTCTGGCACGCCCGATGGGATAGCTAGTCCTAATTATTTCCATGTCAAGGTGAATGTTGGACTCGAAAAGTCTAAGGTTGCAGAAGCATTCTAATCCAACATTTGGTGACTCCAAAAGGTGATAGTATCTATTTGTAGATTGATTTTTCCATAGTATACTTCATGGTCCTCACTAGATCGTCTTCTAAAAGAATTTTCAATCAAGTTCTTTAGCCTAAAACTCCTCTTGAAGAACAACACCTTGAACCATTCCTAACCTTTAGAGATATTAAATAAGAAGGTTTTGAAGAGGAAGAAAAGGAGGTTAAAGAATTAGTAGAACAAAAGGAAGAAGAAATGGCTAGAAGACATCCTTTCCCCACCTACAACACCCAAAATCCAATTAACCTTCTTGTGTATGATCATATTCCTCCTAATGCTACCAAAAGTCTCCCTAATTTCAATGGAGAGGGTCCTGTTACCCCATCTAAACATATTAGGAACATTTTAAACTTTTGCAATTTCCATAATAGTACCCAAGCTAACATAGCTATTAGACCACTTTCCATGTCTCTAAAGGGGAAGGCACTTGATTGGTATAGGACATTGGAAGGTGTCTCTATTACTAATTGGAATATTTTTGGAGAGTTATTGGTAAACAATTTTGAAAATAAGAGTGACCATACTTCACTAATTTACCAGCTGAATGTGATAAAAAGAGGTCCTAATGAATCCATGGGAGATTTCAATGAGAGATTTCAAAGAACATGGCATAGGATACCACCTATTATGAGGCCTCCTCTGGTCTTTGTATTCCCCACCTATCTTAAGGATATTGACAGTGATGTAGTAGTAATTTTGTAGTTAATGGGAGGATTTAATTTAGCCAAGGCATATGATATAGCCATTGAAGCTAAGAATAATTTGATATAAGCTAGGAAACTACCTCCAATAGTCTCCATAACTTTTTTATCTCATAATTTAGTTGAAACCCCAAGCATAGCACAAGTTCCCAATACTAATTCTAAACCTAAAACTACTTCCAAGAAGGCGGATGATGTTATAGATAAGGATGGGATGATTCGATCTTTGTAGGCCTAACTCAAGCAAGCTCAAATGTATGCAAGTGCTTCACCCAATCCTTAATATTATCCTCAACAAGGATATAGATCTCCAAACCAATACACTAACCAAGGAAGATGACAAGGCTAATAATGTTTCAATAGGCATCCCAATGCCTATAATCTTAATTCCATTTCATCGACAAAGGTTGTTGTTCTAGTCCACACCAATTAGTTCAAGGAGAGTAGCATTTGGATCATTGAGGGAAATCTCAAGGTTAGTTTATGCATAATGTTGGAGAAGGTAATCAATATTTGGTAACTCAAGAAGGAATTACTCCTTATGTTCCATTAGAAGAAGCAAATCTCATGCAAAGAGATGTTCAAGGAGAAGGCAATAGTCAAAGTACTGGTTTTATGAATTTCCAGGTAGAAGATGATTATGTGTTGAATCAAAATAAATCAATTATAGCCAAAAAAAGGGATAAAAAGAGGGCTTTAGTAGATACTCTAGTATCACAAGTGATTTTAGGTAGTACCTCTCTAAGGCCATAAAGTGTAAGTACCAATGTAGCAGATCTTACTATTCACACTACTCCTCAAAGTCAGAATGTGAGCAAGGTTACCAAACCTCTAGTACATCAAGTTCAAGTTCCCTCATTTCCTTCAAGAGAAAAAGAAAAGGTGATTTATTCCCCTTTAAACGTTTTTGACTCTTTGAAGAATACCAAAACTAGCATTTCTCTTTGGGAAGTATTGCATATGCCTGGTCAAAAGGAAATCCTAACAGAATAACTTGTTAATATCAATGTAACTCCTCAAGCTCCAAAGTACCATGGTGTAGCCCTTTCCAACACACCAAATCATGTTTTAGATCCTTCCACTAGATCTTAAAATTATCCACCTTTCTACTTCACACTCATTGTGGGAGAAAAATTGGTTCACAACTACATTATGGATAGTAGGGCAGTACCACAATTATGCCTAAAGTGGTTACTGATAAATTGGAACTAAAATATTAGCCTCATATCAAGGGTGTCTTTCATCTTGATGGAAATATAGCCATGATTTTGGGGTTGGTTAAAGGTTTTAAATCTTTCTTGTATGATTTTCCAAGTTTCCCCATCCTATAAGACATTATGCTGGTTGATCTTCAAGCTCATTTTGCTATTTTCTTGTCAAGAGAATTCATGGCTAATATTGGAGGGTAACTTGTAGTTGATTGGTATTTTCTAGCCTTTAGAACAAGATATGGAGCTAAAGAAACTATAAGAACATAACCCTTGGTAAGGTTCCATATTGAACCCTATGTGGAGAAAAATTCAAATCAAAATTGTATGACTAGTGAGAAAGAATAAGGTACCATTGGTAGTGAAACATCCTTTCCCCTTGAAGGTATTTTTGACCTCTTTTTTGATGATTATGGTACTAAAACTTATGAACATAAACCCTATGCATTCATACAAGAGACTAAATTAGGGGTATATTGTATGTATGAGAAGAACACTCCTATACCATCACTCACTAATGAAGATCATGAACTTGAAGGGATATGGGAATTTTGTTTTGATGGCTCTAGAAGAAAGGTAGGGGTAGGGGTTGGTTTCATGTTGGTTTCTTCTTCAAATAACTAGTATTATTATTCATATAGATTCCATTTTAGTTTTACTTGAAATGTAGTAGAATATGAAGGCTTAGTTCATGGCCTCCAATGGGCAAAAAGAAAGGGAATCAAGAATTTGAAGGTATATGGAGATAGTGAATTTATTATACATGAAGTGAGAAACCAAGCTACAACCAAGAACCCTTTGCTTAAGTTCTATAAGCATAGGGTATGGGATCTAATTGAGGACTTTGATGCTTTCAATATCCAACCTATACCAAGAGACTCAAATAAACAGGTTGATAGGTTAGTTGTGATAGGAGCACACTTTGATATAGTGGCTGATGTAAGTAGAGATAAGGACCAACCTCACATCAAAGTCATTATGAGACCTATATTCCAGATAATGAAGTGTCTTGGAAAGTTTTTGAGAGTGATAAACACATTATACACTTCATTCAAAATGAAACAATTTTTTTTTCAAAGAATCAAAAGAAGCTTCATAAGCAATATGAAGAATAAGTTATCCAACTGAAGACAAAGAAGATACCAAATGATTTGGTTACTTTGCAGAGTGTGTTTAATGAAGATAATCAAAGTAGGAAAGAAAGGGTAAGCATGTCTACAAAGGAACAGAACTATGAAAGAATCTTGATATTTAATGACAAACTTCTGAAAATTGGTAACATATGTTCTCTTTCTGAAAGACAAGCCTTCATTGAATTGTGTAAAAAAAATCATGATATATTTGCTTGAGAATAAAAGGATTTGAAAGGGTTTGATCCAGGCTTAACTTATCACACCATTGAGTTAGAGCCTGGAGCTAAAACATTTAGGAAAAATAGAGGCCTATCAATCCCAAGATAGAGGAACTCATGAAGAGAGAGCTTACTAAATTCATTGAGTCTAGGATTATATTTCTTATCAAGCACTCAACTTGGGTAGATAACCATGTACGTATTCAAAAGAAGAGTGGAGATATTAGAATTTTTTTGAAATTTAGGGATCTAAATAGAGTTTCACTCAAAGACCATTATCCACTACTTTCCATGGAGTGGATTTGACAAATGGTGTCAGGTTCTCAATGCTTTTCACTACTTGATGGCTATTCATGTTATAACCAAATAGTGGTAAATGAGGATGATTAGTTGAAGACAACATTTACCATAAAATGGGGAACATTTGCATATATAAAGATGCCTATTACTTTGTCTAATGCTAGTGCTACCTTCTAAAGAGTAATGGACATGGATTTTAAAGGCTTGATCAATGAGTTTTTGCTTATGTACCTTGATGATACAACTATTTTTTCCAAAGATGATAATGACCACATGAAACATCTAAGGCAAGCCTTTGAGAAGTGTAGAGATTTTTTATTTTTGTCTTAATCCAATGAAATGTATTTTTGTTGTTCATAAAGGCAAGTTACTAAGTCACATTATCTCAAAAGAAGGCTTGTCTATTGATCCTGAAAGGATTGAAGCCATTCTAGGCATGTCTTTGCCTCTACACAAGAAAGGTTTGAAAAGTTTCTTAGGTAAGATCAACTTCATAAGAAGGTTTATTCTAGGATTTTATACTTTGGTGAAGCTTATTACAACCATGCTCAAGAAGAACCAAGCTTTTGCTTGGACAAAGGAAGGTAAGAATAGTTTTGAGGCAATCAAATAAGTAATTGCCTAGTATCCTACTCTCTTGAACCCAAACTTTGATAAGGATTTCATACTCTATACTTTTGCTAATCTTGACACAATCTCAACTATGCTTATGCAAAAGAATGATGAAGAAGTTGAACAACCCATCATATTTTTAGTCAGTACACATTTGTTGAGAAGGAAGCTCTAGCTATGATAAGAGGTTTGAAAAAGTTTAGGCACATTGTTGCAAACAATATGATACATTTCATGGTCTCTCATCCCAGCACCAAAGATTTCCTCATAAACAAAGACCTCAATGAGAAGAGAGCTAGGTGGATGAAAAAGGTAATGAAATATGATGTTGATATCAAGGTAACCAAGTAGATAAGAGGAAAGGGGTTGTGTGAACATCTAGCTTCAGATATTGAAGGGCCAATGGAAGAATTTTTGGTCAATCAAACTCATCCCCAACTAGTTAGTCACATACCAATTCAAATTTGGACACAAGACATCATTGGTTTCCTCCATAATGGTGATTGTCTTAATGGTTTGAACAAGTCACAAAGAAGGTATTTTAGATTTTAAACCATTCCTTATTGTCTTGTAGATGGTATTCTCTTTCAGAAGGATGTGAATAGTGTGTTACGAAGGTGTGTTGACAATGATCAGTTTGGCATCTTGCTGGAAAAGTTTTACAATGGTGTAGATGGAGGTCATTTCTCCCCAAAAACAATAGCTACAAAGATAATGAGGGCATGGTATTATTGGCCTAGCCTTTTCAAGGATTTTTATTCTTGGGTTAGGAGTATTTTCCTTAATGTGCCTTCTTTGTAGGCAAACAAAAACCTGCAGCCCTTACATTAATTCCTATCTAGGTGGACTAGCCTTTCATGCAATGGGGCCTTGATTTCATTGGTATGATCAAACCTTCATCAAGTGCTGGACATAAATGGATATTGACTACTACTAATTACTTTACAAAGTGGGTAGAGGCTATTTCATTTAAGGAGGCAAATGAAAATGTAATCTTAGAGTTTTATGAGAGTATCATAACAAGATTTGGGGTCGCTTATACTATCATTTCTAATAATTCACTTGCTTTCATAAGTGATAAAACTTTTGAGTTGGAAAACAAGAATGGAGTTTACTTGAGTACCTCATCTAACTATACCCTCAAGGTAATGGATTGGCTAAGTCTACTAATAATAATCTCATCAATATCATCAAGAGGAAATTGGAAAACAATCAAAGAGCATGGAATGCCAAGTTGAATATAGCCTTATTGGCTGATAGGATCACTCCTAAGAGATCAATTGGTAACTCTCCCTTCGTGCTAGTTTATGGGAGAGAAACTAGGCTGTCCATCTCTCAAGAGATCCCTGCTCTAAGACTTGCACATCAACTAGAACTACTATAAAATACTCTAATGGAATTTAGATTGATAGAATTAATACAACTAAAAGAAGCAAGGGACAATGCACATAAGACCATGGAACACCACAAAGTATTCATGAAGAAATCCTTTGATAAAAGAGAAAGTACAAGAGTGCTCAAGGAAGGTGACTTGGTTCTAAAATGGGATGAGGATAGAGTAAAAATAGGTAAACATAAAAAGTTTGATTCTTTATGAAGTGGCCCTTACATCATCAACAAGTGCAAGAAAAGCACCTCCTTTCATCTGACCAAGATGAACAGAGAAGAATTACATATCCCTATTAATGGGATACATCTAAAGTTTTTCTATTAGTCCTTGCAAGTCTGTCTTATAAATAGTAGCATAGGTGTGTGTATTTAGTCTATTTTTGTTTCATTTTTTGTGTTCCCTAAGTTTCCTATTTGACACCTACGTGTTTCTTTTATTTTTCTTTGTGTTCCCTAAGTATTTAGTAGCACAAGTGTGTCTTTGCCTGTGTGTGTCTTATGTAATGTTAATTGTCTTGTAGTCAATCTAAAGTCTGTTCATGACAATATGAGTGCTCATTCACATGACTCCATACATAATGGAAGGATTTAGGCAACTGGTCATAGGCACAATAGGCTTGCCATACCTAGGAATCACCAAGAATGTTGGTCAAATTCCTCCTTAGGTTTGCACCTTTCAAATTTGGCCAATCAAGTACTTAGTTTTCCTTTGGAAAAAATGTTCTTTGACAAAATCCGTAATAAATGCACAAGTCTTTTCTTTTCAAAAAATTTATTTTCTTCTTTTTTTAAGTCTTTAAGCAATTATTTTAAGTTTTTTATTTTAAGCTTTATCAAATTCTTTTAGATAAATTGTCTGCACAATTTTTCTGAAGTTACTTTACAATTTATCTAAAAGATATCTTCAAGTCAAAAGGGACCCTTGTAATTTTTTTGAAGGGCACTTTCATTATTTTGAAGGGTATCTTTTGTCAAGAAAATTTCCACTTCCTTTTTTTGAAGGATCATTTGCAACTTTCACAAAGGGTATTTTCTTTGGAAAGTGGCCACTTTCATTTTTTGAAAGGGATACTTGCATTTTTAAAAGATCATTTCATTTATACCGAAAGGAATTTCCTATTAAGCACGAAATATACTGAGAGTGTGGGGGGTGAATCAATATATCATATATCTTATAAAAAATTCCCTTAATCAAATTCTACTTAATCAAACATTCAAGATATGTAATAAAACTGAAACATTAAACACCACACAAGAGAGAGACACCAGATATAACGTGGAAACTCAATGTGGGAAAAACCATGGAGAACAATCTCAAGTATATGAATGAGCACCAACCCAAACAATATTCACAAGCACCAACTTGTAGGAGCACCAACCCCTTTACTGAGCACCAACCTAGCAACTATTCGTGAGCACCAACCCACAGGAGCACCAACACCTTTGTCGAGCACCAACCCAGCAACAATTCATGAGCACCAATCCATAGAAGCACCAAACCCTTTGCTGAGCACCAACCCAGCAACAATTCGTGAGCACCAACCAATAGGAGCACCAACCCCTTTGCTGAGCACCAACCCAACAACTATTCATGAGCACAAACCCACAGGAGCACCAACCCCTTTGTGTATACCACACAACTATCTCTCAATGTCACTATCTCAACAAATGATAGTTCATTATAACATCCCTTTCTTCTCTCTCACCTTTGATCTTATAAGCTAGATATAACAAATACAAATCATATTCATCTCTCACAAATGCTCTTCTAAGATAGATAATACAATATCAAATCAACCTCTATCTCTCCTATTACAAATGGCTTCTCAAGCCTTTATTTATAGCTTTCCAAATGACCTTTGGCCTTCCCCTTTGTGACCCTTCAATCCTCATGGAAAATGGCACCAAACTTATATGACCCTTTATATCCTTGCCTTTGAAAAGTCTTTTGGTGACCCTTCATGAGAAAAAATGTCCTTCCCTCTTTTGTCTTTACTTTGGTGACTTTTCGTATTCCTCAAAGTGTCCCTTCATGAGAAATTGTGCCCTTCCTCTTTTGTCTTCACTTGGTGACTCTTGGAATTCCCCAAGATGACTCTTCATGGGAAAATGCATCCTATCCTTTTGTCTTTACCCCGTGACTCTTTGACTTTTCTATGGGCCCTTCTTTTGTCTCATATGCAACTAAAAATATATTCGTTAATATTAAATAAATATTAACACACATTAGCCAAGATATAACAATTACAAACATCATTAAATGCAATGGGGCCTTTATCACAAATAATGCTAGACCTTTGACATCAATGACAATATTTCTAACAATCTCCCCCTTTGTCCTTGATGGCAACCTCAATCCTGAAACTGCCACATCCTGTCACCTACACATACTATCATCTAAAAACATACAGTAAATCTCCCTTATTGTAATAACATGTACCTATTCCCTATACCTATTTTTGCACCTGTACCTGTACCTATTATTTTTCCTGTTTGACATCAATGGCAAAGGGCCTAACTAGAGCTAACACTTAGCTCCCCCTCAATTGATGCTGAACATCAATGGTAGGAATTAATAGAAATTACTCCCAACTCCTCTCACAAATATTTGAATGTGTCCTTTGATTGTGCCTTTGAGAAGATATCTGACAATACATACACATTGTTCCCTGTCCTTTGAGTATCTACAATCAACTCATTTAAATCTTTTCTTCTAATCTCACAACCTTCAACATGAAACTTTAATGTGTATCCTTGATCACATATTTGACTAACACTCAATAGATTATGCTTAAGACCTTTTACATACAAAACATTCTTAGTCTTAATTCTACCATAATCCAAACTCAAAGTACCTTTTCTAGCTATCCTGGTAGTGGTTTTATCTCTGAATCTCACTGTGCCACCATTGATCTTCTTTAGAGTTATGAACTTAATTTTATCTCCTGTCATATGCCTCGAACATCTACTATCAATTAACCATGGATAATCTTTATTTCTTACATGCAAGGCTGTCTGAACCATCATAGAATCTTTAGGTTGTTTCTTATGCCATGAACATGTCTGAACCTTCTTTTTGATGAATAGAGCTTTGAAACTTTGATCCTTCTTATTGATGAATGGAGATTTGAAACTTTGATCCTTCTTGACTGACTCGAACACGCTTCAACAATATCGAGATATGTGTTCAAAGTTGTTGCACTTATAGCATACTATGGTCTCTTCATCAAAGCTTGATAGAGGAGCAAAAGAGTTGTGACTTCTGATTGACTCTGCTTGACTTTCCTTCTCCTTATTTCTAAAATTGTTAGCTCTTTTTCTACATTCTAATTTCTTGTGACCATATCCATTACAATAAAAATAATAGCCATAAAAATAAGACCTATCTGTATATCTCTGACCTGATTTCCTTTTGTAGATTTGTTCCTTCTAGCCTTCTCTATTTGAAATGTCCTTTGCATTCTTCACTTCTCCCCTTTTTGTTTCCTCTTTTGTAAGAGCTTCAGCATAGCTCTTTTTATTTGCAAATCCTATCCCTATCTTATCTGAATTTGCTTTTTGACTTTCCAATATCTTATTCAGCATGTTAGTGCTATCCTCAAATTTTGAATCACTAACTACTTTATCATTGACTGCTTTCTCAATATCTTCTTTTAAAGAGGAAATTTCAATAACATACCTTTCACATTATTTTCTTTCTATGTCCAATTGTGTTGTTATATCTTATTCATTCTTCATGGCTTCTTCCAAGTGTGTTGTTAAATCATCAATAATTTCCTTTGACTCCTATTCATTTTTCTCGATCTGGCGCTTTAATATTTGATTCTTCTTCTCAACAGATTTTAACTCTTCTAGGGCAAAAATGAGTTCTCCTTCCATATTCACTTTAGCTTCCTCCTCTTCTTCTTTTTGATCATCTTCATGTATGTCCATGAATAGAATCTCTTCTTCTGAATCATTGACTCCACTATCTTCGACTGAGTTAGGATCCTTAGAATACAAGATTTTCTTCTTGAATCCCTTCTTGGATTTGCCTTTGAAATTATTCTTGTATGTAGGCTTTTCTTCTTCATCATCATTACCCTTATTTGGACATCTAGCTAAAAAATGTCCAATCTTTCCATAATTAAAACATTTAAAAGGTAATTTTCCTTTATATTTACCTGTTCCTCTTTTTGGCTTGCGAATGAATAGTGCTCCATTGTCATCTTCATCATCATTAAAACTATCACTTGATTCTTGAATCTTAGCTTTCTCTTTCTTTGATGTCTTGAAAGTAGCTTCTCTCTTTGAGGGTTTATCTTGTTATATCTACATCTCATTTTCCATGAGTATACCATGAAGCTCATCCATCTTTAGCTTGGCTAAATTCTTTATCTCCTCGATTGTTGAAACCTTTGCATCATATCTCATTGGTAGAGATCTCAAAACCTTTTGTAACATTGTTGACTCTTCCAACATTTCTCCAAGACCTTGAATCTGATTTACTATTTGATCAACTCACAAAAGATAACTTAGTATATCTTCTTCTTCCATCATCAAACTTTCAAACTATCTTCTAAAAGTCTGAAGCTTAGCTTGCTAAACGTTTCCATCACCTTTGTAAATATTCTCAAGTTTTACCCAAGTTTCATGAGTAGATTTACATTGCATAACTTTAACAAATTTAGATTCACATAAACCACATAAAATAACATTTAAAGCTTTAGCATTACATTCACTTGCCTTCTTTTCTGCTAGAGTAATTACAGATGTCTATGGCTCTTCATATTCCTCCACCACTGCTTTCCATATGTCGAATCCAAGGACCATCAAATAAGTCCTCATTCTTATGCTCCAAAAAGCATAATTCACCCCATCAAACAAAGTTGCCTTATTTGTAGAAAATCCTTCCTGTGACCTAGCGATCGTGCTTTCTTGATCTACCTTCAAGCTGTAAAATTTTTCAAAAAGGAATCTACTCTAATACCAATTATTAAGCATAGAATAAACTGAGAAGGGGGTGAATCAGTATATCATATATCTTATAAAACTTTCCCTTAATCAAATTCTACTTAATCAAACATTAGAGTTATGCAATAAAACTAAAACAATAAACACCACACAAGAGAGAGACACCAGATATAATGTGGAAACCCAATGTGGAAAAAACCATGGAAAATAATCTCAAGTATATAAATGAGCACCAACCCAAACAATATTCACAAGCACCAACTTGTAGGAGCACCAACCCCTTTGTGTATACCACACAACTATATCTCAATATTGCTATCTCAACAAATGATAGTTCATTACAACATCTCTTTCCTCTCTCTCACATTTGCTCTTCTAAACTAGATATAACAAATACAAATCATATTCATCTATCATAAATGCTCTTCTAAGCTAGATAATACAATATCAAATCAACCTCTATCTCTCCTATTACAAATGGCTTCTCAAGCCTTTATTTATATCTTTCCAAATGACCTTTGGCCTTCCCCCTTTGTGACCCTTTAATCCTCATCGAAAATGGTGCCAAACTTGTATGACCCTTCATATCCTTGCCTTTGAAAAGTCATTTGGTGACCCTTCATGAGCAAAAACGTCCTTTCCTCTTTTGTCTTTACTTTGGTGACTTTTCGTATTCCTCAAAGTGTCCCTTCATGAGAAATTGCACCCTTCCTCTTTTGTCTTCACTTGTTGACTCTTGGAATTCCCCAAGATGACTCTTCATGGGAAAATGCGTCCCATCCTTCTTTTGTTTAAAGGAAATGAAGAGAAGGAACTCAAAAATAATTCCTTTAGACTCTTTATCTGAAGGAAATAAACAAGCAATGAGCCCAAAGGAAAAGACTCGACAAAAGTTCTAAAGAAGTAAACATAAACAAATAGTCATGGACAATTCTTTTGAAGAAAAGGTTCAAAAATAAAAGTTTGAAGAAAATACCCAAAGGAGTGATGGCCTATAGGAAGTCAAGTTTAAACTACAGAGAATATCTATTTCTATTAAAAAGACTTGGTAAGAACATGAGAGTAGACAAAGCAAGCAAAATGGACAGGATGATAGTTCGAGTCACTGCTTCCACAAAATTGACAAATATAGGTGTTTAGAGGATTACTATCAGTTAAAAAGAGAATTTTATAATTTTCATCATGAGTTCCAGTAGTGTGATGTGCCAACTTCTTTGTTTTCAATTTCAAACTATCATGGATGATCTTCGATAGAAATAATTTCTTGTGCCATTCCTAAAATTTTGATGACACTTGCCACCATTCTCATGACTTGTTTTGGACAACTAAGACTCTTGACATAGCATGGATCACTCATCCATCTCTATCATGTATCTATAACTAACTTTCATGTCAACAATGCATGCCCTTATGCCTCTTCAACTTCTCTTCTCTCTCTTGTCTCCAAATTTTTATAAATTGAGCCATTTTGGCCATTACAGATAACCACATTTTTGGTATGGTGAAGCCTTGCTAAAATGACATTGCACTTTGCTTTTGGACATTGTATACAAGACCAATTATGAGTTATGAATTTCTATCTAAGTATGTGAGTGATGTATATTAGAGCTAAGTGATAGCCTCATCCTTACTCCCTTTATCCTTCATGTTTGAACAAAGGTTCTAATGTTAACAAGTCATGTGAACTGTGTTGAATGTATCAAACTCTCTTTCAAGTATGCAATTGTATATATGGTGTGCAATCTACCCCTTAGGTTAATTATCTTGTTGATTATCTCAAGCATGTTACCTTCACATTGAAACACTATGTTAGTATCTTTCAATGCATGGAATTAGTCTTGGAAAACATTGTTACTCAATGTAAGTGTGATAGTCAATGGAATAAATTCTTGATGGATCACATCTTTACCATAGTTTTTCTATTTTATGTAAATTCTTGACTCTTTTCATGAATAAGTAGTAGATTAGGTGATAGACACTTAGATAAGAATTAAAGGAGATAGCCTTTTTCAATCCTAGATAATCATCTCTCTTACAAGTTCCCACAAACTTGAGGGATGATTCAATGTTGCATTAAACTGAAGGAATTCCATAAAACATCATAGGGTGTATAATTTGATGACAAAAGTTGTGATCACATTAGTCTTAGGTTTTTATGCACCAAATTTCATGCCATGCTCTAAGTGTAGTAAAATATATGAGGGTTCAAATTTAGCCTCTTAGTCATTTCTCACTAAGTTTTCATACCTAGCCAATTTGTAAAGGATCTCAAATAGAGCCAAGTGGGTAGTTTGATGATGTTATAAATTGCACATGTGGTAGTTTTATGAACATATGATCACATGGGTCTCTTTATCTTTATACCAAGTTGATATGCACTAAGTTTCAAGTCATGCATATAATCGTAACAAAAGTTATGCATAAGCAAATTTTACCTATAGATGGACCTATGAACTAAACATGAAGATAAAGCAGAGATGTGATTAATACAAAGGGTCTTCATCCATCAACATGGCCATGATCTCAATAAGTAACTACCTAAAATGCACAAAGACATGATTCTATCAAATTTATGAGCATGAGGTTTTGTCCTCAAGTGAGATATGACATGAAATATCAAAAAAAAGGTTTAGTGTTGGGAACTGCAATTGGGATCATTCAATATGTCCTCAGAACCTTTGGGGACTTTCTCACTCAATAAGCCAAAGGTAGTGTCCTCATTGATCAAAAAGATGGTAAGGATTGTATTATCTAAGGAGCAAAAGGTGGTGGCTCAAGTTCAATTAATGACCTGGGAAAAAGTGTTTTTTATATGGCGTGCTCCCACATACTTTCTTTCTCTCTCTTCTCCTTTATATCCTAGTCTCATTCACATTAAAGGGGTTCTCAACTCTTATAACTTATCATTTTTCTTTCTGAGATGAGGATATTCATCGAGAATCTTTCAAAAGTGCTCATTTGATATTGTTAAACCCTATCAAAATATTATAAGAACTACCTTTTGAAGTAATAGGATCAACTATTTGCATGTCTCTTATCTTTAACCAGTGCTTAGCATGATTTTGTATGGTGAATTTTTAAAGGATATTCTTTCTAGTTTATTATCCTTTTACTTGCCTCTTTGAAGGTGTTTTCAAGCTATCTTGTAGGTCTAGATTAGTATTCTATTTAGAACCTCTTCTATGAAACATTAATGCAATTAGTTAGATTATGATATTGAGTAAGCCATAATTATATTTTGCTAATCCAATGTGTGTTCAAGCTTATATGAGTGCCCATTTAACTTTGGTACATCACCATTTTTTCCTTCATAGGAGCCCTTATTTTATTTCTAACACTTTTCCCTATAAAACATTAGTCTAACATTAGTTTAGGTGAGCATCAATAGGAAGTTGACCTTATCTGGAGGTTCAATTCCACAATAGGTGACCCATAGCCTAAGGTTGTTCCCATAGTTCTGATCAAATTGGAAAAGGCTAGAATAACCCTCTTCCAAAGGGTGTACATTTGAGTGGTAGCAGTTTCTCAAGCCCCTAGGGGTATTAAGGAGTTTGGGCCCAGTTGAAATGTCTAAGCCTTTTGGGTTTTCAAGTAATGGGATGTTTCCACCTAGCATCATCTCAAGTCCTTAGGCCATAAAAGGCATTAATGAGTTCCTTGGGGAATCAGAATCCTTTAAGGTTCTGAGTCCCTAGGATGATACCACCTAGTGGCATCATGGGACTCTAAGTCCCTCAAACCTACAAGATCCCCTTATGGTTCTGAGTCCTCAGGATGTTGCCACTTGGTAGCGTCACGGAACACTAGAGGCATTAGAGGATTAATTAACTTATTGACTTTTGCTAATCCTGTCAACTCCCTGAATCACTAGGATAATTTTTCATTATATCATAATAGGGTTTTTATAAGTCAAGAAAACTTTAGCTAAATTCCAAAAGAAAAAAATTCACTAAGGAAAAAATTGACTGAAAAAGCTAAGGAAGAAAAAAACTAAGGTAGGAAATAAATAGACAAATAATCAACATATAAAATCGACTAAGACACAAAAAAAAGTGAAATATAGAGAATGACTTGATGAATACAGATAAGTCTAAGGTAAGGCTAAATGTAAATGTTAGTGGACTACTACCATTAACATGAATGGAGCTAATCTTGCATCCCTTATAAAGACTCAACTTAGCTATAGATGTCCTACACTTACATAAAATGATAAAAATAAGGATGCATTAAGTCATAAATCAATTTCTCAATACTAAACTAATATTTTCATTAGTTTAGTTGATTATCAGAATCACAAGGTAAGCTCAACCTATCAAAACATCTCTTAAGGAGTTTCTCAATTATGTGAGCCAACTGGTCTATTTATTAGGATAAAATAATTTTAGTATTTACACTTAGACCCATTTCATTAGACCAAAGATAAGAAACTAAATGATAACCTTACCAAAAATTATAAGCACAAAATCAAGGGTTGGTCTTTAAAATCCTCTTCTTTCATTTATTAATCATTGTAAAGGTATCTACAATCAAACCTAAATGATTACATTTCAGGGGTACTTATATACCAATAGAGACAAGCTCTATTATAGTTCTATTTTATATTAGTTATCTTGTTATGGAAAAGTCTACAACAAATAGCTTACTCAAATGCTTAAATCAAGGAGCTCTTCCAAAAGACATATCTTTTACCAAAATTTCAACAATGTTTAGATTATATAGTCTTTTTTACTGTTATTTTTAATAACAATCACACGGTCATATTATTTATTTTCCACTCTTTCAACTTTGAATACCTATTTATCTATATAATTCATCAAACTCTTTAGAACAATACTCACCCCTATTTTTCATGTGCAACAATTTTATCCTCTTATTCATCCAATTCTCCACAAGGGATTTGTACTCCTTGAATTTATTTAGAACTTTAGATTTATTCAAAAAGAACTATATATTGGTCTTGTAAGAGTAGCATTATATGAAAGACAAATATAAGGTAAATGTGTTCAGTGATGGGACATCAATTAGTTCAAAAACATCATTGTGGAACACCTATAAGATTCCAATCACATGCATAACATTTGTGGGGAGTTTCACTCAAACTTGATTTCCATAGTTACATTGTTTATAGAAGTCAAAGTCTAAAGATAAATCATCCATTCCTTTCTTAATATATTTAGTCTAAAACATGAATATACATTCTTTAACAATATGAACTAGCTTATGATTCCAAAACATTATCTTCTCCACCATAATCAATGTTTAACTTCTTATTTTAAACTTTACCTCAAGAATAATAGTGTTCCTATATGCACTACTTATTGTAGTCACATCAATTCTTAATAGAGTACACATGCACACACTTCTTTCCAAGCACCATCTTACAACAATCTCTATTTAATGATACCTAGATATTGGCATCAATAATTTTTCTATTTGAAATTATATTAGTCACAAGATCATGAATGTGTAGAACTCTAGGGAGAGTCTTGATCTTCCTATCTATGAGATTAAACTTCACTCTTATGCTACATGAAACCTTGTAGGTTCAGTTTTCAACCATAAATACATCATCACCATAATATTGAGACAACCCTAATTTTTTTTTGCAGTTATCTAACAAAGTATGCAACAAAACATAATAAATTCTCACAACACAATTTAATACAATGTAATGTACCTCAGAAACTTTACAATAAGTACAAACAACTCACAACCAACATCCTAAGGATAATGTTATAAACAAATAGACTGGCATTGGGTGCATCTAACCATGTCTAGTTAGCCAATCATTAGATAAAAATATAGGATAATGTGGGTGAACAAGGCTTAATCATGGGGTCCAAATGACTAATCATAAAGGTCCATATCATAATCAGACTTACGCCAGTCTTATTGCATCATATGATCAATAGGTAGAGGTTTCTAATATGTTACTAGATACCAACATGACATAAGCATAAGAGTCATGAATCCTTTGGGAACCACCCAAGTAAAGATTGCTCCCATTAATCACCATATCAGGATCTAAGATAATTAGAAAGCCTTACTCCTTCAATCCCTTAATTGATGAAGGCTACACACACAAGATAAAAATCCATGTATAAAGGATTGTACTATTAAAACTAGATGAGATAAAGAATACTTATCTCAAGGTGGATGACATATCACACGAAAATATCCTAATGAATAAGCATATAATTAGCCTTAGAAGATAATTTATTCTCATTCTATGGGATCACTTAACATGATGCATGATCGACATCCCATAGTCCAACCAAAGGGAGTCACACACCTAAACGTTGTTGATTTATCTAATAGTTAGCATATCATGTTATTATAAAACCCTAGGCATTCATGCCATCACATTAGCATGCACTAACTTATATGTTTATTAATGGAAAGTATTATTTAGTAAAACATTGCCTAGGTAGATTAATTAATCATATAGCCACGTGTTAACGATTTCTATTGCCTACTAATTCACATCCCTAATTTGGAATTATTACCAACACCAAATATATCATGAATTTTATTGATAAGGATAAGATTTGATTTTAAATATGCACATAAATAAAATGACCAATGACTATCCATTCTTATATAATCATTAATGACAAATAACCAACATCCATTAATCTAGAGTTCATCACAAACGTTTAAATTATTAGCATTTCAAAAAAACATGACTTATGTCTAAACCACAATAACAATTTTAGTGGTATAATCCACAATTCATAAGGTGGGATCACATATGAGGGTCTATAATCCAACTTACTTCATTTATTATGCAATGGAAGTAAGCTCTCTTAAATGATAATATAACCTCTAAACATTTATTTCTATAATATATTGATGAAACACATTTCTTAAATCAACAAGAACTATTTTCATAACTATTTGCAACATCACATTTTCAGCAAGGTTATAAACATGATAAGACCATGTGATTTTTAACATGCTACCAACAAGGAATTTCTTATAACACTATGGTAACTGATTGAATAAATCAAGTACAACTATTGATTTCAGCTAAGGCTATAACCATGAAAGCTATAAACTCATAAAATTTCATCACAAAATAATATCAAGGGATGTGCCTTTAATCATACAACGGGTTGTATACTTGTCTATGGCTATGGATTTAATCTCAATTCTAACCCATTACCAACATATTCCCAATAACAATACCTTTCAATATAGTTAACTATCACCATGCTACTAACATGACCATGATACAAGTACATTTGTTAAATAGGCATCCCGTGCTATCAAAAAGTCAATAGATAATATTTATCATAACATTTAAATACATAAGCACAACTCCATTAAGGAAATGCAAACCTCTATATGTCTCAACATGCCATAAGACAACACCATCTTAATTGTTATATAATTCAAGGTTAAAACACTATGGCTTAGTTATTCCAATGATAACCTTATTGTAATTTCATGTCTACTTAAAATAAACCAACATATCACTAAGTTATGTTCATACAACAACATATGTAGATCAAGTGTAAAAAAAAACATTATAATTACATTACCTCTCATATGGTAAAAAGAGTCTAATATAGATGTACCCAAGGGATAAATACAATTGGTTAGAAATATATAAATCAAGCAACTATCATCAAGATTGCCTCCTATGTCAACAACATAATCAATAATGTCCTTTTTCCAACAACCAATATTACAAACTACATGATGTAATAAGATGAACTACAACATAAAATGAGTAATCAGTTATAATCTGATGGCCCAACAACATATGCCAACAAGCACAAACAAGGGGAGTTACCACATGCAAACCAAGTACAACAATGAAGAAGGATGAGCACTACAAGAGGGAAACCCCTAAAAACCAACCCTATGAGCCCTTTATGAGTAGCCCTCACCACCCCAACCATCAACATGGTCGAGAGTTTTGGCAACCAGGTACTCGGGCATGGTAAAAGGTACACACATAATACTAAACCACAAGAAAGGACTTAAAAAACTACCAACCAAGATAAAAGAAATAATTCCTAAAGCATAAGAACATACATTGAGCTAAACCATGGCTTATTTGAGTGTAAAATAATTAAACATGAAGGGTCCAACTCCCAATAACCACACAACTCAATTGAGTCAAAAGAGGAAGTATAACACTCATTAATAAAATTTAGATTGACTTGGCTTTAACATAGCTAGGTTCGGTAACATTAATTTATTCACATAGTTCAACAGCTCTGAATAACTAGGGGAAAAGTGACCACATTAAAAAAAAAAGGAATAACCCTTTAAATAGTCCTAGGCTAGAAATTTCAACCCAACCGATTGAGGAAAACCCCACTCTAATCACAGAGTATAACAATGTTAGCATAATTATTCGGTTTGGCAAGGAAGGAACAAATAAAATTCTACATTTTTTATTCCACAAAGTCCTATGACATGTATATATAACCATATATATATTTACATGGACTCCAATATTTAATAGTATTAAATAATCCTGGATTCTTCCTAATTCCAACATATCTAAGTATTTATGATGAGTCATTCACCATATATATATATATATATATATATATATATATATATATATGGTGAATGACTCATCATAAATACTTAGATATGTTGGAATTAGGAAGAATCCAGGATTATTTAATACTATTAAATATTGGAGTCCATGTAAATATATATATGGTTATATATACATGTCATAGGACTTTGTGGAAAAAAAAATGTAGAATTTTATTTGTTCCTTCCTTGCCAAACCGAATAATTATGCTAACATTGTTATACTCTGTGATTAGAGTGGGGTTTTCCTCAATCGGTTGGGTTGAAATTTCTAGCCTATGACATGTATATATAACCATATATATATTTACATGGACTCCAATATTTAATAGTATTAAATAATCTTGGATTCTTCCTAATTCTAACATATCTAAGTATTTATGATGAGTCATTCACCATATATATATATATATATATATATATATATATATATATATATATATATATATATATATATATATATCTATATATATATATATATATATATATATATAGTCAACAACAGGGGGATTCAAAGAAGACATAAATAACACATATAACCCTGTCGTATGTAATTTGAAGGATACCTAGTTGTTTGTTTAATTTAGGGGGTGTATGTGTGTGTGTGTGTAGAGGCAGTATATATATATATATATATATATATATATATATATAGCATCTAACAATCTACCTTAGTATTTTCTCTAACCACAACCTGGTTTTAAATATGAAACAAGAAATTAAAAACATAAGATATATCCTACCTCAAGAAGTCAAATAAAACTAATTTTTTTCTCTTTACAACCAAAATTTGGCTTCCTTTACACCCTCTATCAAAAGTATGGTGTACGACAACCCATTAGGGGAAAAATAAGTTAAATTAATTCATAAAAACATGGTAGTATGAAACCCCCATAGTCAATAATTGAATGCAACTATAGGTTTGGTAATATAGTCATGGTATAGGTGCATTAAGGGAAATTGCAAGCCCATTAATAATCAATATATTTACCAGATTGGGAGATAAAACTAGAAAGCAAATTGCATTGACTAGGGTATGTTAGTTTTAGCACCCAAGGATAAATTGGTGAAATATATGGATTATCATTATTTTCTTTCTTCAATCAAGATATTAATTCTACCATTTACAGATGGATTACCCATCCAATGTTTTATCTGAATTTCAAGCCATACTATGACCTACCTACATATATCTCTCTCCATTCTCCACTGTCTCTTCCTACACTGCATCTCCTTCCTCTTTTCCTTGCATTCTCTACATCCCTCTATGTCTAATTTATTTCCTCTCTTTTATCCTTCTCCTACCCCCATTCCACTTGTGTTCTCTTTTCTCTTTTCCTGGCTATGTGTATACTCCCACACCTCATGCCTTCCTTTCCTCCATCAATGCCTACCTCTTATCTTATTTTCCCCCCTCCTTTCTCATATCTCCTGCCATTTTCTTCATGTTCTCCTATTTTCCCAAAACCTTCCTTTCCAATCCTTCACATCAGGTCCTCCTTTCTCTCCCAATGCCATACCATTGTATTTTTTCCACTATGCCCTATCTCCTTAGCATATATGCCTAACACATCATACCCATACCTAAACCCATACTCCTTCCTGCACAAGCCATGCCTCTTCTTCCTCAATATGCCTAGTCAAGCTAGCATCTTTTTTAGTCAATGCCCTTTGGCGTATTTTGGCAAACCATCTATCAAAACAAAACAAAATAAAATAATGGAATACACACACACACACACACACACACACACACACACACACACACATACATACATATATATATGTATATATTTATATATATATATGTATATATATGTATATATATGTATATATATGTATATATATATATATATATGTATGTATATATATATATATGTATATATATATATATATGTATATATATATATATATATATGTATATATATATGTATATATATATGTATATGTATATATATATGTATATGTATATATATATGTATATATATATGTATATATATATGTATATATATATACATATATATGTATATATATACATATATATATATACATATATATATATACATATAATATATACACATATATATATGTACATATATATACATATATATATACATATATATATATACATATATATATATATACATATATATATATATATATATATATACATATATATATATATATATATATATATATATATATATATATCACAATAACTTCAAGTTAGTAAGAATTAATTAACATAAATAAATTATTATATAATAGAAAATGTAAGGAAATAAGATAATAGAATTAATAATAAAATAATAAAAATGGCAATAATAAGTGAATCCATCAAATTGATAAATAAATAATTATAATCAAAAATATAAATATGAAATGAAAATAATAATAAAATAAGATCTTAAGATAAATATTGATAATAAAATCTTTAAAATCATTAATCAATAAAATTAAAAATTTGATCAAGATAATAGAATCAATAAATTCATAAAATAATAACTCAATGAATATCATTAAGTTAATATAATAATAAATAACAAAATCATTAATGTACATAATTAACAAGGTATAAATTGACCATATAATAATAATCACCAAGATCATTAATAGACTAGTAATTACCAACATCGATAAGTTACCAAGACATTCTTCAGGGTCAAGAGACCCATACGGATCTAGACACACCCAACCAACTAGGTTAAAAGATGAACCATACCCATGGATTAATCTTATAGAGCTCACAATACCCGAGCATGATAGCTAAGATACAAAAATGACCTCAAGCACATAAGGACAGGCACAAAGAATGATGATACCAAAACTTGATACTCTAACATGGAACCCTACACCATGCACATGCACAGAGAGAGGCAAGCCTAGAAGGATGAAAATCAATAACACCAAGGAATATAATGATGGTGGCTCAATATTACATAGTAAATGCTATATATGTTGGAGTGATATTTTCACTGTTCAATCACCTGTGATATACTCGAGATGTCCAAACCTAACATTGAGCCTAGTTCATGGCCTGATGCTTGCACTCACAAAACAAAACATCAATAGTACCTAGACATTATCAATATAATAATAATAATAATAATAATAATAACTTAGCATGAATCATTAAATATGAAAAGATAAATCAAGTATAATCAATTGTTGTTGAGAAAGGCAAGAGTTAGTCCTGATAACCATGAACCCATGCATTCTCTATGAGGTACAATCAATTATTTCAAGAGGAATCAATGTCCATCAAGTAAAACATGATATATCAATAAACACATAGCAATGTAATTAACTAAAGTAACATATACATATACACAAGATAAAATGAACCCAATATAAGCAGTATACATATCAAGATATAATGAATCCATTGTGATCATAAATCATAATCATAACAAATCACCTTGGCAATCCAAGGTACTTGCATCACAATCATTTGAAAACAAGACCAACATCAATATTCATTAGCCCAAGTGTTTTCAAAAACACGTTAAATTAGGATAGAGTCCAGTATCCATAAGAGGTCACAAAGTCAGTTCATGACATCCTCCCCTCCTTAGAGAGGAGTCATCTTGGTGGCCAACAATAGTCAAGCATAAAGTTCTCATAAAGTGTCCAACAAAATTAATCAATACTGATACACAATCTTTCCACCTATTATGGGATGGTAATGTCTCAACAACATCTCACATGTATTACCAACCCATATCATCAAAAGAGTAGCATTATCTAATGCATTATGCCAAGTAATGACCTCCTTCTCATCTTCACATGTCCTTCATGACATTAAAAGGGAAAATAACACTTATGCAACACATAAACATTAGAAAATTCCACCAAATATGCCAACTTGGCTGGAATTTCTCTAATATTATGACTTAAAAAGGCCATGAAACATATCAAAATCTACTAAAACTTGTTATAATAGGTTCACTAAACCCAAAAATGCTTATGTCAGTCAGAAAAAATTCCAAGATAATAACTGTTATTATTAATGTAGCACTGCTAGTATAAACATCTCATCCATTTACAAAGGTGGTCACAAGGCATCACAAGCATACCATGTCCCAAAACATAATAACTAACACTCACCTTGATAAGCTTCCTAGCAAGGGTACTATCAAAACTTCCAAGTAGGAAACACAATTAAAGAATCGTAAGACCAAAGTGATATCTAAACTAGAATAACTATCCAAATATACAACTTGATTGAAGTCAATGTCACTTATGTCAACCCACATAGACCTACCATATGAGGTCAACAATCATACAATCACCTAATCCCATTACATTGCAACTAGAATATAAATCAATAATGGAAATATTCCAATAAAACATTATGCCACATGTATAAGATTAAGAGAATTCATCATAGAACGTCATATAACAATGTTAGTAATCCATATTATTATGGTTACTCCAGTACATCGTCAATTGTTTAAGTGTTAGTGCAACATCCCACACCAACCATGTTGAACCATGGAGAATCCATACCAGGCATCACATACAAATTGAAAGCTTACAACATGTTCTCCTACACACATGTGATCTCACATGATGATTATAGGGATTACAATCCCAACATCTCACTGCACTTACCTCATGGTAGTATATAAAAATAATAAAATCCACCTGATCAAGACTTAGTGATTCTCTATCAGAGCACAAAATCAACTACATTCTAGTAATGCTTCTAAAATAAAATATATATATTCATCCCATAATATTTATAATACATATAAAAATAATAATACATTAACCAAAGCATGGTTATACTAACAGGCCAACACATGCATGCATCTTAGCAAGTACCACCTTGTTGATTAGCAAACTATCCAAGTCTATAGGACTAGTTAGTGCTTCACAAGGGCAAGCAGTAAAAATTCATAATGGTTGATTCCACTAGAACCTCCAAGAAGTGGATAAAGGAATGATAAATCCATAAAGTGACCATTATGCACTTAGATCCCATGGCCAACTCATGGCACATGTGGTACACACTCTGAATGAATCAAGTGGTTACTTATGCAAAAAAGAAAAGTGGATTTTTAGCCTATATGAGAGACTCCAATTCCTGGCCCATACATGGTCAAAATAATTATGGATGTAGTGCTTCTCTACTCTCAACCTCATACTCACACCAATACTCAATCCTAGAGTAGTGAATGTGAGATTACACAATAGAATACAACATTATATCTTAGAAAGTCTAATCAAATAGAATTTGGTTTCATGCATAAAAACACATAACATGAGTGGTGTATGACCATATTACCACATATTAAATATGATATCAATCAAAAATTTACATTTATTCCATGATAAGTGCACACAATATTCATGCAACAATTTAAAACCAAAGATCAAAATAAGGTCTACATGATTGACTTCAAAAGTCGAATATCACTTTATTCAAGTGATTGACTATCATTCACATGTTCAACCATTAATAACCTACCATTAAGTCTATATAATTCTCACATAACAAGGCTAATATCAAGAAGATAAATGAAAAACCACAAGGTGGTTACATACACATCGGATTTAAAAGAAACCAATTTACATGATTTGACATAATCAACGAAATGTAAAAGTCCACACAAAAAGGTTGGTATTCAGTATTCAAAACAAATAAATGAGAGTCCACAAGGCCAACCATATTCATAAGCATAATAAAAACACACATTACATGATTTAACAAGACCAATGAAAGTAATAACTATAAAACACATAATAGTTAATATACAAGGAGGAGCCACATGAAAATAGGTCACACATAAATGACTTAGGTGTTTAATAATTATGCCAAGGTACTTAACATCACAATAATCAATACACATAATGGTGAAGTACAAGGGTTCATGACTCCCATTGGGTCACCTGATGTCTATATGTCACCCAAATGATACCAAATAACCAACATATAATACACATGATCAATCCCAAGGATCTTGGATCACAATAATCTTCTCTCAAAGAAGGTGATGTTCTAATAAGGCCACAAAATCTATCTCCATGAGTTTCTAAATATCTACTATATTTGTACATCATGGGTAGATGGCTCATGCTAACTGGTAGTAATAAGAGATCCTCAAAACTCTCTAACTTACCCAAGAAAGTCAATCACACTCACCCACTAGACCCTCTAGGCTCAAGTTGCACCTTTGGACCTCCCAAGATATTATACCTTGACATCATTGGGTACTTTCCCATGCAAACTATGAATGGCCGCTAAGGTATTATCTCATGATTTCAACAACAAGATTATATCACTATTCTTCTAGTTGACTTAATCCAAGAGTCAAAGATTAAATATTAGTGATCGCTTGGATGCAACACTACTTTCAAGAAAGAGCAGACTTAGCCAAGGCATGAGATGGATGATAGAAAACTACCTTGGTAGTTATAGTTTCCCACAATCACAAGCTCAACTGAACTCAAAATAAACATCCTCAAGGATGCAAGTATATCTATAACGCTATAGACATCCCATGGGTATCAAAAGATAGTCAGGATTTTAATTAAACATCCTCTTGGATGCATCACTCAACCAGAATCGAATAAACATCCCCATAAATAAAACATACCCATGTTCATCATGACAATATCATGAAAATCAACCTATCCATGATCAAATAACCATCATCAATGTAAACACATATTTGATCAAAATAACCCAAAGATGTCAAAAAGGAAAATAAACATCCCTACAAACTTATTTATTTTCAACCCTTTGGAGTTACAAAACTACATGGTCCTCTATCTAATTCAAAGAGACCAAATACATAAACAAGATCAAGCTCTTAATACAGCTCAAGATGCTCCCTCAATGTAGAAATCTCAAGCCTCACTGATTTACCCAATTAAATCTGACACCCTTACCCTACATAGCTCTCCAGGTTTGAGCTCAACCCTTGGTCTTCTTCAGGTCAGGATGTTCTAAGCATCTACTGATGACTCACCCATATAAGTCAACAATGTATACCAAATGTCATTTCCACATTTCTAAGGTGAAGCGGTGATCACTAGACTTTCATTGACTTTCCCATATAATTCAATGGTAGACTAGTGATGTTTACCCCAAACGTAATCAATGTGGGAAGGGTTGACCCAACCAAAGCTATGGGTAGGCATCACAAGATTAGTTGCAAAAATTTATGGATTTATGAATACACACACATACATACATTCCATAATATAGGAACTTTACATCACTTTAGGCTTGCCTAAACAAGCACTAATCAACTCATCCAATAAGTTAAGTGACTTTATAGGGATCACCACATGACCTTCTCAAGCATAAAGGACATATAAAAATCTTCACCAGGCATACAACTTCGGCCATGGATTAGGATGCATACAATCATACAAGTTTCCAACTCAGTCTTAAAAAGACAACATAGACATACTGAGGTCATTCAGCCAATAAAGTGAATATGCATACACTAGTAAAATAGGCCTCCATAAAGATATGTATATCTACACTAGGTGTATTTATAGCAACCTAAAGTGCATTATGTAAACACAATCCTTGTAAGGATATGAAAAATCACACAAAAACTTAACCACCCTTTCAAGCACGTGCTAACAATAGTGTAACATGTCCAAACTCAATAAAAACATTTAAGCATAGGATTTGATACCAGATGAAATAACCCTAATTTTTTTAAAATTTATCTATCAAAGAATACAATGTAACATAACAAAGTATCACTACATAATTTAATGTAGTGCAATGTAACTCAACAACTCTACAATAAGTACAAGTAAATCATAGATAACATCCCAAGGATAATGTTATAAATAACAAGAATGGCCTTAGGTACATCCAAACATGTCTGGTTAGCCAATAGCTAGATAAATAGATAAGATAATGTGGATGAACAAGACTTAAACATGGGGTATAAATGACTGATCATAAAGGTCCCTATCATAATCAGACTTAGGCCAGTCTTATCTCATCATGAGATCAATATGTAGATGTTTCTAATCCATTGCTAGATGTCGACATGGCATAAGCATAAGATTCCAAAAGCCTTCAGGAACCACCCAAGTGAGGACTACTCCCATTGATCACCATACCAGGATCCAAGATCCTTTATGAAACTTTACTCCTTCATTCCCTTAATTGATGAAGGCCACACATAGGATAAAACTCCATGTATAAAGGATTGTACTATTAAAACTAGATGAGATAAAGAATATTGAACTCAAGGTGGATGGCATCTCACACAAGAGTATGCTAATGAATAAGCATACAATCGGCCTTGGAAGATAATTTATTCTCATGATATGAGATCACTTGACATTCTATAGGATTAACATTCCATAGGCCAACCAAATGGAGTCACACACCTAAATGTTGTTGATTTATCCAATAGTTAGCATATCATGCTATTATAAAACCTTAGACATTCACAACACCACATTAGCCTGTGTATAACCATGCAAAAGTTCATTACTTAAATAGTCTTGTGAATTAACATAGATATTTATTACCTAGGTAGATTAATTAATCATATAGCCACATGTTAACAATTTCTATAGCCTATTAATTCACATCCCCAATACATAATTATTACAAACACCAAATATATCATGAAGTTCATTGGCAATGATAAGCTTTGATTTTATTCATGCACACAAATAAAATGACCAATGACTATCCATTCTTATATAATCATTAATGACAAATAGCCAACATCCATTAATAGGGAGTTCATCACAAACATTTGAATTATTAGCATTTCAGGAAAATATGACATATGTCTAAACCACCATAACACTTTTAGTGCTATAATCCATAATTCACAAGGTGTGATCGCATATGAGGGTCTATAATTTGGATTACTTTATTGCTTAAGCAATGAAATTAAGCTCTCTTAAATGATAATCAACTTCTAAACATTCATTTCTATAATATAGTGATGAAACACATTGCTTAAATCGACAAGAATTATTTACAACATCACATTTTATGCAAGGTTATAAACATGATAAGACCATGTGATTTGTAACATGATACCAACAAGGAATGTATTATAACACTATAATAACTAATTGCATAAATCAAGTACAAATATTAATTTTAGCTAAGGCTATAACCATGTAAGCTATAAACTAAAATGTCATCACAAAATAATATCAAGGGATATACCTTTAATCATACAATGGGTTGTATACTTGTCTATGGCTATGGATTTAATCTTGAGTCTAATCCATTACCAACATATTCCCAATAACTATACCTCTCAATATAGTTAATTATCATCGTGTTACTAACATGACCATGAGACAAGTCCATTTGTTAAATAGGCATCCCATGCCGTGAAAAGGTCAACATATAATATTTATCATAGCATTTAAATACATAAGCACAACTCCATTAAGGAAATGTAAACCTCTATATGTCTCAACATACCATAAGACAACACCATCTTAATTGTCATATAATTCAAGGTTAAAACACTATGGCTCAGTTATTCTAATGATAACCTTATTGCAATTCCATGTCTAATTAAAAGTAACAAGCATATCACTAATTCATGTTCATACAACAACATATGTAGATCAAGTGTAATAGAAAACATTATAATTACATAACTAATCATATGGTAAAAAAACTCCAATATAAATGTACCCAAGGGATAAATACAGTTGGTTAGAAATATATAGATCAAGCAACTATCATCAAGATTGCCTCCTATGTCAATAATGTAATCAATAATTTCCTTATTCCAAAAACCATTATTACAAACCACATGAGGTAATAAGATGAACTATAACATAAAATGAGTAATCATCTATAATCGGGTAGTCCAACATTATATGCCAACATGCACAAACAAGGGAAGCTACCAAATACAATCCAAGTGCAATAATTAAGAAGGAAGAACACTACAAGAGGGACACCCCTCAAAACCATCCCTATGATCCCTCCATTGGTGGCCCTTACCACCCCAACCATTGGCTTGGTGACGGGTTTTAGCAACTAGGTACACAAGCATGGTAATAGGTACACACATAGTATTGACCCACTAGAAAGGACTTACAAAATTGCCAAGCAAGATAAAAGAAATAATGCCTAAAACATAAGAACATACACTCAGCTAAACCATGGCTTATCTGAGCATAAAATAATTAAACACCAAGAGTCCAACTCCCAATAACCACACAACTCAATCAAGTCAAAAGAGGAATTATAACACTCATTAATAAAATTTAGATTGGCTTGGCTTTAACATAGCCAAGTTTGGTAACATTAATTTATTCACATAGTTCAATAGATCTGAATAGCTAGGGGAAAAGTGATCACATTAAACCAAAAAGTAATAACCCAATAAACAGTCCTAGGCTAGAAATTTCAACCCAACCAACTGAGGAAAACCCCACTTTAATCATAGAGTGTAATAGTGGTAGCATAATTATTCAGTTTGGCAAGGAAGGAATTTATAAAATTATGCATTTGTTTATTCCACTGAGTCCCATGACTCACATACACATATATTTGTGAACTTCAATATTTAATAGTGTTAAATAAGCTTGGATTCTTCCCAATTCCAACATATCTAAGTATTTATGATGATTCATTCACCATACATATATAGTCAACAACATGGGGATTCAAAGAGGACACAAATAACACATATAACCCCATCGTACTAAATTTGAAGGACATCTAATTATTTATTTAATTCAGGAGGTGTATATGTATGTATGCATATATGTATACATATACATATGTATATGTGTGTGTGTGTGTATGTATATGTATGTGTATATATGTATGTATGTATGTGTATATATGTACACACACACATATGTGTGTGTATGTATGTGTATATATATGTATATGTGTGTGTGTGTGTGTGTACATACATACATATATATGTATGTATATACATACATACATATATATATATATAAATATATATATATATATATATATATATATATATATGTATGTATGTATATACATACATATATATGTATGTATGTATACACACACACACACACACACACACATATATACATGTGTGTATATATGTGTGTGTGTGTGTATGTATGTATGTGTATATATATATATATACATACATACATACATACACACACACACACATATATACACACATGTGTGTGTGTGTGTGTGTGTGTATATATATATATATTTGTGTGTATGTATGTATGTATGTATATGTGTGTATATACACACACACATATATATACATGTATATATATGTGTGTGTATATATACATACATGTATATATATGTATGTATATATGTGTGTGTGTGTGTGTGTATATATATATATATATATATATATATATATATATATATATATATGTATGTATGTATGTATGTGTGTGTATATATATATATATATATGTATGTATGTATGTATGTATGTATGTATATATGTATTTATATGTATGTATATATATACATGTATGTGTGTGTGTGTGTGTGTGTGTGTGTACACACACATATATAAGTATATATATACACACACATGCATAGAGCATTTATATCTATATATAGCATCCAACAATCTTCCTTAGTATTTTCTCTAACCACAACCCAGTTCTAAATATGAAATAGGAACTTACAAACATAAGATATACCTTGCCTTAAAAATTCAAATAAAACTAAGTTATTTTCTCCTTACAACCAAAATTTAGCTTCCTTTACACCCTCTACCAAAAGTATATTATACGGTGACCCATCAGGGGAAAATAGGTTAAATTAATTCATAAAAACTTGGCCATATGAAACACTCATAATCAATCACTGAATGCAACTACAGTTTTGGTAAGATAGTCATGGTACAAGTGCATTATGGGAAATTTCTAGCCCATAAATAATTAATGTATTTACTAGATTGGGAGATAAACCAAAGACCAAATTTCATTGACTAGGTTATTCTAGTTTTATCATCTAAAGAGAAAATGGAAAAAATATTGATTATCATTATTTTCTTCAATCAATCAAGATAACAATTCTACCATTTATAGATGGCTTACCCATCCAATGCTTTATCCAAATTACAAGTCATACTCTGCTATGTCTACATCCTCTCTCCATTCTCCCCTATCTATTCCTACATCGCATCTCCTTCCTCTTTTCCTTGCATTCTCTACATCCCCCAATGTTTATTTTCTTTCCTCTCTTTTATTTTTCTCCTACCCCTATTTTGCCTGCATTTTCTTTTCTCTTTTCCTAGCTGTGTGTATGATCCCACACCTCACGCCTTTCTTTCCTCTATCAATAACCTGCCTCTTATCTTCTTTTTTCCCCTCCTTTCTCACATCTCCTCCCCTTTCTTCATGCTCCCCTCTCTACCTAAAACATTCCTCTCCAAGCTTTTGCATCAGGTCCTCCTTCCTCTACCAATTTCATACCCCTATCTTTTCTCCACTATGCCCTATCTCCTAAGCATCTCTGCCTAACATGCCATACCCATACCCTAGTCCATACTCCTTCTATTGCAAGCCATGCTTCCTCATCTTCCTTGATATGCCCAACCAAATTGGTGTCTTTTTTGGTCAATGCCCTTTCACATATTTTGCCAAACCATCCATCAAAATAAAATAAAATAATGAAATATATATATATATATATAATATATAATATATACAAATACATATACATATATATATATACATAATAAAATAGTATATTATATATATATATATATATAATATATATATATTACATAAAATAATATATATAATATATACAAATACATATACATATATATACATAGTAAAATAGTATATTATATATATATATATATATATATATATATATATATATATATATATATATATATCAGTTCTTCAATTTAGTAAGAATTAATTAACATATATAAATTATTATTTAACAAAAAATGTAAGGAAATAAGATAATAGAATTAATAATAAAATAATATAAATGGTAATAATATAAATATATATATATATATATATATCACAACTTCAACTTAGTAAGAATTAATTAATATATAAATTATTATTTAACAAAAAATGTAAGAAAATAAGATAATAGAATTTATAATAAAATAATAAAAATGGTAATAATAAGTGAATCCATCAAATTGATAAATAAATATTAATAATCAAAACTATAAATAGGAAATGAAAATAATAATAAAATAAGATCTTCAAATAAATATTGATAATAAAATCATTAATCAATAAAATTACAAAATTGATCAAGATAATAAAATCAATAAAATCATAAAATAATAACTCAGCAAATATCATTAAGCCAATATAATTATAAATAATAAAATCATTAAGATACATAATTAATAAGGTATAAATTGATCGTACAATAATAATCACCAAAATCATTAATAAACTAGTAATTACCAACATCGATAAGTTACCAATACATTTTTTAGCGTCAAAGACCTATACGGTTCTAGACGCACCCAACCAACCAGGTTAAAAGATGAACCACACCCACAACTTAATTCTCTAGAGCTTACAACACCTAGGCAGGATAACCAAGATTGAAAAATGACCTCAAACACATACAAATATGCACAAGAAATGATGATGCCAAAACTCAATGCTCTAACATGGAACCCTGCACCACACACATGTGCAGAGAGAAGCAAGACCAAAAGTATGAAAAGCGATAACACCAAGGAATATAATGATGGTGGCTCAATATTACATAATACATGTTATACCTATTAGAGTGACATTCTAATTGCTTAATCACCTGTAATATACTTGAGATGTCCAAACCTAATGCTGAGCCTAGCCCATGGCCTGGTGCCTATACCCATCAAATGAGACATTAGTAGTACCTAAATGCTATTAATATGATAATAATAACTCATCACAAATCATTCGACATGAAAGGATAAATCAAGTATAATTAACTATAGCTGAGAAGCGTAAGAGTTAGTCCTAATAACCATAAACCCATGCATGCCCTATGAGGTACAATCAACCACTACAAGAGGAATCGATGTCAATCAATTAAAACATGATATATTAATAAACAGATAGTAATACAATTAATTGAAACAACATATACATATATATAGGATAAAATAAACCCAACATAAGTAGTATGTATATCAAGATATAATGAATCCACTATGAACATCAATTACAATAATAACATATCACCTTAGCTATCTAAGGTACCTACATCACAAAAATCTAAAAATAAGACCAACATCAACAGTCATTAGTCTAAGTACTTTCGAAAGAATGTTAAAGTAGGCTATAGTCTAGTATCCATAAGGGATCACAAAGTCAATTCGTGACAAATATTATTCATATTAACAAAACCACTCCCTTGTAAGAGTAATATGATAAGATGTTAAGGATTCAATAAACCATGTATCATTACATGAATTCAATCTTGATGTTATGAGATATACATCTCCATCTCCATCACTAGAGACCTTCTCACTTTAGGATTGCATAACACTTACTAGTTTGAAATTTTACACATTTATTGCTTCACATGAACCTTCTTGAAGTGCCTAGCCTTGATGCAATTCTAACACTTCTTCAAAGCTCTATTCAAAGTTTTAGATATAACTCTAGACTTCAAGCACATATTCCTAGTATTTGAATTGCCTCTTTATTGTGAACAACCTAACATGAGTAATATGTTGTTCATCTGATATATTTTGATATACTTATGCCTCATTTCCTCTCATAATAAAACTATAAATACATGTTCCACTTTTATCTCTAATGTATTACTAGTGATAACCATCACTAGATTATCCCATGATTCTAGAAAATAACACAACAATGTGATACACTTTTCTTGATTATCTATTTTGACATTAGTGGATGATAATTGGCTTAGCTCATTATTTAAGGTGTTCAAGTTATTTTTAGCTAAGTCACCATCATTTATTCACAATAAATATAACTTCTTTCACGTTAATAGTTTATTTACCAATGGCTTATCTTAGTACAATGTTCCAAACTTATCCCAAAGAAGCTTTACAGTATTTTTATCCAAAACATTTAGTAACATTGAATGTGACAAACATAACCTAATAGGGATTCTATATTTCCTATCAATTTTCTCCCATTCTCGTGGTTTTATTCTTATGGGTGTTACATCTATGACAATAATCCATTGATCTCTATCTACCAATATATCTTCCATCTTATGTTTTCATATCTCAAAACATTGACCATTGAATTTAGTAATATCAATCCTAGTGATTCTAGTCATTTCCTTCACACAAATATCTTTCACATAATTCCAACTTAAGGAAACCATTTATCAAAGTTTATTCTAGCTTCTACAAATCTTACAACTAAGATTTAATACCAAATGTTGGGAATAAGCCTGTGAACAAAAAAAATATAGGAGAAATCTCTGTTATGTAAACCTTAAACAATAAAAAAAACACATAATATAGACACTTTCACTTAGGAAAACCCTTTGGGGTAAATACCCAACACAATTATCTTCTTGATTTTAACAAAAGTTGAAACTCTATATAATGCCACACCAATTTTCAAGGTTATGTCATTTTCATATAGTGATTTTTATATATTAAAATTCACTCACTTAATAACATTTATTTAACATTCATATATTTAATCAATGTATTATTCAACCTCTCCTTCCTAAGAAGAAGCATGATTTTACTTAGCACCCACTTTGTAACACCCACATAGAAGGGGAATCTACATTCATCAACTAATGATCCAAATGATCAATGTTTAATGATCCTTAACAAATTCATGTAAAATCACCATAAAGACATTGATAACACTTCTTTAGTCTAACAAGTACAACTAGACAAGTGTATGAAACACCTTGAGATGTCCTCTATTTCTTGATATAGTGCACTAGTCCCAGTACCTTATTAGGGTTCAACCATCACATTTTATATTTTAACCTTCCATTGTGTAATAAAAGTATGTAAAGATATCAACATCTCTATACCATCATTCCTACATGCTAACAACATTGTGAATTGTTGTGATTAGTTTCCACACAAAATTGTATAATTATCTCTTCTTACAAAATCAATATGCAAAACATCACACACAAACACCTTGAATACAACCCACCTTATGCACAACTACCATTATAGATATCCATGCGAATTTGAGGCATTTCCCCAAAAATAATCAACAAAAACTAAGTTTCTCATCCCCCTTTTGCTTTGTTATTTCTAAATTAGGTAATCACAATTTTAATCAATCTATTACAATTTAGATTAATGTGTTTACTAACACATTTGATGTAATCTGAATTAGTGCATAATATATGTTATTTTATATCACTTACTTATAAAATAAGTAAAACATTTTGATTAACTAGATGATTGCTATGAGGAATTCATCCTGATGTTTCCTTTTATAATAAGCTTTTATTTAGAGGTTATATGCTTTCTCTTATCTCAAGGTTGGGACTTATGCTCTTATTCCTTAATTTTATATTGTTTAGGTTCATTTACATGCATAAACATCTTTAAAATCATGAAATGTCTCATTGGATTGATTTTGTACTTGCAACACCCCTATATGTATCCTAATTAATGTACACATTACTTTATCCATGATGACATAGATGATAATAATTATGTGAATGATGATACTGAAGATTGGAATGCTAGTGATGTGTCCTTATATAGTGATAATTAATGAAATTATAATGTTATAGATCATATGTAAGAGACTAGTTCTCCCTTTCCTTCCATGAAACCTTTTGTTAGGCATGTGGTAGAACAAGTATATAGTAAAATGGAATCAACCCATACACTTCTTCATAATATTAAACTTATGAAAGCAAATGATCAAAGTTTGTTAGCTACATTAAATATATGGATAAATAAAACACATGCTACTTTATGTTTCTAACGATGTTCTTACACTTCATAATTATATGCTTTGAAAAAATGCTTCTAATAACATCCCTTGCAATGATGCTTCTAATGATATGCAATATGATGATGTTTCTAAGCAATGTAGATATATTCATACTTCTACTTATAATGAATATTTTAAACCCAAGTTTGATATAGAGAGTAGAATATGACCTATGAATGCACCTTTACAATCTATAAACATGATTTCTATTCTTGTATTTTCCATGATGTATGTAATGGGAAAACTCCAAAATAATTTGTTTCATTATTCTTAAAGTTTAGGGCATATAATTCTAAGTTTGATAATAATGTTATACTAGGGCAAGCTAAAGTATGAAGGATGATCAATCATCCTTATCCAAGAGCTTTTGGTATGCCTACATTTATCTTATTTAATGGATATGGATATTCTCATATCCAAATTGCACACTTTGTATCTTCTCTTGGAAAAAAATCATGTAATGGGGTAATATTACTTAAGAAAATCATCAAATTTAAAATCCAATGTTTTAAATTGGTTTTAAAACTTACTTAGTGGGTATATATCTATTGTATTCAAAATAGAACAAGGTTTTTATCTCACTTCAATAATAATAGAGGTCCTAGGTTACCCTTAGAGCATATTTAAAACCTTCAATAATTCCATGATTAGCCTATGAAATTTTAAAGATCAAGGTCAAACCAAGTTCCATCTTATGAATGATACTTGATAAGAACCTAATCACACTACCTTCTATTATGTATCATCATGCACATCATTTAACACGAGTGGGAATAAGGTCATTTTATAACTATCCTCAAATGAATGGAAATAAAGGTGATGATTGTTTTGCATTCCAACAAAAAATCAAGGAACTTGTGTATAATGGTGTAATTAAATTTTAGAAATCTAATGAAACATAGGGTAATTCAACATCTTTACCTTTATCTATGTAAAAATCTATGACAATTAATGTATTCCAAGCAGTTCTAAGTAGCCATTGGTAATTCGAGCTTTCATTGAATGAGAACATAGGCAAAGAATTGGATTTGACAATTTGATACAATAAAATACATGCATGGTTGTTTTTATTAAATAATTAGGGTATGAGGAAGGTAAGTTACAACATCTAAGTAATAATGAAGGGTCATTAGTTCATATTACACTTGTTGGTTTGTTTTGGGATTAAGATAATAAAAAATTTACTATTTTTACTATCTACCATGCTAAAATTCAATGTTATACTCATAAAATCATGGTTACATTAAATGGAATCAATATCAGATACTGTTAAAAATATTATTTCAATTGATTTCCAAAAATATTTGATTACACTTCAATGATATAAGACATATGAAAGATAATATGAAAAATGTCCTCCTATGGGTACAATGACATCTCAAAGTGCACAAATATGGTACCAGTGTAAAGTGAACTACAAGTAAATGAGGAACATAAACAAGTATTATATACTCCTAATATATGTGAATAACAATAAAAGTAAGAATCTCAAATTTTTATTATGGATCGAGTGTCAACCAATTGAAATATCTCTAGTGGATCCAAGATAATTATATAAACCAAATAGAACTATTCATGTTCATATGAAACCAACCTCAAATGTATATCCTCATGATTCATTAATTCATGAGAAAAATTAGGTAATTTAACTTTAGTTTGTATGACCAGAAGATTTAGTCATCTTGTAACTTCCCCATCGGGATCTACCTAGAATAACACATGTTTTTTTAATTTAATCGACGTATTCTTTCATGAGATGTCACCATAAGAATATAATTAGTGATCTAAATAAAACACTTTAAGTATTTTAACTGTAAAGTAAGCATGTGACATATATCCATCACTCATCACTATCATCAGATGAAACACAACATAATTGAATATAGAAAGTAATTACAAATTTCTAGCCATGACTAGTACAAACATACAACCACTACTGTCATGGTGCAATAAGTAAATAATTACATCTCATAAAAATAATGTCTCAATAATAATAAACTCAATATAATTTGCAATATACAAGGCTCCATGGATCGTGAGTTCCCTTAACTCTAGTATCTATGACAATCTCAAGTGTAGTCTCTAAATAAGTACTATTGTGGGGAAGGAGAGCATCATCTAAGTGCTTTTCTACACCAACCACGAACCATGAATCCCATACATAATCCTTCATCAGGGAATGACCCTCCCTTTATGGATGAGTAGATAGTGATGGTGTAAGAATCCAGAGAGACAAGCTAGTACCTATATGTTGTATGATTTCTAAGAACATGCAGTGTACCATAAAGAAATCGATTCTAACATGATATCACACAAATATGTAAATCATACATATGAAATGACAATGTCTAACAAACATTACTTTGACCAAAGTTTTCAATAGTTATTAATCTCTAAGATCAGTCAAATTCATACACACCACTTGATCGTATTACCTTCATCTAGCATTGGTGATACTAATAAGCTAGTGAAGTCTATCTCACTACTTACTTCGTACTAGTAATGCAAGATTTGGTTAATTTAATTATAACTAATAGATTCATAAAAAATTACTTTCTACTAGCATTCATAAAGCATTTTAAACATAAGAATAATCAAAATACATACATTTAGTCCATCAAACGTATGAATGAATCTCCACAATATTATTTATCACATAAATAATAAGCAAATAAGTACAGTTTATACCAACCAAGTATAATCTATGTTTAAACTACATAATATAATTTATGTTAGTAGGTTAAAAATATATAGTACATTCAATGATAAGCACTAATATCATAGTCCACCATATTATCTACACACTACTCCATTTCAAATAGCCAATCATAATAAAGAAGTCATAATTCTCATGAAAATGCAATCTTTCATTTCAACAAACTTGTTATATTTTTTTAAAAGGTTGTATGCTTATATAAATAGTGTTATATTCTTCAGGAAACTATAACTTAGTTATTAACAATAAATGGAACTATAGATATAGGCACACGACCCAACACACCAATATTTACTACACTCTTATAAAAATACCTAAATCTTTAAATATATATATTATTACATATTAATTATATTAATAGTATGTATTTCATATAAGTGTTCAACAATATATAGATATTGTATTTATATGTCGATAGTTATCTATAATTATAATCGAAGACTTCATATGATTCCAACGATCATTATAACCTTCTTATTCACAAAATACATTGACAATTTGTTATAATATATCAATATTCATGGAACAAAGTGTTATAATAATTAGACTATTTATATCCTTCCTCTGCTCTTTCTTAATTAAAATCACCATCAAACCTCTACATAGTTTAAACCAATATTAAATCTTTAATATTTCTTCATTGTTGAATGACAATTATACACAAATCATATATTATCCTTATTCAAATAACCAATTATACAAGCTTAGTTCATTTATACATATATATTTATTTGGATTTGTAATTATTTACTCTAATAACAACTAATAAATAAATTTGTTTTTAGTTTCCTCCCTGAGTCGATCCCTTTACACAGTTTGTTGTTTATAAGTCACTGTTCATTATATATTATAATCCATTATATAAGAATAATATTGTACAATGAAAAATAGTGATCATCATTTAAATAAGATAAGTGGCACAATGCCCCAAACCTATAAATTCTATGACAAGATTTTAAGTAGCTCAAAAGTGGTAATTAAGATTATATTGAGGTTACTTTGTAAATGTCCATGTTAATTCTCGTACAATTTCATGGTTTCATATTAAGTTGTATTCCCAAAGATTAGAAAATTACTATTTTTAATCATAGTAAATGGAGAAATATCATAGAATACAAGGTAAGCATTCAAAATATATTATAAGTCAGTGACTAAGAATTTGATCACTTACATTATATCTTATACAAACAAACAACTATATCATATTTGACTAGATATCATAGTCCTAAGATATCTAAACCAACTTTATAAACCAACTATCTTGTATACCATAAGATTACATATCATATACCTGACTATAATTACATTACATACCTAACTATGTATATAATAAGATTAGATACCATATCATATTATAAATATTGTTGACTATGATGAGTTTTTTTTTTTTCATATTAACATAGTTGGATTTCCAAAACAAATTTCAAAAGAACATTATATCATATTATAATGTATTAAAAATAGATATATTATAATATAACATTGACTAATATCACTATATTTATGTATAAAAATCTACACCACATATTTGGTTTATTGTAAGTTTGATATATAGTCATTATATTTCACACACACACATTACACAGTTCAAACTATTTTTTTTTGGTTAGATTTTAAAAAAAAGAATGGTTCACCCTATGTTTTTATGCAAGACATCTGTGCAAATCGTTACATCTATATAGTCATAATAGTTCACTCTGTGTGTGTGTGTGTCTATATATATATATATATATATATATATATATATATATATATATATATATATATATATATATATATATATGTTGTATATAATATTATGCAGTTGGCCATAACTTTATTTTTAAAACACATAAGGATCATAGTCGATTTACATAATTATAGGTTATGGTTTACATAATTATCATTTTACATTATATTTGTATTCTCCTATAATATTCAGTTCACCATATATATGCTAATAACTATATTTGCTCAGATCGATCTGCAATTTGCCACTATAACTATTCTACATAATTTGAAATTGGGATCCTAAATAACCAAAGACTAGTCACAGCTTAAATTGAAAGAGAGAATACCACTGCATACCTTATTGTATTTGGCATTCTTCAAACCTATAAAGGAAGTTTTGTGTCATGAAATTCATCACTCACTATAGAAATCCTATCAATAAAACTCTTTTATTTTGATTGACTTTAAGTGTTTCTTTTTTGGAAGTTCTTGGCTCAATGAAAGAATGTATTGATGCATTTGGAATTCTAGAGATCCATGACCATGTCACAAAAATACTATATGTCTATATGAATTAAAATGGATTTATCCCATCAAATCCATGGGAATATTTGATAGAACATCTTCAAGGCTCTCTTAAATTAGAGCAAGATTTTAACTATCTTTTTTAGTGAGTTTTTCTTCACTTCACATTTTCTTCTCTACATGTCATGCCCTCCCTTAAAGCTCCATGATTTCTTTCCTTTTTTTTAATGACTTTCTCTTTTTTAAAAGCTTCTATTTTATTTTAATTTATATTCTTCTCAAAACATTCCATTCTTTTCTTTAAAGCTCACCCCCTTTTCTTTTTGGTGTTCTTTTTTCTTTTCACTTTATTCCATAATTTTAACACAATTGTTTTATTTCCTAATTATAAATAATCCATTAAAATATAGTTTCATTCAAACATCATAACTTAAGGACAATATGACTAATATAAATTCAATCATATTCTTTTAAATTCTAAATGGTAAACCCACAAATATTATACCAAAATAAGATGGTTAATATAGTTACGTTTTATCAATCATCTAATGTCTTTTGTTATCTATTTATATTAAGGTGTTAAGTCCTATAATGATATTCCTAAAAATCATAAAGATAACTAGCTTATTTTCTCAACATTACTAAGACAATATGGTTAGTCTACATATGGTAGTACCATACATAATTTGCACAAACTTACATTTTCAAAAACATTAATAATCATGAATACAATGACACATCATAAACACACAGTAACATTCATAAAACAATCACATGTGATTAATTCCACACAAGTATTAAATTATGCTAACACACAAATAGTATGCATAAATAATTATCTAAATGCAAACAACCATCAAAAATTACTAATGTTAACCATTCAACTATGCATATAACATGTACTAACTAATATGGTGTGTGCAAGGGTTCTATCCATTCATCTATCATCCCCAAACACCTCCATATATGCCACCCTCTCTGATGATGCTCTCCCTCCATCATGTTCTAAGGGATGAATCTCTCTTGCATCCAACTCATGATAAGAAGGTAGTTAATCTATAACATCATGATATATATATATCATAAAATACTACTAAAATAATAAATCAACATGATCAAAATTTAAAGAATATATAGTAAAGCTAACTCATAGCAATGTGGTCATGAAATCAAATAAGCATACATATGTCCCATAGTAACATATGACTTACAACTTAGTTAATAATAATCAAATCAACCATAAAAATCCATGGATAATTAGATAAATTTACTTTGTGAGAAATTGAGATGTAACACATCTCACTTAACCTTACCTAATGTGATTAATTAATTAAATAGTCTAAATCAAGACACGCATTGTGCTGCAATGCTATATAATTTGAATATAATTGAGAATAAGTTACTTATTACTTTTGGCATGTGAAATTTATATTGAATAATACTAGACATCCATTTGACTAAACAAGTGATGGGATATTAGGTTACTTTTGACATAGTTCATTGCACATAGATTATTATTGTTTTCTTGATTGATCACCTTATTTTGAGTTGACTTTTTGATTTATACATGATTTTATATTGACATGTACATATATGGTTACGTTGATCATTCTTTTAAACCTTAATTTTCACTTGAATATCATGTTTTCTTGGCCCTTGCCTCTTGATTGCTTATCCTATTCTAGATATTCTTGCTAGCAATTTTATAATGTCACATATATACATATCCTTTACAAAAATTTGATTTCAATTTCCATTATTTGATGCATTTACACCTCTATGTGACATATTATTTTCCCACTTCTTTGTATTGTCTATTTATGCCTGTTTCTATAATGGCACACCTTAAACTTACACAATCAAATCTATTTTACGCCTACCTATCTTATGACACTCACACATTGATTATTTCCCACTATTTCAATTCACATATTCTTAGTTCTATTATACACCACTTTCAAACATGACTTTAACATTCAATGAAAGCACATAACTTTCTTTCTCAACATTTCTCTACTATTACATTTGGTGCATACTATGAGTTTGTATATGCTATTGATTATTTCAGATTCCTTCTATTATTCTATTATACACTACTTGATCTGATATTATGTATAGTTGCTTGGTGTCATTTTTTCTATGCATATTGAGTTACATATCCATTTTCTATACACATGATTTTCATGGTATACACAAGTTATATGCATGGCAATTAAGTTATAAATGAGACATGGACATATCGATGTGTGACATTTATCACACCCACATACAAGCTTTCCATATCAAAATACACACTCATAAAATTTTAAGTTTATATATTTATATGGCATTCTATTGATCATATTGAGCTACTTAGACTATGTATACATGACTTGATCTTTTTCATATTTATTAGAGTATTACTTCCAATGGATATTATGATTTGTTATACTAGATGGTGACATTGATTGATTATACAAACTAACAACGATTGCTCCATGCTTATTTAAAGATAATGATTTTGGAATTTATTGATATCATTAACATTTTTTTATTTTATATGTTTTAGTTTTTGTGGGTATATTGACTGTCTTGACAAGTCATGTGTTAGTTGTGTCATAGGATCCTCTAGTCCATGCCATATGTCATGTTCCTATTAGGTTACAATCAAGCTAGGATTTTTTGTGTGCTTATGAGTTATTCACTATGTTTTTAGGTGTATGTATGTATTTACATACTATTACATATCTTGTTTGAAAAAAAACTAATTGTTACTAGATGCATGGTGTTGTGATGTATATAAAACACATTTATAATATGTGTTATCTATTTCTATTCAATTTTGTCATTATTTATGTCATGCATCCATTTCAATTTTAATTATTATATGGTTCAATCACATATATAGATACATATGACAAATATTTTAAAATGAAATATCATGATCATATCTTATGTGAGAATAGCAAACAACTACCTTGGCCTTATATTACATGTTTCATAGTGCTTATAATGTTCAAATGATTTATACGATGACATATATTATCATGTTTTGTATGTATAATTTACATTATTATATTTTTTCAGCATAACATATGATGCACATGACTCTTTATTATAAGATGAGTGATTTGCAAGCTTTATTTCTCATATCAAAAAGAGGGCATAAAATGGGATTATTTCAGAGATTCATACATGTCAGATAGATATTTTCACATATTGAGTCAAAAAATATATTTAGAGTGGAAAAAAAATTTATATTGAGACATATTCTACATGATTTAAAGGAAAAATTGAAATATTCTTTGATATTATAAGAAAACAATTGCATTTTGCATGATTTTGAGGAACAATTAAGACATTCTATGATATTTTGGAATAAAAATTGACATTCTACATTGTGTTGTGGGAAATATAGATCATATGGGGCATGACATTTACTCATGAAAATGATTTATTTTTAAAAAAATAAATTGAGGAACAATGAAATGATGGGTAACTATGGTAATTGTATGAGAACTTTGGGTCTACATCTATCTACAATAATTGATCCTTTTATATATGAACCTAATTTCTATTTTGTTTCCTTGGGCAATGTGGTGGAGGCTATATGTCACTCAAATTCTAACATAGCCTTATCAATATGAGTAACTGGGGAATCTTACACTTCTCAACTCAATTTTTTGTAGTTAGATTTCTTTGGGGCATGATCACCCCACAATTTTCTTCAATCAAGTTCAATAAGTGGTAACTTAGTTCACATACTATCACGTGTATTCATTCCTTAGGTTTTCAATTTCAATTTTTTCATGATTTAGATTATTTAATATTTATTAATATGAGAATACATTGATAATCAAAATTTATAAATTATATATTCACACACTGAACCTTATATTGCTTTCTCATTTCTAAATTAGATAATCAAAATTTCAATCGATATATTTCACTTTAGCTCAATGTGTTTCACTTTAGCTCAATGTGTTTATTGTCATATTTTCTATAATATGAATTAGTGCAATGTTTCCACTATTTAATATCTCTTAGTGCTATAGATATATTTCATCAAAAAAAATCTCTTAGGTGTAAAATAAGTAAAACACCTACTACCAAAATGAAGTTATAAATATGATCATGTGACTTAATTAAAATGTTATGCTAGCTTCAAGTAGGCAACACATATCATAATGCATGTTGTATGATAAGGGTGTATCATTTTCCCCCTTTCAAAACAAATGTTGTCCTCAACATTGATGATTGCTAGATGATTTTATAGGAATGCTTCATCCTCTCATGTTACATTTTAACTATCCATAGTCCTCCACTTGATTAGATATGTTATAATCATCTTCTTCTTAAACCTCTTAGTTCATGTTTGAAATATTATATTAGGTTCCAAAATGATTCTTCCCTCTTCATCAATATCTAATAAATTTTTATGAACTTAAATTATTTTACCAATGACCTTATTCAAGAATAAACATGGAAGATAAGATGGATTTTCACCAAGGTAACTTATGTTGGTATTGATTATGTTTCCTGATAGTTTGGACCTATGGTTGTACATTCAAAAAATAGATTATGGATGGTAGCTTATAATCATAAAATATCCTAAATGGATACCTTTTGGAAGAATTTTCTTTCATAGGGAAGGTTCTTTTTTTTTCGATCCTCAACATGAACTTAATAATTTTTCACCCTTTCCTAAAAAATTGGTGGTATTTTTGTATTTGAATATTTTTATACCACTAAAAATAATTTTGTTGAAGACCCCAATGGTCCCTCTCAGAATATATCTTGCATTTGATGAGAGTTTACCTTCTTTTGTGACTTTGAATCATGGTTGGCCTATGAATTAGTGAATGGTGGTTGTTTTTTCAAATTATTTTTCAAGGCAATCATGATCTTCACCAATTTTTTCTTAATATTTCTTTGATTATTTTCAATTATCCTTTTATTTTTTCTACATCTCCCTTGGTGGCCATATTATACTATATGTTTTGTATAATGTACTCAAATTGGCTCACTTTATGATCTTTGAAGAAGAAATGGAACAAAAGATCCATTGATTCTAATTTCTAACCTCATCTCCTCTTTGTGATGATGTTTTCTTAGAGTTTCAAAACCCTTGCCTTGGCCCCTAATGTGAAATCTTTCCATACAAAGGCTTGACAATGCATAATTTGATTTTCACCTTTGACCAAACATTGATGAAATAGTTTTAGAATTATTTTAGCCTCAAATATGATTCTATAAAGATAGACCCCCTCTATATTTTTTCAAGCTTTCTCAAAATTTAAATAAATTATAAAAGTATTAAATTATATCCTATAGATCAAATCTATAAAAAACTAAAATCATAATAATTTGCTAAAAATTTACCACATAATCCTACTTTTTTCCTTGATTAATTTTCCAACTTTAGTAAAACACCTTGAAAAAAATTCCTAAAATTGCTTCCTATAGATCAAATCTAAGAAAAACCCTAAAATAACAATAATTCACTTTAAAATAATAAAAGCATTAATTTTTATTGTAGTTTCCTTGAGTGATTCAAATTTACTATGGTTTTCAAGATATAATGATTATTAAAAATTAGGGGTTTGAAAACACTTTTACTCAAATCAAAACTAGATACCATTTATAATGAAATTATTATACTGCTAGAGTAGATAATAATAACATATGATAATATAATTAAAATGGAGTAAAATATTTGAATGCAGGATGAGCCACTACGAGGGGAAACCTCCACAACCTTATAACTAAAAAAAATCACAATATGATGATATAATACTAACCACTACCTCTTATATATACCCTACTTATGCTATGGAGACACCCTAGGCCAACCCCACTACCAATATGAATCTATATACAAATGATCATGTGACTTAGTCAAAGGTTGTGCTAGCCAAAAATTGACTACAAATATCTCAATGCATGTGTTTTATACTAATGGAATAACAATATATAATGGGGATATAAGGGTTATTGGTAAATTTTAGAGGGTGTTTTGAAGGAAACTAGGTACAAAACTAGATTTTAGTTCAACCTATCATCCTCAAATGAATGGACAAATAAAGCTGATGAATATAAGTCTCATAAACGTTTTGAGATGATCAATAGGAAATAAAACAAAATAAAAGACATGACATAGGCTAAGTTAAATTTTTTTACAACTTAGTGAAAAAAATCTAAAATAATTAATCTTTTTAAATTATTTATGGTTGTAGCCCTAAATTCATTTGTGAGTTAATAAATATAACTAATATGCAGATAATAAGTGTTAAAACAAATGATTATACAACATATATACATGGTGTGCATAAATAATAAAATAAAAGGATAGAAGCGAATGTCATTATGTATAAATAACATGATGATTAGAAAATAAGAGAACAATATTTTTAGGTAGATGACTTGCTTTTGGTATATTTGTATAAGGAGAGGTTGTCTAAAAGAACATATAGTAAGCTCACATGGAAGAAGATTGGGCCTTGAAAAGTTCTGAGGATATTTTTTCAATAAATTCTTATGAGATTCAGCTACCGGTTTTGTTTAACATGTCGCATATCTTCAGTGTAGTCTATTTGTACCCTTACTTTAAGGGATAAGGGAGTGATGAAGGAGCAAACTCAAAATTTTAATTGTATATTTGAGAGAAAAATTTCCTAAGAAGGCAAAGGAATAAGTTGAGTTAGTATTGTATACATGATGCAAAAATAAGAGAAGAGGTAGTGAGAACAAGGTGTATCCAATCAAGTGAAAAAACATAGTAGTTAAATACACAACTTAAATGAGTGAATTTGAGGTTGACAAGTACAAAAAAACCATTGAAGAGCTCATGAAAGGTCCATGAGTAAGAGTTCATGAAAAAAAAACTACCCTAGGTGTGTAATTTAGGTGTGTTCAAGCTCACAAACAATCTTGCCTCGATCAAAAAGCTAAATTCACTTCTTGTGTGCATTTGTGAGCATGTATGTATGTTTATGTGATTTATTGATATGTCAACAAGGTTGCGCATGAAGAATAATATTGGAAATAATCCTTAAAACATTGTCAAGATTTGATAATATTATAAAAGAAAAGTAAAGATGGTTTTATTCACCTCCATAAGGTAAAATGATCCCTTTTTAGGATAGTGATGAAATTTATTCTTAATGTAAGTAGAGGTTTATGGTGATGAAACTGACACTAAATGTAGATAGTGTTTTCAAAATTGATGGTTTGCATTAATTGGTGTAAACATTGTTCTATATTAAATGATGGTTTCACTCACATTGAAGATATAGGTAGAGTAACTCCCCAAAACTAAACAACATGACATGTGGACTATTTTCCAAGATAAAAAAGGTAAAGGATATTTTTGAGTGGCCAACACCAAATAATATGATTTAAACTAATTCTTTACTCGGGTCAGCTAGTTTCTATTAGAAGTTCATCAAAAACTATAATGGAATATTTGCTTTGATATTTAGGACCATGAGAAGTGATAAAAAAGAGTTCAAATGGATTTTTGTAGTTGAGAAAATATTTAAAGTTTTGAAAAAAAAAATTAATAAAAAAACAAGTGTTAGTATAACCAAATTTTAACAAGGTTTTCTAAGTTGATTATGATGAGAACGAAACAAAAATAAGTGTTGTATTGATTCAAGAGGGAAAACCTATAGCTTATTAAATAATTATAAGTTTATTGATGTAAAAATGAAATGTTCTATGTATAATCAAAATTTCTATGGAATTGTGGAAGCTAATAAAAAGTTGAGGCACTACTTGCTACCAAAGGTTTTTCTTAAACATGGATCATCAAGCATTGTGATTTATCAATAATCAAGGAAGTTGAATCAATGGAAAATAAAATGGGTATAATTCCTTAAAAATCACTCATTTCAAAACATGTAATTATAAAATATAACAAATTTATTGTTATGTTGAGTAGAATAAGTATATTATTAATAATGATGCATGCTAAAGTAGAGGGATTTGATTACATGGAAGAAAAGTACAAATAAGATGTTGATTTCATAGATGCATGGAAAAATGTAAAAGTATGATTTGTATTGGTATAGATCCATGGATGGATTTATTTTTGCATATAATTAATTATTCAAAGGGAGATAATTATGTATACAACAAGGTTCAATGAGGGAGAAATTTATAAAATAAATGCATATTGGAGAGTTGATCACCTTGGCATGGATAAGACATTCACACAATTGAATGAGTGATAATATCACCTAAGAATGGATATAGATGCAAGGAAGTTTGTGCAAGCTTAGATAACATGTCAACATGCACATGGTACATGTATTTTTTCTAGGATTTTGCAAACCATCACTTATACCATATAGACCATGGTAGCCTTAAAGCATGGATATTGGGTTGGCGTAACCCAATACTAAAAAAATTAACAATTTAGTTTTTTTTTTGTGGATATATTTTTTAAGATGATGCATTTAATTAAATTTAAGAAGATTAGTGATAATGTTAGCATATCAAAGCTACTTTTACATGAAGTACTGAGATTCTTTAGATTGATAAATAGTACAATGTATGATAGGGATATAATATTTTTTACACATTTATGAGTAATATTATGGAAAAATTGGGTAAAATTTTACAATTTATTTCAACCTATCACCCACAAATGGATGGTCAATCTTAAGTTGTGAACAAAAGTCTTGGAAACTTGTCGAGATTCCATGTGGGAAAGTGTTTAACACTAATTTGGATAAGAGGATATCCTTACTTGGTTAAAAAGGGTTAAATATATAAAATAATAGAGCACAAGGGTGAATATCAAATATAAAATAGGAAAATTAATGTGCTAAACTTAGATGTACCATATACTAAATTTGGGATTGTTGTGTTGATGCTAGTGTCTAGGTTTGAGGCTAGCGTCAACTATGGAATATCAGCTAAAATAGAATGTGGCCACTTAGAAGATTCTCTATTCGGATTCAAATTTACTTTGGTGCATTTATATCTAGGTCATGTACTATCACTCTTAGTGAAATGGCAAAACCCTACATTTACATCTTCAATGTGACCTTGGGAGAAAATAGATTAATGGGCACTATTGTCTCCAAATCTTGCACCCCATAAGAGGGTTTTTTAGACCTCCTCTAGATTTGGGCAACATTGGGACATTTCCAGGCTTATGGGTGTGCCTATAAGTGAAAATGAACCTCTAGGTTGAAAGGGATAACTACCTGTATTAGATTTTGTGAAATAAAATCTACTGAACCAGCTTGTTCAGATGAAAAGGGTCAAAAATTTTCATAAATAAAAAGCCTAGTCTAAAATGGTGATACACAAAACATTATTATCCACAAGTATGCTCTATACTTTTACATAATATAGTAGAAGACAAGTCTATTCTTTAAGCTCTAGAAGATACCAACATAAATATTTCAATGTAGAGACAAAATGAATGAGATCACACAAGGTAAATAATTGGAAAAACAACTTGTATAGTTAAGAAAAGGGTTACACATATGAAAAATCTCATATAGTTAGAATTCACTCTACATGACCTGTTGGATCAAATCTTTTCTCAAAATCAGGAAGGATAGAGAACAAAAAGATAAAACATCACTTGTCACTCTGTGTCTCTTACATGCCTAGGAAAATGTCTAGAACTTAGAAAGAAAATAAAATTATGTTTATTTGCTCAAAGGTAAGAAAATGGAAAAACATTCCAAAAAGGCTTCATCATACTATCTATTTCTCTAATAATAATATCCCAAGGGCCTTATTTATAGAAAATAGAGAGAAGGGAGGTCCGTTATGCCAAAGAGAGGAATCAAATATGTTAGAAGTCATTTTCTTCAGCTATAACTAATTTTTATTAATGATTCTCATTAGGGAACTCTAATTGATTAGTGTCACCCTCTTGAATTCCATGGGCTTTCCCCATTAATATTTTTCCCAATGATTGATTAACAGAAATGGGATATTTGGGGAAGGTACAAAAAATGGTCCTTATCAATAGAGCCACCTGTTAGAAATCTCTTTCAGCCCCAACTGCTTCTCCTTGGCTTGTATATTTTTGCAATGGAAAGGAAAAGGTTGCTTTCATTTAGTTTTTCTTTGCCCTTTCCTTTTGATTGGTCCTCAAGGAATGACTCAGATCATGGTTCTATGTCGTCGATCTGTGATTAGATCAATCTTATAAGTCAACTAGTTCCAAAAATATGATTTTCTTATGTCCAGACTCTTTCAGGTTTTTTGAATGACTTCACTTATAAAAATTTATAATCAAAGCACTTGTTTAAACCCAATTTTCACCTATAGACCCATTCAAGTTTTTTTGTGTACTTTACTTATAAAACCTTATAAGTAAAGCACATTGGGAAACCTGATTTGCACTGCCTAGACCCTTTTGGGTTTTTCAAGCTCTTCTACTTATAAATTTCATAAGTCAAGCATGTTGGGAAACTTAGTTTATATTGAAATCATGCAGCACATCATGTATTGACCCAATAGCTAGTTGTCCACCTTAAATTTGACATCCAATGGCACATCATGTATTGACCCAACGGTTAGTTGTCCACCTTAAATTTGATGTCTTATGGCACGTCATATATTGACCCAATGGCTAGTTGTCCACCTCAAATTTGACATCCTACAACATGTCATGGGAATTCTAATCGAGTTTATTGCTCAGGCAATGGCTTAACAATTTTCTTGAAGTTATTTCCTTCAAAGAAAAGTTTGAAGGAATTCCTTTAAGAATTTTGCAATGGTTAGTTGGCTAAGCCAAAGGTCCCTTCAGGAACTTTTCCCAAAGGACACTTGGAGGAAAGCATCCTTCAAAAAAGTTCTAAAAGACACTTGGGGTGATTAATAGCCCCTTCAAAAAAAATTGAAGGGCATTTCCAATGAAAATGGTCCTTCAAAACTTTTTTGAAGGGCAACCTTTGGGAAAAAGGCCTTTCAAAACTTTTTCGAAGGGTAACTTGGAAGAAAGTGTCCTTCGAAAAGGTTTTGAAGGACACCCGGGCCAAAATTGACCCTTCAAGAAAATTCTTGAAGGGCACTTGGACAAAAAATCTCCCTTCAAAAAAATTTTGAAGGAGCATTTGGGAAAGGGCTGAGGCAAAATTGCCCTTCAGAAAAGTTCTGAAGGGACACTTGGGAGAAAAGTGCCCTTCAAATTTTTTCTAAAGGGACACTTAGAGGAAAAAGTTCCCTTCAATTTTTTTTTGAAGTGTCACTTGGATAAAATAAGTGCCCTTTAAAAAAATTATGAAGGCACACTTGGGGGAAAATAAAGCAAGTGAAGTGCCTTCAAAACTTTTTTGAAGGGCACTTCGGAGGGAAGCGGCCATCAGAACTTTTCTAAAGGCACTTCAAAGGGAAGTGGCCCATCACAACTTTTTTGAAGGGAATTTAGGGATAAGACAAAAAAAGGACACTAAGGCAAAATAAAGCCAAGGGAAAAAATCAATAAAGGGAAATCAAAACAAGGAAAGACCAAAACAGTAAAAGCCTAAGCATAGAAATGAGCAAGGAAGAATGAAAACCATCAAAAGAGGAAACACAAACTAACTATGTAGAAAAAGGGGCAACATTTTGGTGATTTCTAGGGGAGACATGCCTGCTATGTCCAAGACCAGTTGCCTACATCCTTCCATTGGGCATGGAGTCACATAAGGCAAACAAAAGCCAAAAATAACAAGCCCATGACTGAGAGAAAATAAAAGAAAAACATGACAAATCAAACACAAAGAAATAAAACCCCTATGCTACAAAGCACTTAGGATAAATAAATATAATAAAGGAAACACACAATAACAAGTATTTACAAGACATGGCTAGTAAAGTCTAGAAGCAAGACTTCAAGTGGATCCCATTCACCAGAATAGATAGCTCTTCTCTATCCATCTTGGACATCTAAAAGGAGTTTCTTTACTTTCACTTATTGATGATGTAAGGACCACTCCACAAAGTATCAAACTTTATATGTCTACTTGGTTTTGCTCTATCCTCATCTCATTTCAAGACTAAGTTACCTTCTTTGAACACTCTTTCCCTTGTCCTTTTATCAAAGGATATTTTCATGAGAACTTGACGGTGTTCCAAAGCTTTGAGTGCATCATCTCTTGCCTCCTATAGATACATTAATTCTATCAATTTAACCTCCATGAGAGTGTTTTCAAGTAATTCCACCTATTGTGCAAGTTCCAATGTAGGGAGCTCTTATGATATGGACAACCTAGCTTATCTTCCATAGACAAGTACAAAGGGAGAATTACCAATTGACTTATTGGGAGTGATTCTATCTACCCATAAGGTTATCTTTAGCTTGTTATGCCATGCTCTTTGATCAATTTCCAACATCCTCTTGATGATCTTGATGAGGTTCTTGTTGGTAGACTCAGCCAATCCATTACCTTGAGGGTAGTAGTTGGATGAATTACTCAAATGAACCACACTCTTTACTGCCCAGTCAAAAGTTTTAGCACTTATGAAGGCAAGTGCATTATCTGAGATGATTACATGAGGAGCTCCAAACCTTGTCACAATGTTTTCATATAACTTTAAGATAGAATTTTCATTTACCTTATTCAATGTAATAGCCTCTACCTACCTTGTGAATTAGTTCATAGTAGTCAATATCCATTTGTGTCTAGCACTTGATGGAGACTTGATCATGTCAATGAATTTAAGGCCCCATTGCATGAAAGGTTGGTCCACTTGAATAGGATTCAAGGGAAGAGTTACAAGTTTTGGTTTTCCAACAAAGAAAGCATATTGAGGAAAAACCTTAACCCAATGATAACAGTCCTTAAAAAGACTAGGCCAATAGTAACTGGCTCTCATTATCTTTGTAGCCATTGTTCTAGGAGAAAAGTGACCACCATCTACTCCATTATGAAACTTTTCTAGTATCATATCCAATTGATCATTGTTAATGCATCTTAGCAATACATTGTTCACATCCTTTTTAAAGAGAATGCCATCAACAAGACAATAAGGAATAGATTTCAGCCTAAAATACCTCCTTTGAGATTTGTTCAAGCCATTGGGACACTCACCATTTTGAAGAAAACCAATGATGTCTTGTGTCCAACTTAATTTTGCATTTGATCAGCGGGTTGGGTTTGAACTTGATTGACCAAAACTTGCTCCTTTGGCTCTTGAAAATCAAATGCTAAATGTTCACAAAAACCTCTTCCTCTTACCAAGTTGGTTACCTTAATGTCAATGTCATATTCCATCACTTTCATGATCCATCCAACTCTCTTTTCATTGAGATCCTTCCTTAAGAGGAACTCCTTGGTGCTAGGATGGGAAACCATGACATGAATCTTATTGTTGGAAACCATATACCTCAATGTTTTCAATCCTCAAATGATGGTTAGGGCTTACGTCTCCATAAAATAATATCTTACTTCATACTCATCTAATATTTGGCTGAAGAAAGCAATTGGCTGCTCAACATCTTCATCATTCTCTTGCATAAGCATAGCTAAGATTGTGTTGAGGTTAGAAAAGGTATAGATTATAAAAACTTTAGCAAAATTTGGATTTAAGAAAGTAGGAGATTTTTCAATTGCTTCCTTGATTGCTTCAAAACTGCTCTTACCTTCCTTTATCCAAGGAAAAACTTAGTTCTTTTTTGGCATGGTTGTGACAGGATTTACCATAGTTATAAACTTTGGGATAAACCTCCTTAAAAAAATTCTTTTCTCCAAGAAGCTTTGCAGCCCCTTTTTGTGTTGAGGAAAATACAAGCCTAGAATAGCTTCAATCTTTCCAGGGTCAATAGATAAGCCTTATTTTAAAACAACATGACCCAAAAGCTTACCTTTGTGGACAACAAAGATGCACTTATTTAGATTGAGGGATATGTCATACTCCTTACCTTTCTCAAACACTTGCCTTAGATGTCCCATATGATCACAACATCCTTTAAAAAAATGGTTATATCATCAAGGTAAACAAGCAAAAACTTATTGATCAAACCTTTGAAAGCCATGTCCATTGCCCTTTGAAATGTAGTTCTAGCATTAGATAAACAAAATGGCATCTTCTTGTAGGAAACATTCCCCCACTTGGTGGTGAAGGCTATCTTGAATCGATCCTCTTCATTTACCAATATTTGATTATAACTTGAATAACCATCAAGAAGTGAGAAATGTTGAGAACCTAAAACAACTTGCAAATTTTGTTTCATGGAAGGGAGTGGATAATGATCCTTAAAAGACACTCTATTTAGATCATAAAAATCCACACAAAGTCTGATTTATCCATTCTTATTTCAAACCAGCACAAGGTTGGATACCCAAGTTGAGTGATTGATAGGAAATATAAACCTAGACTCAATTAACTTGGTCAGCTCTTTCTTCATGAGTTCTTATATCTTGGGATTGGTAATCCTTTACTTTTATCTTACTGGTTTAGCTCTAGGATCCAAATCAATGATGTGATGGGATAGACTTAGATCAAACCCTTTCAAGTCTTTGTATTCCCAAAGAAAGATGCCATGAAACTCTTTGCATAATGCAATAAAAGCTTGCCTTTCCAGTGGAGAACATACCTTGCCAATCTTCAAAAGTTTGTCTTTAAAAATCAGAATTCTCTCATAGTTTTCCTCCTTTGTTTACATGCTCATTCTTTGATTCTTATTTTTATCATCCTCATTGAAGACACTCTCTAAGGTAATTAGGCCCTTGGGTATTTTATGTCTTCAGCTATATAATTTTCTCTTCATAGTGATCATGTAACCTCTTTTGATTTCTTAAGGAGAAGCCTGCCTCATTTTGAAAGAAGTATGCAATGTGTTCATCACTTTCAAACATTTTCCACAACACTTCATTATCTATAATGGAAGGTATCACAATGATCTTGATATGAGATTGATCCTTCTCCTTTGCTACATCAACAACTGAGTCAAAATGTGCTCCTATTGTAGCCAATCTATCAACATGTTTGTTTAAGTCTCTTGGTATGGGTTGTATGTTGAAGGCATCAAAGTCTTCAATTAAATCCCATACCCTATGCTTGTAGGACTTAAATAATGGGTTCTTGTCTCTAGATTGACTTCTTACTTGATGAATGACCAGCTCACTATCTCCATAGACTTTCAAATTCTTGATTCCTCTCCTCTTTGCCCATTGGAGACCATGAACTAGGCCTTCATATTCTTCCACATTACAAGTGTAACTGAGGTGAAACCTATAAGAAGAGTAGTAATGATTCCCTAATGGAGAAACTAACATGATGCTATCTTCTTCACCTACTTTTTTCCTTAAACCATCAAAGAATATTTTCCACATGCCATCAAGTTCATGATCCTCATTGATGAGTGAGTGAATTAGAACATTCTCTTCATGCATGCAATAACCTCTGAAATCATTCTCCTCAATGAAAGTGTAAGGATCAAGACCATGTGTTTCAATGTTGTACTGGTCAAGATAAAGATTAGAAATACCTTTAGGAGGGGAAGATGTTTCACCATCCATGACCATTTCCTCTTCCTTGCTAATTAGACAATTCCAATTTGACATTATCTCCAAGTATGGCTCAATGTGGAACCTTGCTAAGGGTTGAGTCCTTATAGTTACCTTTGTCCCGTACCTTGTCCTAAAATTTAGAAAAGACCAATTAGCAGAAAGGTATCCTCTTATCTTGGATGTGAAGTACCTTGATAAGCATATAACAAAGTGTGTTGGAAGATCCACCACCATAATGTCTAGCATAATAAGGAAGCTTGGGCAACCATGTAAAAATACTTTCAAACCTTTGAAAAATCCTACCATCTTAGTTAGAGTCCCATCCAACATTCCCTTGTTATGTGGCTCATAGTTCAAATCTAGCTTATCAGCCACTACTTCAGGCATTATACTAGTGCTTGCTCCATTATCCACAATATAATTATGGACCAACTTGTCTCCCACAATGAGTGTGAGGTAGAAAGGTGGAGGATTTTTAGCCTTGGTTAAGGGCTCCAAAATATGATTTGGAGAATTTGTGAGAGCCACACCATTGTGCTTTGAAACTTGGGGAGTTGCATGAATGCTTGCTAGTTGCTCTTGCAAAAGTTATTTTTGACTAGGTATATGCAAGACTTCCCAAAGGGATATACTTGCCCTGGTAATCTTCAATGAATCAACAATGTTTAGAGATGGAGCACTCACCTTCTCCAAAAAATTTGATGGTAATGAGGGATCTTGAGTCTGTTGCATTGTAATCTTGGTAACCCCACTTGTATTTTGATTTTGTTGGGGAACATGACTTGTATCAAGTGTAACACTTTGATTGACACTTGCTGGCCTTGGAGAGGCATAACTTAGAGCTACCCATGGTTCTTGGCCTTCTCCCAATGCTCTCTTCTTAGCTCTTATATTGGCTACAACTGACATGCCTTGAGTTAACACAAAATTATTTTTGCTTAGAAATTTATCATTCCCACACTTGGGTTGCTACCTTCTCCATGACTATCCCTTTGGTTGGGACATGCTTCTTCTACTGTCATGTAGGGAGTCATTTCCTCTTGTGTTCTCAAAGCATGGTTGGTTCCTCTATCATCATGTAGAAAATGACCTTGAGGCTACCCCCATTGGTCTAAATGATCCTCTCCTTGTACTAGATTTTCATGTACTAGAATAACAACCTTTACGGGAGGAGTAGAATTTGAATTATATGCATTGAGCTGCCTATTGTAACCTTGTTGGTTTTGTCCTCTCCTTTGATAATTGTATTGGGATGGAGCTCTGTATCCTTTTTAAGGATAGTATTATGCATTAAGAGGAGCACTTGTCTGATATTAAACTTGCTTGAGCTGAGCTCTCAATGATTTGATTTTTCCATCCTTCTCCACAACATTATCCACCTTCTTAGGAAAGGCTCTTGGCTTCAAATTGGCATTAAGAACTTGTGACATGCGTGGAGATTCAACTGAATTGTGGGACAACAAAGGCATGTAAACTTTTGGAGGAATTTTTCCAGCTTGAATTAAGCTATTCTCAGCCTCAATTGCCAGCTCATATGCATTTGGAAGAGTGAATCCTCCCATTGACTAAAACATAATAGCAACATCAGTACCAATCCCTTTGAGGTATGTTGGGAACACAAAGCTATGAGGAGGTCTCAATATTGCTGGTAGCCTATACCATGTCCTTTGAAATCTCTCATTTAAATCTCCCATGGATTCATTTAGACCTCTTCTTATTATATTTATCTGATGTATTAGGGAAGCATGATCACTTTTATTTTCAAATCTTGTAACTAATAGATCTTAAAGCTATCCCAAATTGTAATGTATCCCCCTTCTAATGTTATATACTTGTAAAGTGTTTTTCCTTTTAAAGACATAGCAAGCAACCTAATGGCTATGTTGGCCCTAGTAACATTATAGAAATTTCAAAAATTAGAGATGTCTATAATATGTTCAGATGGGGTAATAGGAACCTCTCTATTGAAACTAGGAAGACTTTTGGTAACATTCAGAAGGATGGGGTCATATACAGGAAGTTCTATTGGGTTTTGTGTATTAAAAGAAGGGAAGGGTTGACACTTATCCATGTCTTCTTGATTATCTACTTTTTGATTTTTAGTTTCTTCAACTTCCTCAACCTCTTCTTCTTCCTCTTCAAAACCACCTTGCCCAGGCTCTCTAAGCATTAGGAATTGTTCAGGATGTTGTTCTTCAAAAATAGCTTCAGCTAGAGGTTCTTGGTGCAATAAAATTTGATGAACCTACTTTTTCAGATGATAAGGGGTAAAATTTAGCATAAATAAAAAGCCTAGTCTAAAATGGTGATACACCAAAAGTTATTATCCACATGTATGCTCTATACTTTTACACAATACAACAGAATACAAGCCTATTCTTCAAGCTCTAGAAGATACCAACATAAATATTTCAATGTAGAGACAAAATGAATGAGATAACACAAGGTAAGTAACTAGAAAAACAAACTATATAGTCCAAAAAAGCGTTACACTTATGCAAAATCTCATACAGCTAGAATGCACTCTACATGACCTGTTAGATCAAATCTTTTCTCAAAATCATGAAAGATAGAGAATAAAAGGATAAAACATCACTTTTTATCACTTTGTATTTCTCACAAGCCCAAGAAAATGTCTATAACTTAGAAATAAAATATACTTATGCATATTTTCTCAAAGGCAACAAAATGGCAAAACATTCCAGTAGGGCTTCACCATACTATCAATGTCTCAAATAACAATAGCCCAAGGGTCTTATTTATAGCGTGCAAGCGCACGCGCGCGCGCACACACACACACACACACATAGAGAGAGAGAGAGAGAGAGAGAGAGAGAGAGAGAGAGAGAGAGAGAGAGAGAGAGAGAGAGAGAGAGAGAGAGAGAGAGAGAGAGAGAGAGAGAGAGAGAGAGAGAGAGAGAGAGAGAGAGAGAGAGGTCCTTTACACCAAAAAGAGGAATCAAATTTGTTAGAAGTCATTGTCCTCAAATGCAATTGATTTTTGTCAATGATGCTCATTAGGGAACTTTGATTGATCTGTGTCACCCTCTTGAAGGCCATGGGCTTACTCCCCTAAAGATGCTTCCTAATGGATGCTTAACAAAAATGGGATATTTGGGGAAGGTGAAAAAAATGGTCCTTGTCAATGGATCGACTTATTAGAAATCTCTTTCATCCCTAACCGCTTCTCCTTATCTTGTCGATTTGTGAAATGATATGGAAATGGTCACTTTCATTCAGTTTGGCTTTGTCCTTCTTTTTTGATTGGTCCTTAAGGAATGACTCAGATCATGGTTCTACATCATCGATCTGCCATTGGATCAAGCTTATAAGCTAAGCAATTTCAAAAATCTAATTTTCTTCTATCTAGACTCTTTCAAGTTTTTTGAAAGACTCACTTATAAAATTTATAAGTAAAGCACCTAATTAAACCCAATTTACACCTGCAGACCCATTTAGGTTTTCTTGCCTACTTTACTTATAAAACCTTATAAGCAAAGTACTTTGGGAAACTTGATTTGCACTACCAAGACCCTTTCATGTTTTCTAAGCTCTTCTACTTATAAAATTCATAAGTTAAGCATGTTGGGAAACCTAATTTATATTGACATCATTCAACACATCATGTATTGACCCAACACCTAATTGTCCACCTTAAATTTGGCATCCTATGGCACATCATGTATTGATCCAATGGCTAGTTGTCCACCTTAATTTTGACATCCTGTGGCACATCATGTATTGACCCAATGGCTAGTTGTCCACATTAAATTTGATGTCCTATAACATGTCATGGGTAATATAGTTGGTTTTATTGCTCAGGAAATGGATTGATAATTTTCTTGTATTTATTTCCTTCGAACAAAAGTCTGAAGGAATTCCTTTGAGAATTTTGCAATGGCTAGTTGGCTAAGCCAAAGGTCCCTTCAGGAACTTTTCTCAAAAGACACTTGGAGGAAAGTGTCCTTTGAAAAAGTTCACAAAGAACACTTAGGGGGAACAAAATCCCCTTCAAAAAAATTTGAAGAGCATTTCCAATGGAAATGGTCCTTTGGAACTTTTTTGAAGAGTAACCTTTGGGCAAAAGGCCCTTCAAAACTTTTTTGAAGGGTAACTTGGAAGAAAGTGTCCTTCAAAAAATAACCAAAGGACACCCAGAGCAAAAGTGACCCTTTGAGAAAATTCTCAAAGGGAACTTGGAAAAAAAATGTCCCTTCAAAAGAATTCTGAATGATCATTCGGGAATGGGCTGAGGCAAAAGTGCCCTTTGAAAAAGATCTAAAGGGACACTTGGGCAAAAAGTGCCCTTCAAAACTTTTCTAAAGGGACACTTAGATGAAAAAGTGCCCTTTAAATTTTGTTTGAATGGTCACTTGGACAAAAGAAGTTCCCTTTGGAAAAAATTTGAAGGGACACTTGGGGGAAAACAAGGCAAGTGAAGTGCCTTCATAACTTTTCTGAAGGGCACTTCAAAGGGAAGTGGACCTTTGAAACTTTTTTGAAGGGCAATTCGAAGGGAAGTGGCCCTTTGAAACTTTTTTGAAGGGCACTTCAGGATTAAAAAAAATGGGGCTAAGGTAAAAAAAAATCAAGGGGAAAAGCACTGAAGAGAAAGCAGAATAAGAAAAGACCAAAACAACAAAGGCCTACGCACAGAAACAAGTAAGGATGAATGAAAACCAATTGAAGAGGAAACACAAATTGGCTATGCATAAAAAAGGTCAATAGGCACATGGTTTCAATCTAACCTATAATGATCCTATTATCAAAGGGTACTACTTACATATCAATTAATTTAGAAGAGGTAATTACAATCATGTAGTTATTCCCTATGTGTTGTCTTGTGTGTGAATCATGCAATTTGTGTAAAGCAAGTACAACAATGCCCTAACTTATAACTTGGAAAATATGACCTTATAACTACTCCTATATTACTTTAGACCTATAATTGGATTGTTACTTAGACTGATATCAAAATAGGGTATAATAAGAAAGATTTTGGTAATTTGAGTGCTTATAGACTGCTCTTTTGGTATGATTACTAGGTATCCATAGGTGAGGAATGAATGAGAGTTGATATTATATTTATATCAATCCTATCAGGAGATAACTTGAATTAAATCACTTATGCCAACCATTGTAATATATTTCATTTATAAATTGGATGATTTGAGGGAATTAGACACTTGTATCAGGGTAGGATAGTAACATTGATGTTATTGTATGTCCTCGATGTTAATATCTAGGGAGAAGGAGATCAGGCACAACCTTAGAACTTGTAGAGGTATAAAGTAAGTACATTTTAATCATTCTGGGAAAGATGAGATGTTTATGCCATCAATAAAAGGCTGGTCAATCTAAGAGATAGGCTAACAGACACAAAATAGAGTAGATGCAAGGATTATGAAAGTAAGGCATGTGTAGAGCTAAGAAGAATAGCCAAGGTCTGAGTTTGCCAAGTGTATAAGACTGAGGTGATACATAATCACAAAATATCATCTACATTTCCCCTCCTTTTTAATCTAGTAATGAAATTTATAGTTTAAAAGAAAGGAATAAATACTTGAGTGTGTATAAACACCTTGTCTTTCTTTGAGTTAAATTTGAGTGCTTTGCTAGAGATGGATTTGAGTGCTTTGTTGGTCCCTGACCTATAACCAAAAGCATGTTAGAGTGTATAATCAATGCACATAATCTAGGTCAAAAGTACTTAAATAATATTGAAATTTAAAGAGCAAGGTTTATGAGTATAATTGTGTGTGGATGTAACCACCTTGTCTATTGGTAGTTAAATGGTATTATTTATGTACCCTTATTACATTAAATTACATTGGTTAAATAATAATATTTTTTATTATTTATCACAAGTTTATTTTCATGTAAATAAATAATAAAATATATTAAATGATCTTTAGAGAGGTTGGATCCATTAATATGGTGGTTAGAAAAGGTCATATTATAATGGTCAGATTACCTTACCTATATAATAAAGAGTTTATATTGTAAGATGCAATGAAAGAAACGAGAGTTGAGACAAATGAAGAAATGTGGAGAACACATCTCCAAGTTATGTGAAGATTGATTGAGATGTGAGAGGAAGAAAGATTATGTCAGTTACTTGTTTATTTCTCATAATATGAATAATATTTGTGGGTCTTTTACCTCTTGTAAGTTTTCTCATGTATATCTTGTGTTGGTTTCATATATGTTTTTTCTCTCAATCTCATATCTAGATCCATTACTTGTATGCATTATTTTGATTAATTTATCATGGTATCAGAACTTATCATGTGTTTATCAAGTGGTAAGGTTATAGATCAGGCTTGTTGAGTTGTGCTCAAGCTCATTTTTGCTAAAAAAATTAGCTTGTTTATCTTATAGCACATTCATGAGAGTGTTTTTAGACTTTCCACTTCGTCAAGTTCATGATTTGTGTACTTCAAGCATTCTTTGAAATATCTAACCAACATAAGCCATTTTCGGGTCATTTTCAACCATATGGAGGACTTGTATAGCCTATGGTATGATCTTCTCCCTAAGGATCTAGTAAGAAAATTTGATTTTAATATTATTTATTTTTATTTGACATCTAAATTAGTCAAAAATTAGTCTTTTAGCCTTTCTAAGCTTTCTTAGAGCCTCTAAGGTAGTTTTTGAATTTTTTAAAATTTTCTCTCTCCTCCTAGTCCTAATTTTTTAACATGTTAAAGATTAAAAAATAGTATATTTTTAGTTTTTGAGAATAAAATCTTAATTTTGAACCCTCCATTGGCTTAGTTTGGCTATTTCCATTTTTTTGACATTTACTTCCACTGATTTGGACCCCTATAGATAGTTTCAAAATTTCTCTCTCCTCCCAAACATCTTTGTACACCCTGATGTAGAAAATTCTTAAAAAATTAACTCTTGCATATTTTTTTATCCTTTTGTGGTCTAGAAGGAAGAAATCAGGCAGATTAGGTATTCAAATGCTACTCTAGACCCTGAAGAGAAGTGTAAAAACTTGTTTTTAATTTTTTTTCTCACCATAAATGGCTATGTATGGCTCCCTAAAGGAAAAATTATATCAAAAACTATTTTTTTATCAATCTATAGTCTCCTTTGATGGTTGTTAGATAATTTCTCAAATTTTTAGTGTTTTAAAATTACTTAGAGAGTTCCCTTGGGCATTCTTTCAATATATAGCTATTTAACTTCATCTATGGGTGCCATTGTATGGCTTTGTGTAGTAGCAATAGTAGAAAAAATCATTTTTTTACTCTTGACCTCAGATTTGGTCTTGGTAAATGCATCAAAGGGTCTGTGCAATGTGTTTAAGGAGTTTCCAGGACTTGGTTTGATCTCCCTAAGCTCCCTTGTTGATTTTACTTATATAAGTGTACCATTATTCTACTACTATCATGAAAATAAAAATACAATGGTTAATATATTTGTTAAAGTTATATTTATTAAATTAAAGAATTTTTAAATATTTTTTTTGTGTAAGCTCATGGTGGGCCCATGTGTGTTGACTTGTATTTTCTAAAAAGATTTAATTTTCTTATTATACAGTCAAAAGATACTTATTTTACATGCATTTAATATTTTGATTTTAAAAATTAGAATTAATTAAATATGTTTTAAATCATGTAGCTTACATGTGAAGTCTTGTATTGGACAAAGGGATTTTGACTAGTGTTTTTGGAAAATACTTATAGATCCAAGGTCCTTAAATCAAATCTCAATCCCTATATGTTTTTTGATCAAAATTAATTAATTTATTGTAAAATAATTAATTAAAAAATTTAGTTATTAGCTGTACAAATTCTAACGTGTGAAGTTTGAGACACTTTCAACACCCTTGACTTGTATTTTTTGTCCGATGGTCATGTGACTAATCGATATTTAGGTTTTTACATGTTTTAGATGCATTGGGATGGTATAAGTTGACTTATGATACTTGTAATTTTGCCCTTGTTGTGGTTCTTTGTGTTTTTTGAATTGTTTTATAATTAACTACGTGTCTAGTGTTGTTTAATCACTAGAATACTTGTTTTTGTTTCAAAATCAAGTACAAAACATGTTTAATTTTTTTCTTTCTAAAATATTCTTTGTGTGTTGATTTACTATAAAACATAAACTTGTAGTGTCAATTTTAAAAGGAAGAAGATATCTTCATGACTCAAATTATAATATGAGTTATTCCTAATAATATATATAATGTTTGGATAACTTAGTATCAGATTATTAGTGAATTTATTATATGTGTATCATATAACATATTTGTTAAATTTAACATGTTTGATTGTAAGCCTACATCCACTCTTATTGAAGTTGATGTTAAGCTTGATCCAAAACCTATGTGATAAAGCTAACCCATCTCTATAGATATCTTGTTGGTAGTTTCATATATCTAACCATTACTAAGATATATATTTCATATGATGTGGGTGTTGCTTCCAAATTCATAAAAAATCCATAGTTGGATCATTGAAAATTAGCAAAACAGATATTGCAGTATATAAAAGGAACTGTAAGTTTTGGTTTATATTATTCTTCCTTTGATTATGATAATTTATTTAGTTATTTTTATGCAAACCATACTATGATCATTTTAATTCTATACATGTGTTTATGTTTGGTGTAGGTGGTATTGCTTATAACACTTCATGTGGAAGTTGCTAAAGAACCCTTGTGGCTATGAAGGATGATAGAAGAACATCGTGTATAAGTTCCTCATTGTACCAACCTTCTTGGTGATAGTCAAAGTTGTATAGCTTTGACAAAAAATCCAATGCATCATCAATGAACTAAATCCTATTGAATTTCATTCAATGTTGGGCCTATCGAAGTTACCATTAAGGGGGAGTGCGCATGACAATGTTATTTCTTAACATCCATATGAGTTATGTGTTTCCTTCTAGCTCTCTATATTCCTTCTCATTGTAAATAATTGTAATATATCACTTTATGTGATTTTGATCAAATTCATATGGAAGTATACATTGTACCCAATACATAGTATCATGGAGGTCATTATGTTATAAAACACTCCAATATGCTTGGTTAATTATTCATAATAAATTATGGGATATATTCTCACTATGGGATGTAGTCTCATGATCATGCTAGGCTTAACTCACTCTAAGTGGTTTAGGATAACATAATGTAATTTATTTAAATGTGCCTATGGGGATATACTTCAAAACCTTTAAGTGTTAATGGGTGTATAGTGTAATTTCTTTAAAAATGACTATGTGACTGTGGTTATATTGTGTAATACCTTTGGGTATCTATAGTTGTATAATGTAATTCTTTTAAAGGTAACTATGTGATTGCATTTACATAGTGCAATACCTTTGGGTATCTATAGTTATTAGTGTAATACCTTTGAGTAACTATTTTTACATAGCATAAATCATTTAAAGGTGAGTATGGCATGATGAAGGATGTTTTCTTCAATTATTACCTCTTAAAACTCAACATGTGGATGGTTCATACAGTATAAATTTGTTATGTTTTTAGCTCTTAAAACTCATCATCTAGATGGTTCATGGAGTATAACTTCATTTTTATAAAGGTGATTATGGCATGTATCCACACTCAACATTAAGGGGGAGTATTAGAACAATTAATGGTTAAGTGGTGTTATTTATGTACACTTAATACATTAAATAACATTGGTTAAATAATAATATATTTTATTATTTATCATGAATTTATCTTCATATAAATAAATAATAAAATATATTAAATAACCTTTGGAGAGGTTGGACCTATTAATGTGGTGGTTGGAAAATGTCACATAATAATGGTTAGAATACCTTGCGTATATAATAAAGAGTTTATAATATAAGATGAAATGAAAAAGATGAGAGTTGAGACAAATGAGGAAATGTGGAGAACACATTTCCAAGTTATGTGAAGATTGATTGAGAATAAGTGAGAGGAAAAAAGACTATATTGGGTACTTGTTTATTTCTCATAATATGAATAATATTTGTGAGGGTTTTTACCTCTTGGAGGTTTTCCCATGTATATCTTGTGTTGGTTCCATGTGTGACTTTACTATTGATCTCATATCTAGATCCATTTCTCGTATACATTATTTTTCATAATTTATCAGGTATGTTGTTTTTACAAAATATGTATCATTATAAAGATTCAAAATTGAGATTGATATAAATATAAATAAATCTTTAAAGTGAATACACCTGAGGAGAGAGAGAGAGAGAGAGAGAGAGAGAGAGAGAGAGAGAGAGAGAGAGAGAGAGAGAGAGAGAGAGAGAGAGAGAGAGAGAGAGATCACATGCCCCCAACTTTGAAATAAAAGTGAGTTGCCACCTGGAAGTTGAGATTAGCTCAACAGTGAAACCCAATGATACTCATAACCTGATGAGTTTGGATGATCAAGTCCAAACTAAAAATTTAGAAAAATTGAGTGATTGAATCACCCCAACCATGCAAAAAGGTGAACTAACTATTGTATTAGATTGACTCGCTAAAGTCTATAAAAGTTTGTGAGGTATCAATACATTTAATAGTTTTAGAATCTAAATTTTATTTAGATTTTACAATATTAGACACATGTTGCATAACATATGCACCTTAGATTGTCTTGTGCTGAAATTATTTGTAATAATTGTAACATGTATAGAATCCTACTATAAACATGTATCAAAATTTTACAACTATGTGCTTTGGTGAATACATTTAATTGTGTAAGTGTAGAGGACATGCTTCCAAATCATGCCCCCACTATATATGGAGAAATATGAAACTGATATAAGTATTAGTGTGGAGGATATGTTTCCAAAACATTCCCTCACAGTAAACAAGAGATGTTAAATATTGAGGAGGTGTGGATAACATGCTTCCAAAGTATGTCCCTACTAAATCTATGAATTATAAGTACCATATTAAATGCATGTGGAGAATATGCTTTCTAAGCATGCCCCACTGAATCTAAAAACATTTTATCATAATAGGCTAGAATAACCTTTGTGGTAATTTTTTTGTAAAGGAAATCAAGTGGATGATGGTGGGGACAAGTTCTCTTGTAAGTATTCACCACTAAGTTGCATCCATGTTTGATAAAAAAAAATGTTCTATTGTTAAAAACCTAAATGTGGCATCGTGGTTATTGTCTTTCCTCTCAAAGTGGTTTGGAGTTTGAATCCTCAAAATTATTTTTTATTTTGACCAATTCTTTTAAAATTCCAAAGGCCCCTATGTGACCAATTTCTAGCATTTTAGCCCCTACTTACACCATTGTAAATGTTTTTTTGGATCAACAAACTTCAGAGGCTCGTATCTTTTGATCTAAGAGGTTTAGGAGGGTGGTTTTTTTTTTACTCTTATTATTTTTATATATATTCATAATGGTGGGGCCTATTTTTTATTTTGGTGCCCATTTTTAAATAAATTATAGTTTTTTAAAACTTACTAAATTTTCCTTTTTTAACCTTCAAATAGCCATATATTTTTTTATCTGTACATCAAATCAACTTGTCGTTTTTTAGAGTGCATGATTTTTTTATGTTCTTAATAGCAATGGATTTATATTGGCTCATTTCTATATTAGAACCATAGTTTCAATAATTATTTATAATTTAGTACCTATATTACTCTTTTGACCAGAACATTTAAAATGCACTCACTTATAAAATGAAAAAATCTTATTTATATATGGTGATTCTATTAATGCATATTTTCATTATACCCACACTATTTTATAAAGTGCCATGGATGGTTTGTTGTGTTTTTTATAACCTCGTCTACCTTCATGCATATGTGATAAGGTAAATTTTAGTGGTGAATATTTGTTTATTCACGAATATTCCAATTTTTAGATTTTGGTTTTGGCAAATTTGTAGGGTCGATAGATGGGACTAGATCATCAAAATTTTAGGGATATAAATTATTTATGGGGTTGGCTCGTAAACCCTTTAAAATGATATTTAATATTACCCTTCAATTTTCCACATATATAGTATAACTACCCCCTAATATCAAACAAGCCAACAAACAGAACCAAAACCATAGGACCACAACACTGAATCATAGTGTCAAACAAAAGAACCAAATGACAATATCTTCTGATAGTGCTCAATGATAGCACTGAATAATAGTGTCAAATGGAAGTACTAAATGGTAGAGCCAAAAATTAGAAAGTCATTTCCACCAAATGACATAACCAATCTGTAGCACTACTATTTGACCAAATGAAAGAATCAGATGACATAACTGAAGCGTTCCATTAACCATCATGTCATCTGGTGGGAATGGTAAAAGGACAGGCCAATTATCAATAAAATCATGCATATTATCTTATTTTAAAGAGCCAACCAAAAATATCACACAATCATAATGCACTTAAAATACAAGGATCTATTATTTTTTTAGTTTGTCATAAATTTGACTTTAACTGTTCAATAATATTAAAATAATTTTACGTACAAAAATCCCCATTGATATCTCACTAGAAATAATCAATCAAAATAGCATATCACCCCCTAAAGATTTTTTTGATGATGACATGTCACCACTTGAAGATGTTCCTCTAGTTTTTTATGATAATGATAATGACACTCAAGTGGCAGAAGAGATTGTTGGTTCTTGCCAAACATAAAGTTCTGCAAAAACCTCTACTCAGAAATCTTCACTAAGGAAGAAAAGTAGATGGATAAGTGGAAGGCCCTTTAAGGTGGATTAGGGAAAACAAATTCTATTCATAGAACATGTAAAGCCTAAAAATGTTGATGATACTCCAATAGAGTGCAAATCTACAATATGTAGTTGGAAACTAGGAAAGGAACACATAATGCAACTAAAATTGGACATGATTGAGAAACATTGTGGAAAAGTATATGTGACAATGAAGTACCCATATGGACTGATAACAAGAACACATAGGTTTAAAAATGTATAAGAATGCATGCATGTAAGATGTGAACATGAGTATGAAAATGATAAGAAACGTCAAAAATATCTTGTTGAAAAAGAGAGAATAATTGAAGCAAATTTTAAAAAAGTCATGTAGTCCCATCTAAAGGCAAAATATATACAGTTCTTTACTATATACGACATTTTAAAAAAAAGGCAGACCTATTTCTATTTTTTTAGATTATAAGTGTTGACGCAGTGGATTGCCACCGAGGCAAGGAGGTTGAGCTCCTGCCTTCCACACGCAACAATGGAAACTCCCCTCTCGCCTGTGGGACTGGCGAAGCTAGAGGGGAGAGTCTCTAGGTAAGGGCTAGCTCCCTTTGATGCATCTGATTTGTTTCAATAAGTGCTAACGTATATATATATATATATATATATATATATATATATATATATATATATATATATATATATATATATATATATATATATATATATAATGGGGGGATGAAAAGGGAGAAAGATTGCAGGAAAACAAACTACTCTAAAGGAGGTGATGCACCAAAATGATCCGACCTTCTCACACTCACACTTAAAATCAGACAAACACATACATCCACTTCAAACTGGCAGAAGGACCAGGTTGCAAGAAACTTAGCAGGGAGGCTTTGATGGAAAATTCAAAAAAATAGAGATTCACCAAAGGCATTGTGAAAGGCACACTATATAGTAATTTCTTCTATTTTTGCACTTTCAAATACAGCTCTCCTTGTTAGCTGCAAAAATGGCACCTTATAGACACAAGGTATGTTGGTGTTGAACTTGTGGAAGCATCAAGAAGCAATGACTAAACACAAACTAACACTCAGACATACACAGAGATATCTAACCAAAATAGAGGCAAAAAATACATTTATTGATTCAAGTGAAAATTTGCCAGGGATACGCCTTACAAATGTGGAAGATTCTTTCTCAAATGACAAGTCTCTAATATATAGAGGAAGAAAAGAGGCCTTTTGGCACCCTTTTTACAAGTGACCCATAGTAGGCACTGTGTCAACCATTGAAATAACTTCTTGAATCGACACCTTCCTGCATCACTTAGATTGCTTCCTCTGCTGTTGTGTGATGGCCATTCTACTGTCAAGATTTTAATTTATGAGCCATGCCATTTTTCTACTCTATAGTGCATATTGAAGAAAACCAGTCACGTTGATCACTATTGTGCCTCTTTGATGACCGCATGGTAGGCACTGTGTCAACCACTAAAATAACTTCTTGACACCTTCCTACGTCACTTGGATTACTTCATGTACTTCTGCATGATGGCCATTTTTCTGTCAAGATTTGAATTTATGAGCCACACAGTCCACCTGCTCTTTGTTCTCTGGGCTCTTTGTCCTTTTCTACTCCTTCAGCCCTTAGGGGTGATCTTCTGGCAGGTCACTGCATTCTTTGGGCTCATTCCATGGTTGGCGCTCAGGCATTTAAAACCAACAGCTTTTTTACTGGCTTAAATTTGACATTCGTGTACCTGTCACCCTTAGACTCTCCTTCGGCTTCCTACTTTGCCCCTTTTTGCTGAGAGTGCATCCACCCTTGACACGTGTCATAGTCCACTGCTTGGACACTTAGAAGACACTTTGAAATAGGGACGTTGACACGTGGCAGCTTTCGCTAAGATGATAATGGGACGTGGCAGCATCCACTTACATTAGAGGGCCTTTTGAGAGTTAGGTGGAAGTTGACACATGGTCACTTTTGTAGAGCCTTTAGCTACCTTAGAGAAACTTTTAGGCCCTTTTCTAGTTCTTCATGGATGCTGACACTTGGCATGCTCTGCATAGCTCCTAAAACTCATTTGGGTCCACCACAGTCTTCTTTAAAGCCAACAGGGGAAACCCATAGATGTTGCCACCTATCAGCTTCCACCAAGCCCTGTAGGGGACACATGGCACATTATGTTGCTCCTAAAATAGCATGTTGAAGTCCTCCACAATTGCCACTTGGTGCATTCCATGCTCTGGCTTCCCTGGTGTAAATTTGAAGCTTTTCAGGATGTCACCATCCTTGGCAAAGTTCATCAGGCCTTTTTCCCATAGAGTTTCTACTTTGGGCCCTTTGGCTACCCTCTGCAAGGGCTTCTAGACCCATCGCTACCCTCTAGCTATAGGGCACACCCTTGAACCAAGCCATTGAACCAACCCGTTGAACCAAAATTTTGGTTCAACGATTCAATGGTTCAAGACTGCGCACCAAGCTGATTGAACCATTTGCTTTGAACTGAATGTCGCTTGAATTGAAATAGTTGAACCAAGCCATTGAAATAATTGGTTGAACCAAAAATGGTTCAATGCTACGTATCGAACCCCTCTGAACTATTCACTAGATCTCCTTGTTGAACCATTCGCTTGAACAAATCCATTGAACTGTTCACTTCAACCGGTTTAATGGTTCAAAGCTACACGTTGAGCCAAGTCCTTGAACTAAATGTTGAACCTGAAGCTGCTTGAAATTTTTGCTAAACTTTTTCGATGAACTAAGCACTGAACTTAGCTGATTAAACCAAAGTTGAAGAACTATCGATTGAACCAAAACTTGAAATGAAGCGATGGTTCAATGGTTCGAAGATACCGACCTTCCTTGTGAATTTCCTCAGATGAAAATCTGAATAAGCTTTGTAAAATCTTGCCCTCTTTGCCTGGTTCTTCAACTGTCGAAAGAAAACCTATAGAGTCTATAGAAATGGACCTGCAGAGTCCGTAGAAATCACCAAATCTATGCAAAATGAAAAATGAATTGACCTAGAACAGCAGGGAAAGAAGGGGACTAATTTTTGGCCTATTGGGCAAAAAATGGTCAACAAATTGGTGACTCCCAGGGGAAGCATGCCTGCTATGCTTAGAATCTAGTTGCCTTAAAAATCCATTGGGCACAGGGTCAGATTGTATCTTGAAGATCAGCAGTAGCTCTGATAAATTCTAGAATCAATCACGAAGATTCACCTCAAAAGGAAAAGAAAAAACACACACAAAGCTAAGAAAACTACTTGTGTAAACAACACTTAGGGAAAATAGGGAAAGAAAACTGAAAGCAACCTACTATATACAGCTAACCAGGTATTCTTGATTCGCTCTTGGATTAAAGGGAAAGCTTTTGACGTCTCCTTCATTTGACACACCCAATATCAATAACAGATCCCACAAAGAAATATTTATGTGCAGCTCCTTCACCTGGTCTACCATGTTGATCTAAGGATTGCTCCCTTCCATGTTTTCTTTGGGGTCACTTGCAACCTTTTGAGGCATAGGCCGGGGAGCTGAATGTACGATTAGCAGCGTAAAATTTGGGAATTCCTAGTTCACCTATGGTGGAAGAGATGGTGTGGACGTTTGAACAACTGCTTGAGTTTCTTCCACAGTTCTCCCTTTACATCTTGTGTTGGCCACAACATAGTCAGCATGATTATCTATAACACCCACATAATTGATTGCATAGAACTCACCTTCCAGGTGGTTCATAAGAGTAGAGTCAGGCTGACTCTAATTGTTGCTTGTGCTAGGTTGCATTGGAGCCTCAAAGACCTGGGAATGAGTGGCTGCCTGATTGTCTAGCACATTTGGGTAACAACCCATCATCTCATTTGTATAAACAACTTGTTCCTGACCATATCCCATGGTCGAACAACTTGGCTATTCCTGTACCAGGTTATTCTGAATGGGCACCATGACCTTAGATGATAAAAGGGGGCCTGGGTTGTAGCCTTGAAATAGTCTGGTCTGAGTAAGTTGACCCTGTCCTTGATTTTACTTTTGGAAAGGGGGTCTTGGAGCTTGACCATACTACTGGTATCCTTGGTTTGGTATGTTGCTTTGAGCTTGCTACCTTTTAAGAGCTACAAGTTCATTTGACATATTCTGTAACAAGCTCTTAACTTCATGAAGCTCATTGGATGGAGCAGCAGCTGGTTTCTCTATGCTAGGTAGAGGAGCTAATGTGGGAGCAACGGCCTCAATTAGAGGTAGCATTTTTGGGAAAAGTGTCATATGGGGTCTAGGGGCTATTTTCTCAGCCTGTACTAAGTAATTTTTTGCTGTTATGGCAATGTCATAGGCAGTAGGCAACACATGCCCTCCTATGGATTGTATCATAAAAGTAATATCACTATTTAATGTTCTTAAATAATACAAGAAAGCATAACTAGTAGTTGGTCTTACCAGAATAGGGATTCTATCCCATGTCTTCTGAAACCGTGTGTTGAAATCCTGCATATATTTGTGAGGGGCTCTCTTCATGGTCGTCAGTTGCTCAGCAAGCGAGAGGTGGTCACTCTTTTCTCCAAAATGGTTCATCAATTGAGTACCCAATTCATTCCAGGAATGGATTGAATTTGTAGGCAAAGTCCCGTACTAGTCAAGAGCTTTGCCCTTGAAAGACAATGCCAGCAATCTGATTGCAATATTCTCCTTAGTGACACTGTGAATATTACAAAGGTTAGCAATATTTCTGATGTGTTCAATAGCTATAACATGCCCCTCTCCATTAAAGGGAGGCACACTTTTGAGGACCACTCCTAGAATTAGGTCATAATGCTAGAGGTTCAAGGAACTCTGACCATGAAAGCTCACAAAGGGTAATGTCATAGCTATAAGGGGATTCAAACGGGGTACTTCTCCTATGAAGGAAGCACCTGTAGCCAGACTAGGAAGATGACTCGCTAAATAAGGATGAGTCCCTTTGAACCTTAGTCACTTTAATGAGTTGAGAGGTAATTTAATGAATTCAAAAGGGACACCCTTATTAGCGGATCATGTGGTGACTTTAGGCATAGGAAGTCAAAACTAGTCTTTGATTTGAAAATTGAAGCTCTTACCAGTAGAGTCACCAGATGCTGTAAATAGTTAATTTGCTGTAACAGGACCAACATCAATCCTGAAACCTTACTGAGTTGTAAAACTGGGTCCCACTGGGCATGCCAAAAATTGTTGACGCAATGGATTACACTCAGGGCAAGGAGGTTGAGCTCCTACCTTCCACACGCAACAATGGAAACTCCCCTCTCGCCTGTGGGACTGGCAAAGTTTGAGGGGAGAGTCTCTAGGTAAGGGCTAGCTTCCTTTGATGCATCTGATTTGTTTCAATAAGTGCTAACATATATATATATATATATATATATATATATATATATATATATATATATATATATATATATATATATATATATATATAATGGGAGGGATGAAAAGGGAGAAAGATTACAGGAAAACAAACTACTCTAAAGGAGGTGATGTACCAAAATGATCTGACCTTCTCGCACTCACACTTAAAATAGACAAACACATACATACACTTCAAACTGGCAGAAGGACCAGGCTACAAGAAACTTAGCAGGGAGGCTTTAATGGAATATACAAAAAGATAGAGATTCACCAAAGGTGCTATGAAAGGCACATTGTATAGTAATTTCTTTTGTTTCTATACTTCCAAATATAGCTCTCCTTGTCAGCTACAGAAATGGCACCTTATAGACACCAGGTATGTTGGTGTTGAACCTATGGAAGCATCAAGAAGCAATGACTAAACACAAACTAACACTCAGACATACACAGAGATATCTAACTAGGATAGAGGCAACAAATGCATTTATTGATTTAGGTGAAAATTTGCCAAGGCTACGCCTTACAAATGTGGAAGATCCTTTCTCAAATGACAAGTCTCCTATATATAGAGGAAGAAAAGAGGCCTTTTGGCACCCTTTTTACAAGTGACCCATGGTAGGCACTGTGTCAACCACTAAAATAACTTCTTGAATTGACACCTTCCTACGTCACTTGGATTGCTTCGTCTGCTACTGAATGATGGCCATTCTACTATCAGGATTTGAATTTATGAGATGTGCCATTTTCTTGCTCTGCAGTACATATTGAAGAAAACTAGTCGCATCGATCACTGTTGTGCCTCTTTGATGACCGCATGGTAGGCACTATGTCAAGCACTGAAATAACTTCTTGACACCTTCCTACATCACTTGAATTGCTTCATCTACTTCTGTGTGATGGCCATTCTACTGTCAAGATTTGAATTTATGAGCCACACCGTCTACCTGCTCTTTGTTCTCTAGGCTCTTTGTCCTTTTCTACTCCTTCAGCCCTCAGGGGTGATCTTCTGGTAGGTCACTGCATTCTTTGGGCTCATTCCATGGTTGGCGCGCGAGCATTTAAAACCAATATCTTTTTTACTAGCTTAAATTTGACGTTCGTGCACCCGTCACCCTTGGACTCTCCTTTAACTTCCTGCTTTGCCCCTTTTTGTTGAGAGTGCATTCACCCTTGACACATGTCATAGTCCACTGCTTGGGCACTTAGAAGACACTTTGAAATGTGGACGTTGACACGTGGTGGCTTTTACTGAGCTGATAATGGGACATGGAAACATCTGCTTACATTAGAGGGCCTTTTGAGAGTCAGGTAGAAGTTGACATGTGGCCACTTCTACATAGCCTTTAGCTACCTTAGAGAAACTTTTGGGCCCTTGTCTAGTTCTTCATGGATGCTGACACTTGGCATGCTTTGCATAGCTCCTAACAACTCATCTGGGTCCACCACGGTCTTCTTTAAAGCCAATAGGGGAAACCCACAAATGTTGCCACCTATCAGCTTCCATCGAGCCCTGTAGGGGACATGTGGCACATTTCACTACTCCTAAAATAGCATGTTGAAGTCCTCCACGATTTCCACTTGGTACTTTCCATGCTCTGGCTTCCATGGTGTGAATTTGAAGCTTTTCAAGACGTCACCATCCTTGGCTAAGTTCATCAAGCCTTTTTCTTGTAGCTTTTCTACTTTGGGCCCTTTGGCTTCCCTCTGCAAGGGCTTCTAAACCCATCGCTACCCTCTGGCTGTAGGGCACACCCTTGAACCAAGCCATTGAACCAACCTATTGAACCAAAATTTTGGTTCAACGGTTTAATGGTTCAAGACTGTGCATCGATCCGTTTGAATCGTTTGCTTTGAACTAAATGCCACTTAAACCAAAACAGTTGAACCAAGCCATTGAACTAATTGGTTGAACTAAAAATGGTTCAATGCTACGCGTTGAGCCCCTCTAAACTGTTTGTTGGATCTCCTTGTTGAACCGTTCACTTGAACCAATCCATTAAACCATCCACTTGAACTAGTTCAACGGTTCAAAGCTGTGCATCGAGCCAGTCCTTGAACTAAATGCTAAACCTGAAGCGACTTAAACTTTTTGCTAAACTTTTTTGATGAACTAAGTGCTGAACTTAGCTGATTAAACCAAAGCTGAAGAATTGCTGATTGAACCAAAGCTTGAAATGAAGTGATGCTTCAATGCTTCGAATATGCTGACCTTCCTTGTGAATTTCTTCAGATGAAAATCTGAATAATCTTTGTAAAATCTTGCCCTCTTCACCTGGTTCTTCAACTACCAAAAGAAAACCTGAAGAGTCTGTAGAAATGGACCTATAAAGTCCGTAGAAATCACCAGATCTATTCAAAATGAAAAATGAATTGGCCTAGAATAGCAAGGGAAGAAGGGGACCAATTTTTGGCCTATTGGGCAAAAAATGGTCAACAATAAGATTTTGTTTCAACATAATGGATTTTTGAATATTCCACAATCACATTAGTTAGATAGTAGTTCTTGGGAAATGGAAAAATGTTTAGCATTGGTTGAGAAGAAAGATTTGAAACAAAGATTTCAAAATTCACTATTCATCTCATTATCCATTAATGAGGTCACAACAATTGACAACACAACATAGGTTTGCATGCATCTTTATACTTTTGAGAACTATTCAAGGCAACTTCCTCTTCTAGCAGTTCATAAAATGGTAGAAAATTTCAATGCAAAAAATCTTCACAAATTGGTTGTATCAAATTTTAAAAATAAAGTTGGGATAGATGATTATGTAATAGCTATGACACTGGTGTGTGTTAGGGATGATGGTGCATCAATTATGTATGGGCATAAAAATGGTTTGTGTGTTTAGATGTAAACAATAGTTCCCCATATATGATATCAATTCATTGCATGTCTCATAGGATGAATCTTGCATATAAAATAGTTAGCAAATTTTCTAATGTGGCAAAAGTAGAGGAGCTCATTTGTGACCTACATGCTTATATGTCAAGAAGTCCAAAACGATTTTTAGAGTTCCAAAAAATTTCAATAAGAGTGACTGATGGTAAGAAATTGTTAAAAGATGTTGATACAAGATGGATTTCTATGTATGAACCTACATGCTAAATTTTTTAAGAATATCCATCATTAGTAGGTTTTATGTATAAATATCATAGAGAAATTGACAAGGAAAAATATTTGTTATACCATATAATAGATTTAGAAACACTACTGACATTATGTGTAATTCTTCCCATGTTAAAGGAAATGAATTTTTTGATGAAACATGCTCCGGAGAGATCCATTTATATTGTTGACTTCATATGGTTGAGAAAATGAGTATGTCAATCTCTAGATATACTAAACACTTCAAATGAAAAGTTTCAAGGCCCTATTTTTAGAAGTTGGCAATGTTTGATAGATTTAAGGAACCTTGAGAGTTATTTTAAGTTGAATATCAATGATCATGTTTGTGTCATTGTTAATGGCAAGGAAATACCTATGCACACTTTCTATAAAATACCTAATCTTGTGGGAGTTGAATCCAAACAACTGCCAATAACATGTATTTTTTATGACACTATTCTACTTAAAACTCAGATGAAAATAAGTATAGTTTCAAAAAAAATATCTTCAGAGATCATAGATCATTTTCAAAGGGATGATTTGTTGGAGGCTATGGCAGTTGTGAATCCCATTTTTAGGAACAGTAATAACAGCCAAAAGATGATTAGCAATTTATTTCACAAATACATGGACTATCTTGTAAAGCATTTCAGCAAAGAATAGAGAATAAATAAAATGTATTTTGGGAAAGGATCCACTAACGTCCTAGTCAACTCATTTTGGAATTAAAATGTTTGAACAATATCATATTCTAAGTGAACCAACATAAAATGGGGCAATTACATGGCTATGGAAAAAACTTTATCCTAGTAGTATATTGTAGGAAAGTCTAAGTGGATATTTCTAATTATATGAGCTTTTTCAAACAATGATTCTGGGCTCATTGGAATATGAAAGAGTACTCATGGTATTATTGTTCATAAAGTCAAAGCTTTGAAACAAATTGGATAAAAATTTATAAACCTTTTTGAGATTATATATTTCATGTTATGTTGTGGACATGTTTCTTTATGAAAGAGATCTGACAACATGGATTTATCTAAGTAAAATAAGAGCCATCAGCAATATAGTGACAAATAAAAAAGATGTGAATAATGACACTGAATATGGCACTAACACAATAGATGCAAATTTCACTAGCGATGATAAGGTTTGTGTAGGATTATTTCAATTACTAAACTATTAGTTTTTAGTTTTTGAATTCCAATTTCATATAATTATTTTATTTTTTTCTAGTTACTAATATTGAATGTATTCATGTTTTACTTTATCTAATTATTTGTAAGTACTTTTCACATGTTTATCATAAGATGCAATAATTATTATACATTTTCTGAAATTTATTTCCTTGTTACTTGTTAAATGTTGATTGTAAAAGATTAATATATTGTGATTGTTTTAGGGGGAACACTATAGGTTAAAATTACACAAAATAGAGAACTTACTTCATTTATTTTAACTCCTTAATATGGTTCTCTATGTCTTTGATACATATTTTTTATATATCTATTTTTCTACATATGTGATGTATTGATTGTATCTTCATAGGACCTGATATATTCCTTTATACAGTGATTAATTTGCTTCTTTCCATTTATTTGACTTGTATTTTCTCATAATTTATGTGTCTTCAATGTGTTTTATGTTCTTATTATGTGTTTGATGTGGTTTCACTCTCTTATGTGCCTTCTATGTGCTTGAATCTAGCATCTGAAGTGTTAGTTATGTGTTTTGTTATATAATTGATATTGGTTTTGTTATGATTTAATTTTTCATGAATTAATTAAGAGTATTCTATATTTCTATGACACATGATAAGTTAATGAACTGGTGCCTTATCTCATGTGTGGTGTGTTTAATCCATTTATATTGAGATGTGAGTTTCACAAGTGCATCAAAAATATCAAAAGGGGGCTTAACACCATACAACATCATAAAATTCAAATTGAAATTCATGCTCAATCCTAACATCAAATCCATCAAGAAAAAATTGTAATCTATGTGGCTCATTCAATAATTAAAACTGAGTAAATTGATCAACACAAATCCAAAATTCAAATTATCATTCAAAATATTTTTTTTAAATAAAATATTATTTACAAATATTATAGAATAGATTATTAACTACTCATCTATTTTCTCAACCACTTTCTTGGCTGCTTTCTCAACCACAACATCCTATGTGCCACTATCATCCTTCAATATCCCTACTTTTTCAAGATCTTCAGCCATAAATTTAATAAGACCAATATTTTCTCTTTCTTATTTTCCAACATCTCTTGTAGAAAGTAGACTTGGATCAGCAACTATATTTACTTAAAAGTGGCATCAAGATCCCATCCTTGCTCATTAATTATTTTTTTGAATGTGTTGTTCTATTTATTCAATAGAATAAGCTTTTCTTTAAATAGAATGGTAGATAATAAACTTTTTCATACATTTTTCAGATGCACATTGAGGACCTCAGTTTCTTTTTTCAAATTCTCATATTTTACCTACAATTAAAAATAAAATGTAATTAGATGTGAACAAAAATAAGTATGACATGAAATTTGATTAAAATGAAGATACATTAACAAAGATTTTTCCTTCTTCGCATTCACAATCACAGCAAGGTTGGCATATTTCACCCATTTATTAAAATGTGCCTGGGCTTTTACATTCAAATTCTCTAACCTATTAAGCATAATAATCAACATGTCATCATTTTAATTATTAACAATAGTAACTAACCCAGATTTAGCTTTGGAAAACAAATCATCAATCTTTATGGGTTTATGTTACACTAATGAAAAGAAATTTTTTCACTGGGAGTGGTTGTGATAATGGGTATTTATTTCTTTTATCAATGCCTTAACTTGAAATTCCCACACATGTAAATTTTTTAATTCATCAATTACTCCCAACTTAAGATTATCAGTTTTACTATCTAATACCAAATTTTTCAATGAAAAAGATGTAATGGCATCATCAGACAAGACAACATTCTCTATTAGGGTGGGACTATGGGGTGAAGAGGTAGAAGGTTCCTCCTGAGTAGTCACACGAAGATTTGTTGATGCTCCCTAGATCAAATCATGTGAATTGAAATTAGCTCTAATAACATCACCACTTTTAATCCCTAGATATTCTTTATCAAGTTCAATATCCTACAAATAAGTTAATCCATGTGTACTTGATACACCTCTAATAGAGAAAGTGGGGAATTAGGAACATGATAATTATAGTGTTGCTCTGCTAATTGTTGGCACTTGTAATAGAAGAGTCTTACCCTTTGAGCTAATTGAGTTTAGGGGTGGAGGTGGCAGCATAATGTTCCTCAGAGATTGAGGATGCCCTACAAAATGTAAATTATTTTAGAAAAAAATAAATTTTGAAAACAAAGTTATATACTAATTTGAAATTAAAAGTTTAGTACTTATATTTGGAGACAATGTATCATCCAATCTATGTGTCTTATTGTGAGTGATAGGGGTTTTTTGGTTAGGTACATTATGTAAACTTTTAGTCATAAAAAGCTATAAACAAAAAACAAAAAAAAAATGAAATATGCAATACACAATACCTTCCATAGATGGTCAAGAAGGCACAATAAATGTTGGGTTTGTTGTGTTGGTGGTTATTCCATGACCTGAATTACTACTGATTCAAATACAACAATAAAACAAATAACTAAAATAATGCACTTAAAATTTAAAATATCATTTGAAAATTTTAAATAGAAAACCTGCACATGAAGATGATGCCGAAGAAACTCTTTCACATTTTGAAATCTAAAATGATTACAAGGATGATTCTACAAACTCTTAATCTACAAATACTTCAAATCCATGCTATCCTTTTGAGTTATTTTGTTTTTGTGAGGCACAAAATCTTACCAGTAATAAATAAATTTCAAACATTTACTAATCTTTACCTTGGTAACCATTTAACAAATAAACAAATAAACTAGCCTCTTATTCCTCCAGAGACAAAGCATTTATGCTCATATTTGGTTGAAGCACAGTTAGAATCAGTGTTTTTTGGAGGTCATATAAGGCCCCATAATACAATTCTAGAATATAATTTGAACAAGAAATACTGGAATTGGGATTGGTACAAGCAAAATTTAATTCAATCCTTATTCTAGAGGAAATAAAAGAGCACCTGTCATATCATAAATTAGAAAGAGTATGAATAATATAAACTAGTTCCCAATAGTGAACATCTGTTGGGATTCCCTACAATACCATTCTCACTTGAAAAATTAGAACCACTACTTTAAAAAAAGGGTCAATAACGTCTTCCACATGGAGGACCCTCTTCTGACTATCTGAAACAAAAGAGAAAATGAGGAATTTACATATCAAAAGTTAAATTTTGAATATAAAAACAAATTTATAATTACATACTGATTTGATCGATGTGTAATCCAAAATATGACTCCAAATAACTCTTGTCATCATATGTTAGCATTGTTTTCGAACTCACTAGGTTTGCATTGTGAAATAGAAGACCTGTCAAATTGTGAATCTCTTTTAGCAAGGTGCTAAAGCAAACCATTCTAGATTCCAACTTCATGATGAAGATATTATCATTATGGTCATAGGAATACATTAACTATTTTAGTAATCCAATGTCTATTTCATATTGGGGCATAAATAACAGGCCACTAAAGCTGTATTATAAAATCCAATCATTACATGCATTTGGCTACTCCACAAACTTTAAAATGTTTGGACATAACAGTTCTTGAAAATGATTTTTATTTCTATGCATAGGTAATTATTATGGGTATAGGTAAAGGGGGACAATAAATATATGATACAAAATGTTTAAAATGAGGGTAGAGGGTGAGTATTTATAGGACATGGGGTGACCAAGCAATTGGACAACTGACTAGTCACACAGGTCATCTAAAAGCATGGCCTGGTATCATCATTTAGCATTGTCCACTTATAATAACATCAGACACAACCATCTAATGATGTATATCTAGTTCACATGAGTTTCCACACACCATTTGGCTCCATCAAATGTTAGATCCATTTGACATAGTTAGATAGCATAGTCGTTCAACATAGTTGAATGGCATAACCATTTGACATAGATGTCTGGCATAACCATGAGGCATAAGCATTATGCATATCATTTTGTTATAATCATTTGGAATCTATATTTTATAACAACTGAATGGTTTTATAGAAAAAATAGGTAACTATTTGTTTTTTCTCTTTCAAAATCATCATAGATTCACCATCGCCCATCGAGGATTTTCCACACATATGAATCAAATTTCCATATATTTGATAAATATTTATAATAGATTTTATAGTATGACCTCTTCAAATTAACCTTGATGTGTGCCTTATTTTACAAACCCTTTCTTTGTTTTATGTCCTAAATAAAGCATATTGGGAATTATTTTTAATCCCTTATTTCTCCTTGGTGATCTTATTCATTTATTAGCATTTCTCTCTTATTTTTGAGCTACTCTTACATTGATATAACTTTTCTTTGACAAATAGACAGTCTCCTTTTTTGGAGTTATTATGGTGTATACATTATCTTCCTTGTCTTCATTTGGTATTTTTTAAGATATATTGTACTTGAATTGAATTATAAATTTCGATGGGGGGTTTTCATTTTACATCCTTATTTACCTTCATGTATGTGTGCCTTATTTTGTGCACTATTTTTCTATATTCAATTATTATTCTTTCTCATCACCATTAGGGCCATCCTAATTTAAGATACCATTTATTATTCTTTGATACCTTGATATCTAGTCTGTCTCATTTTAGTGAGTATTTTATGGCAAACACAACTTTTTTCAATGTTTAGTGTTCAAGTAGTGGATTCAAAACACTCATAAAAATATCTTATTTTATCCAATCCACCTACTCAACATTATTTGAGCATATTTTATTATGGTTATTGATTTTAGTTTTATATTTGACTAAGCTATGTACCTAGTCTTTATTCCTATATACTAGGAAATGTAGTGGTTAATTACCCATGCATACTAGTGAAATGAAACACATACCATATAGATAATATTTAGATTCATTTTTATGGAAGATTCAATCCTAGTGTGTTATTTATTAAGTTGTATTATTCAATAATAAAAATGATAGGATATTAGTTTATATTAGACACCTTTTCCAATTGATTTGTTTTTATGAGAATGTTAGCATTGTGCATATATCTTTGACATGATATATTATTTTGGTGGTTCAATTTGTGTTTTTTATCTCACTCATGAAAATTTGTATCTCACTTGGTTCTAATATTTTTTATTTATTTCATTGTATTCATAGATATCTTTAGTCATAATCATATTTAGAGGCTTCTTTGATCATGAATTCATTAGAGGTTATTTAGATCTATAGTGTTATAGTTATTCTTTAGTAGATGATTCTATAACTTATTTGTGTGTGGGTTTATTTCATCGATTATGATATCTTAGACCTTATATCATATCTATTTTAGAGGGGCGAGGGGGGGGGGGGGGGGGGGGGGGGGGGGGGGGGTGGGCAGGGGGGGTGTTTTTATGAGTTTTCTCCTTTTCTCTGCTTAAGAGGGTATATTTTATACATGGGTGCCATATCAAGCCTAGTTATTGAGACCCATTTTCATAGAATTCTAAGCCTCATTTATTTTTTTAGACTTACCTAAGTATAATTTAAGGGAGGGTGTTAGTGAAATATTTATGTATATGTACCTTTTATTTAATTATTATTTAGTATTTTTAGACTTATTTAGCTTTATTGAATTAGTCTAGTATGCACACCTCCTAAGATTAGATAAGGATAAGTGGCACTCATTGTTAGGATGTGAAGTCACTATTCATAAATCACTATTAACATGCACTATCATGGTCATTATTCATGATGGCATAGCTTTTTGGTGATATGGATGGTTAGTGATGTGGCTTGTGGGTGATATGGTCGATTGGTGATGTGGTAGGGGCCCATGGAAAGTATCCCATGAGTGATCAGGTTGATATGATGGGAGTGGGGTGTAACACTCCACTAAGGCATATGGGTTTGTCCTTGGTAGTCATATGAGTGTTGTCACATGGTGAAAAAGTTAAAAGGGTTGGTGTGGGTCTAATTTATAAGTGACCCCATAGTTCACATGTATAGAGAAAGTTAAAAGGTGATTGTAACACCTTTTGGACTTTAGTGTGCACATGAAGTAAAAACATAAGTTGTTTATTATTGTTACTTGTCCTCACTTATGGAGTGGGAGATAATGTTTGGAGACACATGGAAGTGTCTTGGATCTTGTCTAAAATTGGACCACTTTTTTTACCCTTTCACACGAAGATAGACAAATTTTGATGGTCGTTGTTCACCCCACATGGAATGTTATGAATTTATTGGTGCCACTATTTGTTTTCTCTCCCCCCTCTCTCTCATGTTGTAAATGCTATTAATAAGCATGAAGATCTCTTTTTAATTCATCCAATTAGTGGATCAATGCAAGCATTAGGCTTGCATGCTTGGAGGTTGGATCATGGAGGCATTGTTATTCTTGGTTCACAATTTGAATGCTTCAAGTGGAATCATTAAGTGTTTAGTATGTTATCACTGATAGAGTTGGTAGATAAGCTATTTTTGAAGAGAGTTGATGTTATTAATAATGAAGTCTGGAAACTTCCATTTTGTCCATGGTTTTTCTTTGCATATTGTAAGGTTTCAACGTAATCTCTTGTGTAATGTGTCATCTTTCATGTCTATGTTTTGTAGCTTATTTTTCACATTATTTACTTCCACTATAAGATATAGTTCATTGATCTCACATGTAGATCAGAGATTTATTCCTAACATATGGTATCAAATTTTTGGTTGTGAAGCTTTGATTCCTAACATCTTGTATTAGATCTATGGTGAAAAACTCCATGTGTGTGAGTGATTTTCTATTGTTGGCTAGTTGTGTGAAAGGTGAAGCTACTATGACAGGAGGAGAGACCAAGTGGCGATTAAAGAATTAAAAAAGAGGTTTTGTTTTTTGGAAGGTATCTCTTTGTGGAGTAAGGATGAGGATCTCTTGGTGAATATCATGATATATTCATATTGCTAAGGAGGATACTATGGGAGAGTTGAAGGAGAAAGCTTAAAAAGCTTTTCTATACAATTCATAAGCCTATATAGTATTTCTATTAATGGAGAAGTAATTATATAGCTTGAGGAGCAAGTTGATCTCCTTTGAAGGAGGTTAAAAATAAGGCATGAGCTTGTTGTGTTTCTTGGAAATAATTAAAAGGGCTTTTGATGTGGTATCTTACTGAACACATATTGTTAGTCGAGATGTTACAATGAAAAAAAAACCATACAAAAGAAGGAGGTATAGAGAAACCTAAAGATGTACCTATTTTTAAGTAGTTGAGAATGAGGAAGATGAATATGTAGATGAATAAGATAGACTTGGTATTCCTAGAAGGATAAGGCCATGTATTTAGACATGCAGTAGATCATAATGCATTTTACATACATTTTTAGGATTGAAAACTTGGTAGGTGTAGTGATGCACTAAGTAGCATGACAACTTCCTTGGAACTATGATTGGTCCACTTGTGTCATGTTGATAGATTTGAAATCTATGTGGAGAACTCTAGTTTTGACTTCTATGAAATCTTCTCTCCTCACTACTATTAAGAGTGTTATGTTCACTAGTTGTTATTCAAGTAGTTGGAACAGTGTTATCCTAGATGATGATCTCTTTTAAGGAGAGATAAATACAAATTTGAAGCAAAGGCGTTATTGGTTTGCATGTTAATGAAATCATTATATGGGTTAGTGTTGGTACCACACATGTAGTATAGGAATTTAAGTACCTTCATGGAGATAAAAGTATTTAGCAAAGGTTGTTATGCGTTATGACATGTTGGATATAGGTCCTAACATGATTACTATTGTGATGGCTTAAGTGATAAGGTCATGATGAAGGTGGTACAAGGAGAAAACCAAGGATGGAGATAATCAAAGATAGAAAAGTAAGGAAGTAACCAACTTCTTGTATTTTGAGTTATTTTCCCAAAAATGTCCCATAATTATGGAGAAGGCAAACTCTGTCCTATCTATTAGATTCATCAGGAATAAGAAGCCTAGTATTGCCACGGTGAGCTCTAAATTAGATATTCTCAAGTAGTTAGAGTTGTGAGTGGTTCATGGTAAGATCTCAATTTGAGGATTAATCTATGTTTGGAAAAGTGATTTTTCATTTTAGTGTTGTAATCTGCTGTGGAGGAGCATATGTTGATAAAGTTGATCAAGATAGAGAAGTTTTTAGTGGTGCAAGAAAACTTATAATGGGTTTGTGTCATGATAGCAGAGGGCATAGATGAGCAGTTGGCTATAGAATACTCAAGTGTGGTAGAAGCCTATGTATATTTAATTTAATTGTGAGTATGTTAGGATGTGAAGTCACTATTCACATGCACTATTCATGGTCACTATTCATGATTATGTGGCATATTGGTGATGTGGATGGTTAATGATGTGTCTTGTCGGTGATGTGGCTGATTGGTGATGTAGCAAGGGCTCATAAAGGGTATCCCATGAGTGATCAGGTTGATGTGATGAGAGTGGAGCATATAATTCCACTAAGGCACATGGATTTGTCCTTGGTAGTCACATGCATGTTGTCACATAGTGTAAAAGACAAAAGGGTTGGTGTGGGTCAAATTTCTAAGGGACTCCATGGTTCACATGTGTGGAGAAATTCAAAAGGTGATTGCAACACCTTTTATACTTTGGTGTGCACATGGAATAAAAGATAAATTTCTTACTATTATTGTTTGTCCTCACTTTTGGAGTGGGAGAAAATGTTTGGAACCACATGGAAGTGACTTGGACCTTATCTAAAGAGCATGAAACACTTTTCTTACCCTTGTACATGAAGACAAATAACTTTTGATGATCATTGTTCACCCCACATGGAATGTGGAGAATTTTTTAGTACCACTATTCATTCTCTCCCCCCCCCTCTCTCTCACATTATAAATATTATTAATAAGCATGAAACTCTCTTTATAATTCATCCAATTAGTGGATCCATGTAAGCCTTGGGATTTCATGCTTTGAGGTTGGATCTTGAAGGCATTGTTATGCTTGGTTCACAACATGAATGCTTTAGGTGTAAGCATTGAATGATTAGTATGTTAGCACTAATGGATTTGCTAGAGGAGTTGTTGTAAAAGAGAGTTGATGCAATTAATAATGAATTTTGGAAGCTATCATTTTGCCCATGGTTTTTCCTTGCACATTGCAAGGTTTCCACATAATCTCTTGTGTAATGTGTCTTTTTTCATGTCTATGTTTTTTTAGCTTATTTTTTACATTATTTACATGTGCTATATGATATAGTTCATTGATCTAACATGTAGTATCAGATTTTTATTCTTAACATCTAGTATTAGAGCTTTGGTTGTGAAGCTTTGATTACTAACACGCATAGTTTGACCACTTCATATCTCATGTGCCTATTCATGTGGAGGTTGTTTCACACATGTATATTACATATTAACAATTAAATTTGGATTACAACTCTTACTTTTTCTATATATAGACAACTTTTATTTTTAAATCATGATCTAGTTAACAATCAATTTATTTGATTGGTTTATTTGCAATATCTTATTTTTATTTCTTATTTTTTATAGTAAATTCTAGATTATCTAAAATGAGTCATAATATCAAGATAAAATCCTAAGCATTTATTTTATCTTTCAAATTAAAGTCGCATTCAGTGACATATTTAATGCCAATTTTGATGATAGATTTAAAGTCACATCTAGTGAAAAATCAAGTCACATTCAGTGACATATTTAAATACATAAAATAGTGATGGAATTTAATTCATGTTTAATGAAGGTTTTAAATTCACAAGGCAACATTGGAAATGTTAACAGTGGTAACATTGGCAATGCCACCCTAAAGATGGCATTACATACATCCCAACGTCACTTGCCAATGTAGCCAACGTGAAGTTTGTAGGGGATTTTGGGTTGATTTTAATGTCATATTTTAGGAAAATTAAGACTATCATATACTTCATGTAATTTAATTTCAGCATTAAAGCTAAACTAAATACACATGTTTGACTTTAAAAGTTATTTTAAAGATGAAATTGAGATTTGGCCTTCAAAAAATTCTTATTTGGTGATTTAAAAGACAAATTTTAAGTGACTTAAAAATGAGTTTAATTCAATCTTAAACTAGTAAAAATGCTACAGTTTTTCCTTTCATGGCTAACAAGGGATAAAATAACAAATATTACCTATATTACCAAAGAGATGAAACATACTTACACTTGTTGAAGATGTGTCCCATGTATTATTGGCAATTTGAATTCTATCAATAAATAGTATGAAGGTAAAAAAAACAATTATCAATATTTTTAGCATTCTCAAAAACATTTGATAATAAACCAAAAAATGAGAACTCCATTTTGATTATAAAGTTTAGTTAATATAATGTTCATCAACAAAAATCATATAAATAATGGCATAGACAAGATAAATTCACCATTTTATCTATTCTAGTGTGTCCTAAAGGACAACCAATCCCAAATTATTTCCTGCTTTTATTTAGATGAGACAATTATATTGAAAAGAACTAAACAAAAATTAAAAAAATATTCCTATCAAGGTTAATAAGTGAAAAAATAACAAATAGAGATGCAAATATAATTCTTCAATTTAAAAGGTTAGCAAAATTGAGAAATCTTTCAAAAAAAAATCTAATATGTTTTATAGATTTATTATTGAAAATAGAAATCAATACAATAACTAATAATTTTTTATCTTGAGACTTCAAAATTGATAAATAAAATAAAGGAACTTAATTTTTTTTAATTAGTAGTAATTTTAAATAATTTAATAATAATCCATATATGATAAATTATTTTATAATTTAAGAGTTAAATTTAAGCCTAAACAAACTAGATTATAGTTTTCTAGGCATAAAAGAATCAACATATGCAACAACTCTTTAGGTTATGGTTTAGTGCTTGAGATGTGACATTTCCATATGAAATTTTCACATTCAAATCGTAGGAGACATACAACTATTTTTTATGGGATTGAGTTTATTTTAAAAGTTTGGCTTGATAAATATTTAGGAAAAAAGTAAGAAAGATCTCATATCTCTTCTTTTATGAAATTAAATGTAGAAATTAAGAAATCATAATTGTTTGGATTTCCTTTAAATTTTGCATTCTATTAATACTTCCAAATAAAAATATATACCTAATATTTCAATTTAAATGTCATACATTATGGGGATATCAATTTACATATATCATTCAATTTAGAAAATAAATTCTATCTAGACCAAAGTATAGGTCTCAAGAAGGCTATAGTGGTTGTTAGACAAATAAAATGGAGATTTGATGAATGATTTAATCCAAAAACACATGTGGATAAATAAATTAAGGTGATATTAAAACCCCCCCTAATAAATTGGGCCAAAATAATGCCGAAGTAAAAAATAATCAACAAAATCATTGTTTTAATTGGTATTTATATAAGTAATGACAATGAAGAATGGATAGTATGCGAAATGAATAAATATGATATAAGATGTTCGCTAAAAAAAATTGATGGACTGAAAAACTATTTGAATGAAAACATGGTTAAAACAATCTTCCATAAAAATTGATAGGCAACAATTTTGTTAATGTTAAAGTGGTATGCTAAGAAAACTTAATTATAAACTTAATAAGTAGATTAAGGCAACCTCTAAATTGTCAATATGAAAAATATTTTTTGAAATTTAAAAAAAAAACTCTAAGGTAAATTCACACATATGCTGATAAAAATTGAAAAAGAAATAAAAGAGAGGTAATGAATAAAAAAAAGAAAAAACTAAGAATCTATTAGAAAGACATAATCAAAGAAGATGTGAACCAAAAAAAATGAGAAAAAAAACAAAAATTACCCTTAGGTTAGAGGCCATGTTGCATTCAAATTATGTATTAAACGTCTATGTGTAATCCATATAACTAATTACCGTCCTTGTCACTAAAAACTACAAACATTACTATAGCATACCTACTTTGTGAAAAATAAATGAGACTTTGTGAAAAATAAATGAGACTAAAAACTTATTGAAGATACATCTAAATGATATTATTCGTGAATTTGGTGTCAATTAGGCATTGGGGAAAATCTAGATAATAATATATATTGATATTTGTGATGTTCTTTGACAACCTACAAAGATAATAAAACATAAAAATACTATAGTTGATTGGAAGGATGGCCAAAGTACATACGTAAAGTATAGTAATAAATTTTACAAACAAACAAAAGTGATCATTACCTATCTTGCATTATGTACACTTGATGAATATCCATGCCACACATTCTAGTTGACTTTATTTTTTGTAATTAGTAGACACAAAGGAAATGACAATTATACATATTCATAACATTATATGACAATCATCAAAGATAAAAAAATAAGAAGAGTCTCAAATTTAATGAAAGGTAAGTAAGGGATTAAATTAAAAAAAATAAAGATAATTAATTATATTTGGATGTAAAATATATTAATAAAATCAAAAAAATAACAAATATTTCAATTTATTATTCAAAAGGCAAGTTAAAATGGTAATAACTAATTTTATGTCTTTTTTTAGAGTTGGTAAAGAAAATAAGAAGTTAAAACTTTCCCATCATATTAATTTCACTATATATATAAATATATAATTGTGAAATTAATATGATGCGAATATATAATTGTAAAATTAATATGATGGGAAAATTTTAACTTCTTATTTTCTTTAGCATATATATATATATATATATATATATATATATATATATATATATATATATATATATATATATGAGATTATTTAATAATTTAATAAATATATTCAAACCATCCATAATCAAAATAAGTATATTTATTCTTTGAAGTACTTATAAGATGTATTCTTCAAAAAAAAAAATAGTTTCCTACGTTAAAAAGTTTCTATAATCACAAAGATTTGAATAAGTCTAGTGCTATAGAAGACTAGGTGAAAAGAAAGTAAGAAAGGAAAATAAAATTCTTGAAGAATGTAGCATATATATACATGTGCAGAACCAAGTTTAAGTCAAAGCTATGGTTGATATAAAAAAATATAAAATAAACAAACTAGTGTTCAGTTATAGAAAATAAGGTTTCGGTGAAGGAAGATTACATTTCCTCACGAAACTAATGAGTCCCAACAAAATAGAGCCTTTTATTAATTATATATAAAATGTAAATAATATGTGGATATGAAAATTGATAAAATTAAACCCCTAATTTAATCTCAAAATAAAAATAGCTATCTACTTCATTTCATATTTTTATATTTTTAATTAAAAAGTTAGTAAATAGAAAATGCATTATTTCAATTATCAAATCCAAAATAATCACACTATACCAATGCAATAATCAAAAAGATTAAAAAAACTAAAATTAACATAATCAATAATCAAACTCCAATTTATTATTTAATTTAGAAAATGAAAAATAATCACTAAACACTTAAAGGATACCTACTACTATCAACTGTGATTCTACTAGAAATGACCCTCAAAACTCCCAAGGGTGTTGAACTACTCACTAAAATCTCATTATCCATTGTTTTAAACTAGGGTGGAGGACATATGGATTTGTTGACCATAGATTGTATTTATAATTTCTCTTTGACAACTCGTATAAGTTTATCTAAGTGGGAAGTTGATGCAACAACATCAAGCTGAGAAGCACTATTTTTGAGTTGTTGTCAATAAGGGGTTAAATCTGGTTACATTTGGATGTCAAGGTGTTTGAGGGACCTTATTAGGTCTATTTGTGTCTTACAAGTCCATTTGAAGTCATAGGGTTGTGTCAAATAGTCTATAGGTGTTTTCCCTCTAAAATAGGGAATTTGAAAATTCAAATATTGACAAGGGTCTAGGAAGGTCATTTGTAGGTTTAAGTTAGTCAAGAGGTAATATTGGTGCTAAGGGTTATAAATATTTGTAATAGGTACTATAAGAAATATATATATATATATATATATATATATATATATATATATATATATATATATATATATATATATATATATATATATATATATATATATATATATATATATATATATATATATATATATATATATATATATATATATATATATATATCCTTGTTCATAATGTGAAGAGTTTACTTTAGGCATGAGACCCAAAACCTCACATAGAGGTAGTTATGGAAAAGAGGTTGCATGTAACTTCCAAGAAAACCTACGTTGAAATGGAAAGAGAAGTAATTATAGGTATGGTTTTACATAGGAGAGGTGAGAGAGAGGCTCCAAGAAGGGTAACAGAGGATCCATGAAGGACTAAAAGAATCCTCTCAAGGAAAAGTTGTCAAAGTCCAATGATGGACTGTATTGTAATAACTCTTATTGTAAATGAATAAAGCAAAAGGTTCATGTTGTGTGTTCACTCCCTTATGTGGTACATCATGCTATTGTTTTGATATTAATTGAATAATACTTTGAGACCCTAAGGAATAGATGTCTTGGTAATGTTTAAAGGACTGAGACATGTGTGTAGGGAGATAATCATGTGAAGAGGAGTTTGGTTGTGGTTATGGATTAGTGTTTTAAGAATAAGGTTTGGATGTTGTCCTTGAGTATTTATTTGAATCATATAAAGACTCCAATAAAACCTACGTTGAAATGGAAAGAAAAGTTATTGTAGGTAGGTAGTTATGGAAAAGAGGTTGGATGTAATTTCTAAAAAACCATACATTAAAATGGAAAGAGAAGTCATTGTAGGTATGGGTTGGCATAGGAGAGGTGAGAGAGAGGCTCTAAGAAAGGTAATAGAGGAGCCATGCAGGACTAAAATAATCCTCTCAAGGAAAAATTGTCAAAGTCCATTGATGGACTATATTATAAGAATTATTGTTGTAAATGGATAAAGGAAAAGGTTCATATTGTGTGCATTCACTCCCTTATGAGGTACATCATGTTCTTGTTTTGATATTAATTGAATAATCTTGTGAGACAACAATGAATAGATGTCTTCATAATGTTTGTAGGACTGAGACATGTGTGCAAGATGACAAGCATGTGAAGAGGAGTTTGGTTATGGTTATTGATTAGTGTTGTAAGAATAAGGTTTAGATGTTGTCCTTAAGTCTTTATTTGAATCATATAGCCTTTATTATTGTCTTTTGTGGAATATTAGAATGGAAAACTAATGGAAATCAACTCAATTATTGGAAACCTATACATTGCATGGTTGAGGGGGCAGAGTTGCCAAATAAGGTTTCTAGTTGGTGTTGAGAATCCTAAAGTCTTGAATAATCTACTTACATTGTCATGGAATCAAGTTAGGTATTTGGTAATACCTAGACTAAAATGAAAGATTCAATAACAATTTGATATCTCAAATGTTGTGTGTCTTGCCTCTACACTGTTCAGGGTTCACAATAACCTTGAAAATGGAGTTAGAGATTTATCTCATTATTCTTGTCACAAGAATCATTAAATATATGATTTGTATGGGTGTAAATTTTAGTAAATAAGGTTATGTAGATTTGGATACATTTTGAGAGAGTAGAAAGTGAATAAAAAACCATGATATTCCTACAACCATGTAGGTAACATTGACATACATACTCAGCAATATTACATAGAATCTTGTGATTAGAGGATTTTAAACAAAAAAAGGTCAATCTCCAGTGATAGCCTATTGGTAAAGATTTAAGAGGTTAAAATAGATGTAAAAATTCCTTTGGTGTACTTTTAAACCATCTGCAGCTCAAATTATTAAATTTTGTATGGTCTCAGCCTGTGTAGGGTGAAAAAAACCCTAGAATTAAGGTTTTAAAGTTTTTGAGTGATTTAACCATCAGAAAAGGGTGAAATTTTGTAATATTTATATATATGAAATGATTGAATTGAAAAAAGTTTTTTTGGATTAATAATATATGGATAAGTATGGATTTGAAAACCAAGGGTTTGGAATAGGCCTAATTAGGTCTAGTTTGAAAGGCTTTAACAAAGGAACTCCTAGATAGAAGTGGATTCAGGTAATGAGATTTTACATACACCTCAAAGTGAATACATGGAGTCAATAAATGTGATTTTACCTTGGGAATAGAGCTTGGATTTATGAAACAAAGAGTAATTATTTAAAATAAGGCTACAAGCCTTGGGAGGAGTAAGTAAGGTTTGTATTTAGAATTAGAAGGTAAGGTGAGTTCTAAAGGTTAGAGAAGATTTATACAGATAGAATATAGTTAATTAAACCTCTCGTGTCAAAATATTAATCTCTTTTAACCTGTATCAAGAAGTGACCCTTGAGTCCTATGGGAATGGTCTATATAAAGCTAGTGAAGTGTTAAAGGAGGTTCATGAGTAGAATGAAAGAAATGTGGCAGATTTAGGCTTGTGAATGACTCAATAAAGCTATAATTATTTCAATATATGCTACAAGAGTACAATAAATAGGTATATATTTTCAAGGAAACTATTAAGCCAAGATCCGAAGGAGAGAGATTATGTTGAAGATGATATTTTGAGATCAAACCATCCTATGAATGTGACCCATTAGATTAATGAACCAGATTATGATGATATGAGAGACTTCTCCCCATGCCTCTGCATAATTTGGTATCATATCAAGGTGATTTTTGGTTTCATTAATTGTGAATTGTTCAAGATGGTTAATTTGAGATAAAGATAGCATGTTATGAGGTATGCATGAGAGATGACCTAATAGGGCATTCAGGGAGAAAAAGGTTGTAGGTATAATATATTAAGGTCAGTAGAGAGGAGAATAAAATGGATAAATATAAGAGAAAAATACCCAAATTCCTTTGAGAAGGACAATAATCTAGTCAAGAAAATACTAAAAAAGATAGAGAGGAAAGGAGAGCATTGAATCTCCAAGAGAGAAGAGGGAAGATAAAATACTCCAAAAGATAGTTAAGGGGGTTAAGAATAGGTCCTAGATATATGACTCAAATAAAATGAATGGTCCAAAAGAGTTCTAAGAGGCAAGGTTGATAGACTTGTTAAGATGAAGGTCTAGATAGGCCTAGAAAATAAAGAGGAATGGAGAAGATGGATATAGGGAGAGAATTGGGGTAAGGTATAGATATGATAGAGCTCATGATGAAGCTCATAAGAGAACAAGAAATCCAATAGACTAGATAAAATGTGAGAAGAAAGGTAAAGTGGCCACTAGAGTCACTTGTGAGAAAGATAAGGCATAAGAAAGGTGTCTTGAGAGATGAAAAGAAGAGAGAGAAGGCAGCCCAAAGAGGCATGAAAAGATAGATGTTTCCAAATAAGCAACAATATAGGGAGATAGAGAAGATAGTTCTCATTGAAGAGAACAAGAAGGAGAAATAAATGGTAAGAAAAGTACATGAGGGTGAAGACAAGAAAAAATGGAGGATGTCTATGCCAAGGACATTCAAAGAGACTATATGGTATCTAGTTTTATATGCTAACATTGCTTTCTATTTTATATATGCAGGTATTAAGAAAGAGTTGGTGAAGGCCAAGTATGAGGCCTCAAATTTGATGAAAAATGGGCAAGAACACTACCCATCAAGTAAAAAGAGAATGAAAAAAAAACTCTTGAAGAATCCAAAGTGTTGAAGATTGAAGGAATATCACATGTAGAAGATGACGAGGAAGAGGATTTATATGATGCATTGCCATGCATAACAGCTAAAACAAAGGAGATAGTGCACGAAAAAGATGAGAAGGTCACCCAAGAAGACATGAAGGTCACCCATGAAGACATTGAAGAAGACATAAGCTTGCAGTAGTTTTCATTGGAGGTAAATGAATGCCTAAATGTTGATTTTTATTGCATCTATGAATAAGAAAAGGATGATATGCAAGTTGATAAAAAGGAGGACAAATTACAACCCTTAAAAAGACAACAAGGGCATGGATATGTATGGTCTAAGTGGCTGAAAAAAATAAGTGATGAGAAGAAAGAGGATAAATTCAAACAAGAGGTCAAACAAGGAAAAATCATAGGTGAAAAATAAGCTCAAGTATGGAAGCAAAGTGTAAATGGCAAAGTGTACCAAGAAATCATGATATATGACCAATTCATGAAGCAAGAAAGAGGTGAAATGAGAAGCAAGTGGTAGACCAAGAAGGAACAAGGTAGAAAATGGGTGATAAAGAACATGGAAAGAGCACAAGAAGATCATAATATAATTGTACTCCAAGTAAGCATGAAGATTAAAAAAATATAGCAAGTTGACAAAGCAAACAAGAGAGATGGTTCATTCAAAAAAATCCAATGAGATGAAGGTTCAACCATGTATACAAGAAGATGAATGCATAAGAGAATATAAGTGTTTTCAAGATTTTTTTTTAATTGTTGTATATGATGATGCATGTGGATTTGATTCCAATAGTAAAGATATCTTGTACATGAAAATAATGGCATTGATGAATGAGAGTGTCACATGGCAAGATGAGGTAGAATCACCTCAAATATTTTTTGATAAGTATGATATGCAGTATAAGGATATTGGTAATACTCTCACAAATGAAGGAGTCCGAGGAGAAGACAATGAATAAGCTTCCTAAGACAATGAATAACAATGTGAACCAAAGTTTGATGAGGAATATGAAGAGATTGATTCAAAAAAGTTACAAGAAGAGTTGGAGATGATAAAGTACATGTTCATTCCATCCAAGGGGCTGAAAAAAGATGACTTACAATAAGGAAAGGACAAATAAGGAGCAGTACAGGAAAGCACAAAGAATTGTGCACACAAAGATGCAAACAAGCAAGCAAAAGGAGAGTGAAGAAACAAACAAGTTGAGATATTCATTTGGGAAATATAAATATGAGTTTAAAATTGCTAAGCATGGATATGGACAGCCAATGATTGGTCAAATAGCAATGTACTATGGTGAGGATGAAAAAAATAAAAGGTTGCTCTTACATAATGAGCAAGATGATAGGAAAGAGCATCAAAATTTGAATAAGATGGAAGAAGAGGCAGAAAAATAAAGTATATAGAATCAAATGATAGAGGTTGACATGCATGAGAGTCCATTAGATCCTAAGGAAGAACGTTCATGATTAAGAATCAAACATCCCTCAAGAAGCAAGAATCATGCAAGATTCATGAGGAAACAAGCTATCAAATAAGCACAATGAATAAGAATGAACAAAAATTGATTGCAGCTGAGTATGAAAAGGTTAAAAGTGACTTATAACAAGTGTAATACATACTAAAAAAGAGTCTATAGCAGTTGGAACACTTTATAGAGATGGAAGATACATGGACAAGAAGGTTATACAAAGCCAAGAAGAGGACAAGCAAGAGTTTGGAAAGCAAGAAGGAGCAAGGAATGAAGAATAAAATGAAATCGAATGTGAAGGACCATCAAATAACCAATTATAAGGTGAAAAATAAAGGTGGGGGCTCAATTTTTCTCCATCTTGGGGAGTATGATATAGGAACATCAAGCTAAGAAGCACTATTTTTGAGTTGTTGTCAATAAGGGGTCAAATCTGGTCAAAGTTTGATGTCAAGCTGTTTGAGGGACCTTATTAGGTCCATTTGTGTCTTATGAGTCCATTTTTAGTCATAGGGTTGTGTTAAATAGTATATAGGTGTTTTCACTCCAAAATAAAGAATTTGAAAATTTAAATATTGACAAGGGTCTAAGAAGGTCATTTGTAGGTTTAAGGTGGTCAAGAAGGAATGTTGGTGCTAAGGGTCATAAATATTTGTAAGAGGTGTTATAATACATACATACATATATGTATGTATGTATGTATGTATGTATGTATGTATGTATGTATGTATGTATGTATGTATATATACATATATATATATATATATATATATATATATATATATATATATATATATATATATATATATATATATATGTATATATGTGTGTGTGTGTGTATACATATATATATATATATATACATATATATATATATATATATACATATACATATATATATATATACATATACATATATATATATATATATAGATATATATATATATAGATATATATATATAGATATATATATATATATATATACAGATATAGATATATATATATATATATATATATATATATGTATACATACACACACACACATATATACATATATATATATATATATGTATACATACATATATACATACATACATACATATATATATATATATATATATATATATATATATATATATATATATATACATACATACATATATACATACATACATATATATATATATACACACACACACACACACACACACACACACACACATATATATATATGTATGTGTGTGTGTGTGTGTGTGTGTGTGTGTGTGTGTGTGTGTGTGTGTGTGTGTGTATGTATATATGTATATCCATGTTCATAAGGTGAAGAGTTAACTTTAGGCATGAGACCCAAAACCTCACATAGACATAGTTATGAAAAAGAGGTTAGATGTAACTTCCAAAAAAACCTACATTAAAATGGAAGATGAGTCATTGTAGGTAGGGATTGCCATAGGATAGGTGAGAGATAGGCTCCAAGAAATGTAACTGAGGAGCCATGCAGGACTGAAAGAATCCTCTCAAGGAAAAGTTGTCAAAGTCCACTGATGGAATGTATTATAAGAACTATTGTTGTAAATAAATAAAGGAAAAGGTTCATGTTGTGAGAATTCACTCCCTTATGAGGTACATCATGTTATTTTTTTGATATTAATATAATAATACTTTGATACCCCAAGTAATATATCTCTTGATAATGTTTTTAGGACTAAGACATGTGTGCAGGGTGACAAGCATGTGAAGAGGAGTTTGGTTGTGGTTATGGATTAGTGTTGTAAGAATAAGGTTTGGATGTTGTCCCTAAGTATTTATTTGAATCATATAACCTTGATTATGATATTTGGTGGCATATTTAATGTAAAACTAATGGAAATCAACTCAGTTATTGGAAACATGTACATTGCATGGTTGAGGGGGTAGAGTTCTCAAATAAGGTTTCTAGTTGGTGATGAGAATCTAAAATTCTTGAATAATGTACTTACATTGTCATGGAATCAAGGTAGGTATTTGGTAGGACATAGATTGAAGTGAAATATTTAATAACAATTTGATATCTCAAATGGTGTGTGTCCTGCCTCTACCCTATTTAGGGTTCACAGTCACCTTGAAAGGGGAGTTAGAGAGTTGTTTCATTATTATTGTCACAAGAATCATTGAATATATGATTTGGATGTCTATAACTTTTATTAAATAAGGTTATGCATATTTGGATACGTTTGGAGAGAGTAGAAAGTGAAAAAAAGACCATGTTGTTCCTACAGACCTGTAGGTAATGTTGACATACACAGTCAATAATATTACATAAAATCCTATGATTAGAGGATTTTAAGAAAAATAAAGGTCAATCTCTAGTTATATCCTACTAGGAAAGATTTAGGAGGTTAAAACAGACCTAAACATTCATTTGGTGTCCTTTAAAACTATCTGTAACTCAATGTATTGAATTTTATATGGTATCAGCTTGTGTAGGGTGAAAGAAACCCTAAAATTAGGGTTTTAGAGTTTTTGAGTGATTTAACCATTATAAAAGGATTAAATTTTTTAATATTGATATATATAACATGATTGAATTGATAAAAGTTGTTTGGGATTAATATTCTGTGGATAAGTATGGATTTGACAACCAAGGGTTTGAAATAGGCCTAATTAGGTCTAGTTTGAAAGGATTTAACAAAGAAACTCCTAGCTATAAGTGGATTCACATAATGAAATTTTACATACACCTTAAATGGAATACATGGAGTCAATAAATGTGATTTCACATTGGAAATAGAGCCTATATTGATGAAATAAAGAGTAATTGTTTAAAAGAAGGTTACAAGCCTTGTGAGGAGTAGGGTTTGTATGTAGAATTGGAAGGTAAGGTGAGTTCCATGGGTTAAAGAAGATTTGTGTAGATGGAATATGGCTAATTTAACCTCTCATGTCATAATACCGAGCTCTTTCAACCTATAATAATAAGTGACCCTTGAGTTCTATAGGAATGGTCTATACAAAGCTAGTGGAGCGTTAAGAGAAAGTTCATGAGTAGAATGAACGAAATGTGGTAGATTTAGGCTTATGAATGACTCAATAAACATATAATTCTTTCAAGATATGATACAAGAGTAAAATAATCAGGTATATATGTTCAAGGAAACTATTAAGCCAAGATCTAAAGGAGAGAGATTGGATTGTGTTAAAGATGATATCTTGAGATCAAACCATCATATGAATGTGACCCATTGGATTAATGAACTAGATTATCATTATATGAGAGACTTCTCCCCATGAATATGAATCAAAAGTAGTCAATAATATAAAATTTAAAGGATTTGGTGAAGGATCCTCAACCTCACAAATCTAGTGAGTCCTTGAAAAAGGTTGTCTTTTATTAAATAAATTGGTAATGAAAATATTTGTGGATATTTAAATTCACATATGTAAAATCCATCTAACCTCAAGATAAAATTAGATATTTAATTTTTTATATAGTTTTTATTTTCTAAAATAAAAATATAGAGTTAGAGAATGTGTCATTTCAATTGCTAAATTTAAAATGATTGCTTTATACAAATGTATTATTTAGAAATATAAAAAGCTAGATGCAAACTAAATGTAAAATAGTTGATGACCAAACCTTCATTTACCAGTTAAAGTTGAAATTTTAAAAAATATCAATTAAACATTGTCGCATTCCTTTTAGTTGGAACTTCAATAAATATATGCAAAATTTGATGATGGTATAATAATGTGATTTTTAAGTATAGGATATAATTTAGATTTGTAGTTTATATTTATATTGATTATAGAGATGTTTTATTTGTGATAATTATTATCTTCTTGATATAAATATTGTTGATGTCATTTACATGATTATAGGTACAAATGAGAGATTATTTAAGCCTCAAGATGAAAAAATTTGACAAATTGATATTACAAAGCTATATAGGTAAAAAGAGACTAAATACAATTATGAATTCTCTTAAAATCCACCATTTTCATCTTAAGTATGTTTTTTTGTAAAGTGTATACCCAATGTTGTATGTAAACTATATTTTTTTACTTTAGTAGCTGTCATTTTTATGTAGCCAATTATGCATAGTAATCATTAAATTTTTATTGAGAATCTCTGATATCTCTAATAGACGTGAAAGTCAAAAGGACTTAGGTCATAGATATTGTTCTCATCTCAAAGTGATTATCACAAATAGCCTTTTTATTTTATTATGTTTAGTATTTTTTTTGGCTTTAAAAACTATTATCATGGTTATGTGATTTGATTTAAGCTTGGGCTTATACCTAGAATTGATTGGAAAGTGAGTGTTTGAAAATAATTAAGGAAGGTTGTGAAGAATACCTTAAACTTGAGATAGAAAGTGAGTATTTAAAAATCATTAAGGAAGGTTGTGAATAATACCTTAAACTTGAGTCTAAATCAAAGTAATTAATCGTTAATCAATTTTTTGGACCTATGTTAGGTCAATACAAAGGTTACTATTTTGGTTTTATTTGATTAGACTTTAATCAAGGTTGAAGCTTAATCATTTTGATTAGCATGTCGACCAAGATTAGGCCAATGGTAAAAAAAAATTTGTTTGTGAGTTTTTTATTTTAGATTTTTTAATTTCATTGAGAATATTGGTAGAGTTGTTATCATAAGAAACCCTATGAAATATGGGCACATTATGGTAATAAAGGATTAACAAAACTGAGGATTTTTGTGTAGACTAAAAAATCACATAGAGAGGATCAAAGAAGTAGAGAAGAAAGAGGAAACAAAATGAGAGGCAAGATAAAGAACAAAGGAAACAAGTTTTAGGGTTTTGATTTCGATGTAAAATTAAGTAACTATACTTTCTTCGTGGTTTAATCCTTTTTATTTTATTTTTCTACTATATTCTAAATTTAGTAGAGATAGTTTGGAGTAGAATGAGGATCATGCAGAACCTTGGTTTTGCATGGCCTCCATTTATGTTGTAGTGGCTCCTTAATAAATTAAAATGTTAGTGGTTATCTTGTTTACAGATAAAGATTAAATGATATTTTTATGGCTTTATCTATGGACTAATTCTTTTTATGAAACCCTAGCAATAGGGTATTGAGTCATTACTACTTAGCCACTGAGCATGTATAAGTAACAAACCACTAAAAATGACCTTATTGTTTTTTTAAGTTGAACCTTGTTGGGTTGAAACCCTAGATCCATAAGTCATTTTATAAATTGTATTTATTTTTGTTGAATTTTTTAGATTTGGTTTGATTTTAATGATGTTACTTGTTGTGTCTTTTAATTAGTTTTTTTCTTCCATTGTGAAGATTGATTTCTTATTAATATAGTTGTGACACGTTTGTAAACCATGTATCATTTTTGTGGTACTTGCCTCATCTTACATTTATTTTGTTTTATACCATTATATTATTTAGTATTTATCTATGAAATTCTTTCAATCGTTCAACTAATGGTAGGGGTGGAATGAGCCATTGATGATTGGGCTCATCTTACCCATTATTATTATTATTTTATTCAATGATTATTTGTCAAAATTCTAGGACCAAACTATCATATTTAATATTTATTGGTTTTTATAGAAGCTATTTTATTTTATTAAGACTTTATTACATTGTTGATAAACTAGCATAGTTTATGATTAACTTCTAAATAAAGTTTTGTCTTACTTCAATGTAATTTTTAAATACCTTGAATGTTGATTACACTTTTGTGAACCATTTTGTTGACCTCAGTCATTTCATTTGATAAACATCAGGGTTGTTAGTTTTTATATACAAATTTTGTTTACTATTAATGGTTAATTATGATATTAGACTTACATTAGTATTTATAGATTTTATCAAAATTGTGTAGTTGTGTATACCTACTTATTAATGTATTTTTGAATTCTTAATGTATAATGGATTGTTGAATGTATTAGAATTGAATTGATGTTAATACATCTGCATTTCATATCTTTCTGTGTGCTTCAATTCTTACCTATTTATAAGTTTCTAAATAGAATGGATTTTCATGCATAGTACATTGTTATCAAACACTTTTTATGGATGCACTATATTTGAAGCTCATATTTTACTCTATACAATGAGGTTCTTTAATTTCATTATCACTAGGTGATAAGTAGTGGAAATCAAATTAAGAGAATGGGTTTTCTAAAATAGGATGGTGTAAACATTTAGATTTATATGACTTTGTATTAGTTTGGAGTGAGTTATCTATTACACAAACAATAGTTTCTAAATGATTTTTATAGTTGCATTATGTATGTTCCTTTGTTGCCCTTTTTGGGTATAGGGAGTAATATTAAGTTTTTAAATAAAAAATGATATTTTGGGTAATGAAGTACATGATTTTTAGAATATGAGATTATTATTAATTTAAAATAAGAATAAAATGTTTTTTGGATGTGTTGGTTTAGTCAGTCTTATGCATTTTCATATGCAGTTCTTATTGGTGTAGACTTTTATCTCACTAAGTTTTGTTTACATGATCTAGTCAGCTTGCTTAGGTTTAATAAAGGTCCTTGGTGGAAAATAATCCAAAATGTATGAGGATTTTAGGACATATATGTTTTTCACCTATATAAAGACCTTCTTATGTACTTTTTGAATAATGCTTAAATGCTTTAGTGTTTGAAATAAAAATACTATTTCTATAACTTCTCTTTAGTGAGACAGGTTTCTTTCTCTTGAGGCTCTTAAGATTTTATGCAGGTTCTCCATACAAGTTCTTCATGGAAGGTTCACTGTTTAGTTGATCTTGGCATCATCTAATATCATATCAGAGTTATTTTAATAGTCATTTGATATTTGAATCTTTGTGAGATCCTTACCGTGCATTCTTATTTTTTTCTTAATTTTAGTTTTTAAGGGTTTGGTAGGTTTCTCAAAAATCCATGCAGGTATTTATAGTCAGGGTCTTCTATGAAAAATAAATAGTGCCATTAGATTCAGAGGGTGTCAAAACCCTAGGATTGGCTTTAAATATGACCTAGTTTTTTTATATCTATTTTTGGCCATTTTTTAGGGTTTTAGGTAGTTTTCTTGGCTTTCACATATTTTTATAGTACCAGATTCTTCAATCAAAAAATAATTTCTAGGTTTTTTTGAGTTTTATAGATTATCAAATGGGTCTTTACTAGATGTATATAAGGCTAAACTGATTTTTTTAGATATAGGTTTTTCTTATAGGCCTTATTTACCACTTAGTTCATTTCAATAAAATTCTAGACTTAGAAGTTTTATATAAAATTCCTATGGTTGTCCTTCATCTGCACTCCATGTATTCATGCCCATGTGGGCCCAACTGCCTGGTCTTCTACCACACCCTAATGTAGCTGACCCAGACTTATGCTTTCATGATTTCATGGGTCAAATGATCACCTACTAAGGATGTAATGATGTGGGCCTTCCATTATGCACATTCACCCCTATACAGGTTCATCATCCCACCAGCCCCTCCCTTAATCATGCGATGATGTGATGAGTCTTCATGTCATGTGTCCATAAATTTATGGGATAGTAGGTGTGCCAGCCTAACCCTTATCAACATGGTGAAATTAGAGTCATGTGTCCTTGTGCACCATGTAACTGTGGATCCATAGGCTTGATAGTCTAATAGCCTAACCTTCTATTTCATGGTGACATGGGTGAACCTTAATAATGTGTCCAACATGTGAGAGACCATTAAATTTAATGTCATGAAATTTGATAATTCATTTTCAAAATGGGGTCATTTTTTTGGTTGATGTCACTCTCACATCAATCAAAAGTGGGAGGAGGAGAACACCCATAATAAGCCTTAGTTCTTTGGTCATACGAGGCAAGCACACAGCTTATTCCTTAGCCCTTCGTCATATGGAAATTAAGCCCATGGTCACTTCCAACCTAAAAATGCTTAACTTTTACTTGGGAAATTATTTTACATAATTTTTAAAAGCTTTTACTTCAAAGGGCCTCAATTTTTTTTGAGAAAGTTGATCAAAAATATTTTCCACCATTTACAACCAAATTTAATGACCACTAAGATTTGAGTGTCGTCTTCTTCAAAAATGCTTATTTTTTCATGTTCTATATATTGGTGACATTTTCAGGCTCTATTCAAAACAATTATTATACACTCTTTGACACATTATCGACTGAGTCTGACATCCCTCTAGTTCTTTCATACTTACACACAATTTACTTGAGATGCATTTTTGACTATGTTTGATGTCTATACAAGCCTGCTTATATTTACAACTTAAGGGGGGTCATTATGATAGTTTTAATGGGGTATTACATGGTGTTGTGTACTTTTATTTTATACATTTCTTCTTTGCTTTTTGAAACAACCTCTTTTCTTACATCATGTAAAATTTTTGGTTGTTTCTTTCTATTACAACATTCAATTATCATGAATGGAAAAGCAACATGCTACTTTCTCTAAGAAAAAAAGGATTCTATAGGATTATTATGAATGAGGAAACTAAACTTGTAGTAGATGTAGACAAAAATAGATGGTTTAATTGATGTGATTAAGCATATAGATATCTTAGTTTGTATATTTCACCTGAGTTAAGTTTTCAAATTCTATTAAAACACCAAATGAAGTATAGACCACAATTAAAAAACTCTTTGGGAAATAGGATGTCATGAGAGGTTATGAACTTGAAAATGAGCTCATCAGCTTGAGCATGGGTGAATTTGACACACTATAGGACTTCTTCACTAAGTTTAAATCTTTGAGGTTATGGTTAAAATAATGTGGACTAGATAATAAAAATGATCAACTTGTTCTCTCTATACTCTCTATACTGGGTCCAAACTATTCTATGTTTGTGTCCACTTTCCATGCCATAAAAACTACTCTTGGAACTACATGGAAGATGTCTTATTTAGATACCTTTATTGTTGACTTGATTCAAAAGGAATATAAGTTGATGTAGATGAGCATAGTGAAGTCTTCAAAATCTCATGCACTTTTTGATAAGAAATAGAAGGACTCAAACAATAGAGAGAAGAAATAGAACAAAGAAGATTAAGAGAAGGATGTAAATCATTCCACCTACAAATCCAACCATGATACCTCTTCTTCCAATTCTAAGCCTAAAAATATTGGATCAAATGTGGGTTTTGCTTGGGAAAGCATGATGAAAGTAAATGTTTGAAAAAGTAGATTGACCAACTAACAAAGAAGATTGAGAAGCACAACATCAGTGTCCTGATTCTACCATTCAATAGTCATCAACCCATAAATCCTCTAAGGCAAATGATAATGGTAAAGAAAAGGCAAAAGATAATAGTAAGGGGAAATCAAAGGGCAAGGACCTAGTTGCAGTTGTACATCTAACTCCTACATGTGTCATTAACTCTAGTGCTTCACATCACATGGCCTCTTTACAAATAAAACTCAGTTCTTTGGAACCATGTGACATGTCCTCTATACAATTACATGAAGAAACTTTTAAAAAATTTCTCAAGAGAGGATCTATTGAAGTTTGTGGTGAAACATTCAATAATGTTCTAAGTGTTCCCTGACTTTCAAATAATATCCTATCAATTTATCAAATCATTCACCTTAGTTCAAGCATGCGATTTTTAATTTACTCTAGATTTATTGTATGTTGGAGATTTTTACTATGATACTATATTGGCAGAAGGAATGGTTAATCATTAAACTCACCTATATAACTTCACACACTTTGTTCCTGACTCTCCTTCAAATTCTTCTTCTTTGGACTCATTTGAACTTCGTGACATTTTGTACCGTGAGCACACCTCTAATATTGATTAATATTCTTCTAATACAAATGACTATAGCAATGATAAGGACATACCTCCACCATCTCCTTTTCACCTTCCAAATGTTGAGGAGTTATTACTTGATCAGCCTACCCCTAGTCCACTTCAGACATTATAGGGAATAGGTATACTAATTTAGGACACACCAGACATTAAGAAGTCTATACCATAGTTTCAAGGAATTCATTATTCCTTCATTTCCTTTTCTCTTGTTTCATAATCATTGCATAGATTAGTTGGACCTCCTACCTTGCATGAGGAGAAGAGTTCTTTGGATAGGAATCATACCCTGGTTAAAGATCCATCAGGATCTTGGGGGACTCATTCACTATTCCAAGGTGATCCACTCTTCACTGCATCTATTTCTGATCCACAATCACTCTAAGAACTCTCTTGTAGGATATTAGATGGTTTCAGGTAGTTGTAGATTCTAGTGGGGTTTTTATCCATATCTTCTTCTTTGCTCTCTTTTAGAGAAGATTTTAATTCCTATGTGTTTTATCCTTTTATCTAATTTATGATAGTTACATTGTGCTTGGGCACCTCATCAAGCCTCATTACTGAGACCAAATTATTTTATCCATGTAAGCTATGCTTAAGGGAGGGTGTTGGTGTTAACTTTTATCTCACTAGGTTTTGTCTACATGATCTAGTCAGCTTGCTTATATTTAATAAAGGTATTTCATGTAAAATAATCCCATATGCATGAGGATGTTGGGAAATGTCTATTTTCCACCTATCTCAGGAACCTTACTATGTAAATTTTGGCTAATTATTTAATGCTTGAATGCAAAATACTCTTTCTATAACTTCTCTTTGGTGAGACAAGTTTCTTTCTCTTGAGGGTTTTAAGATTTTATGCAAGTTCTCCATATAGGTTCTTTATGCAAGCTTCATTGTTCAATTAATCTTGCAATCATCCAATAATTCTTAATCCAATTCTTAGATAAATAAATAAAATATGTTTTGAAATTTTATAAATTTAGATAATTTAATATTATCCTAAGGACTAAAAAATAATAGTGGAAATCTATTCTAAGCTATTAATTAATATTTTCTCTCTTTTAAATAAAGTTTGTTAATCATATCATGGAATTTCTACATTGATTTCAATATGTATAAATGAAATTAGTGTCTATTTTACTCATATATCATTGGGAGTTTATTTAAAATTGAAGTTGTTAATTAGGTATCTCTCGGCAACACTTATATAATGTGTTGAATGTGGAGATAACTTTAATAACAAACTTTTTATTCCAAAGGTTGTGAGTATCAATCTTGAAGTTTGGTGTAATGGAGTTTTTATGAATTATTTCTCTTTGACTTCAAAATAAGTTTATGAACTATTTTATATTATTTCGTAATAGTAACTTCTTATTAACGGTTGGGTTGGTTAGATTTAGTAGCATTTTGTAAAGACATAAAAAGTTGACTTATTTTACTTAAAAAGGTTGAATTAGTTGATATCCTTGACAAATTATAAACAAAGGAACATTTTGTTTTCATATAAATAATTTGAAATATTATTCAATCTTGTTACTTTGAGATCTCACTTATCTATAATAATGTGTGTTATGCTTGACTCAATATAGTAGATATAATGGAATTTACATGATTTTATATGTAAAGGAATCCATTTGGTTAATAAAGATTGCATTTTTATAAATTCAATATTAAATTAGTGTAGTGGATCTAAAACATATATGTTTATTATCATCTTAACACTTTGAGTTTTGAAATCTTAAACATTTTTCATTTTCCAAAGGTGCCTAGCATTATTTAAAATAGAACATAGATGTATACTTTATTTATGCATAAATTTTATTTGATTATAAAGGGAATGATTTATTGGTAAAATTTCAAATATATTTCTTGGAAACAAAATTTAAGTAATTTATGATCAAAGAGTGGTTTACGTATGCACAAGGACATTCTATCCTAAATTAGGATTGATTATCTGCACTGAAACATGAAGAATGCATAGGGAAACCATGTTAATATTTTTTAAATATAAGAGACTCATAGTAATTAAATTCATATTTATAAGAGGATGCTTTGAATATTATTTATCATTGTATTATGTTGGCATTGTTTCAATTTTCCTTTGTGAAGTAGTTAACTATGTTATGATCATATGATATACTATTTGTAATCTACCAACCAGTTTGGAATGTTTGAGGTTTACAAGCATTCTTATTTTAACTTTGATATAATAAAAAATAAAAGTTATTAAATTTGGAATCCCCTTCACATAATTGGAATTAAATATGAGAATCACTTGCTAGAAAAACAATTCAAAACTCAAAATTTCAAAAAAAAAATTGGTTCAGATTTTTGGATGTGTGATATTTGGTATCAAAGCCAACATTTTAATATTAGGGATATTCTGGTATAATTTTTTTAATCTAAACATAATTTTGTATATCTGAGGATGGTGAGAACACAAATAAGTATGGGTGGACTAGCTAATAAGCATGCCCATGGAGGAAAATGTGGAAAAATAGTCAACATAAAATAGAGGAGGAATGGACCCCCTTTGGTGGTTATAAACAACCCCAATGGGAATTAATGAGAATCAAGGTAATTTAAAAAACTTGATAATAAATGAATATATTTTTAATGGCATCTTAGTTTTACTTCATGACATTCAAGAGAAAATGGATTCACAAGGTCAAAGGTTGACTAATCTTGAAGGCCATGGGGTGAATCATCTAGTAGATGAACACATAGAGGAGGATTGTGAACAACCAAAACCTCAAGTGATTATGTTCCATATCATAAATGAGATTAATAAGCTTCTACCTCATACTTATTCTAAAAAATAGACTATAGATGTTGTTGGAGCATGGATGATCAATTTTTAGAAGTATTTTAGTTTTCACAACATGATTTATAATGTTAAGGCTCACATTTGTGCTTGCCAATTGGTGAGTAATGCAACTTTATGGTGGAACCACTTTTATATTCTAAAAAGATATGATCCTATAACACATGGGAATTTTTTTAGAAGAATTTTAAAAATAGGTATCTAAATGTTACCTATAAGGAGCATAAAATTACTAAATTTCAGATTCTGAAGCAAGGAAGTATGAATGCAGTTGAATATGAAAATAAGTTTCTTTGTCATTTGCATTATGTAAATTGTATGCATGAGAACATTACAGAGGTAACTATGTTCATGTTGGGATTAATAGAGGTTTTATTACATAATTTTAACATGAATAATCCTCATACTTTGGTTATAGTTATTTAATCTACTCATCAAATTGATGAAAATGAGAAGTCTTTTCATAAGGCAAGACAAGAATTCAAGAATAACATGTAGCAATCTAAGCCTAATAATCCTAATTTTATTGTAAATAGTTTCAAAATTAATGATCAAAATAATTATTTTTGAAGGTATGAAAATTATTGCAAGTACCAAATTATGAATAAAATTCATAAGGATCAAAATTTTGGAGGAAAATGTTGGAAATAACAAGTAGCCTCAAGATAACTCTCATAAGCTAACTACTAGATAATATATTATTTTGTTACATATATAAAAGATGGTATAATGTTGGGAATTTGGTGATAACCATTACTAAAAGGATTTCTCATTGTTATAGAACAATTAGTTAGTTAATCACCAAATTTATGTTACTATTGATAATTAGAATGGTGATCCACAATCAACTTTGACTGAGACAAGAGATTAAAAAATTGGGTTTCATTTATAAATTTTGATAGAATATAGTGTTATGGATAGTTTTATCTCACATTTTATTTATTATAAATGAAAAAACAAACCCTCTAAGTTAAGATACTGATAAGAAGTAGATTTTCTCATAGGAAAAATAATTTATGTGATGAAATGTTTGAAAAAGAATAACATGATCTTGGGGTCTTTAAGACCAAGGTAAATATATTTTTGACAGCCTTAAAATAAAATGATCTCATCTTTGGAATGGATTGGTTGCAAATAAATTAAGTTCATATTGATTATTTCAATAAGAAGGTCTAATGTCTTAATGACTTGGGCAATAGGGTGGTAATGCAGTGTGTTGTGAAGCTAGTGGTTCATAAATTTATTAAGTGATGCAACTAAAAAAAACAATTCATAAGGCCTGTAAGTTAAATTCTATTCAAATGAAATAATTTTATAAAGAGCCTAAATCTACCATTGAAGACTATCTAGTATTGAATGAATTCAATTATGTATTCCCTAATGAATTACCTAGTTTGCCTCCTAAGAGGGATTTCAATTTTTCCTTAGCTATTATACCTAGATCTGCATCTGTATCCAAAGATCCATATCTGATGAATGTGGTAGATATAATGGAACTAATAGTTAAGTTTTAATAAATTTTGAATAAGGGTATGATTTAGCCTACTGTGTCACCATGGGGATCTCTCATTGTCTTTGTTCAAAATAAGGACTATACTTTAAAACTTTGCATTGATTATAGAATGTTGAATCAAGTCACTATTAAAAATAAGCACCTTATCCCAAGAATATATTATATTTTTGATCAAATGAAAGATAATACTACATTTTTTAGCATTGATCTTAGATTGGGGTAATATCAACTTTTTATCAAAGATGAAAATTGCACAAAAATGCATTTTGCATAAGGTATGGTCACTAAGAATTTATTATTATATATGTTGACTTAACTAATGCACCAAATGCCTTTAGTAATTCAATGAACAATGAGTTTAAGGATTATCTCAATCATCTTATTTTTGACACATTATTATGCATTCTAAGGAGGAAGATGAATAGAATCAATAGTTAGTCTTGTAAAGGCTGAGGCAACATATGATGTATGGAAGGCCATCTGATTGATATTTATGCTAATAAAATATCCATTATTCAGGGCATATAATATCCAAATAAGAGTTTATTTTTATCCTACCAAGATCAAATCAATAAAGGATTGGCGTGCTCCTAAAAATATGAAAGAAGTAAGAATTTTTATGGTTTTGGCTAGTTACTATAGAAGGTTTGTTTTAAAAATTTCTAGAGTTGATAACCCCATTACTTCAATATAAAATAAAGGCAATAAATTTATTAATACTCCTCAATGTGAGTAATAATTTCATAAATTAAAATATTTATTGACTTTTAGTCATGTTCTTATTATTCCATCTCTGAATGAAAATTTTGAGATATGGACATATTCATGTGATGTTAGAATTTGGGTTATTTTGACCCATGATGATAGTTTCATAAACTCAAGGCATATGAATATAAATATCTACTCATTATCTTGATCTAGATCATATATTGCATGCCCTCAAATAGTGGAAGCATTTATTTCTTTTCAAGCACGTTAAAATAAATTTTGATCATCACAACCTTGTGTATTTGTTTACTCAGGAAGAGTTGAATGTAAGGCAACGAAGGTGGATATAGTTTATTATAAACTTTCATAATGACATAAATTATGTCAAAGGTAAGGAAAACATGGTTACTAGTGCCCTTAGTAGAATAACTTACCTTATTTCATTTTCTATTTTATAATCAAATTTTAGAATTATTGTTATAAAAAAACAACTAAAAGATTATGTTTGCAGAGAAATTTGTGTAAAACTAAATAAATATATGCTAATAAAGCCCTTTTTTATTATTTTATTGAATCAAATGGACTTCTAAGATATCAAAATAGAATTTATGTACCAAGTTCTAGTAATTTAGAGTGGTTCTTGGAAGTAGTGCATACAACACCTCATTTTTCTCACCTAGGTGTCATAAAGATGACACATGTGCTAAAAATTTACTATTTTTGGCTTGGTTTGAAAAATTATGTGGCTATTTTTATTGATAATTTCCTATAATGTCAATATTTTAAAGCTTAACATTCTCATCCAGGGGGTTTTTTATATCTAGATTTAGTTCTAGATAAAAGATGGGTTGTTATTTGAATGGAATTCATATCAGAATTACCTAAGTTAGGAGGTGGGCATGGCATAATTTTGGTTGTCATTGATAAGGCCACTAAATTTTCACATTTTATTGTAGGTAATTTAATTGATGATGCACCTAATTTTACCAATAAATTTATAAAGGAATTTATTCACCTTTATGGAGCACTTGAAGTAATTATCTCTAATAGAGATAAGCTATTTACTTTAGGGTTTTTGTAAACCTTAACTCTTGTGTTTTGTATTTATATAAAGTTAAATTTATCCTATCATCCAAAAATAGAAGTTAAAACTAAAATATTGAATCAAATTGTTGAGGACATGCTTAAAATGTATGGTATGTATCAACAATTTAAGTGGGAAGATTATCTCCACTTGGTGTAATTTTATTACAATAACACCTATCACTCAATGATAAATATGGCACCTTTAAAAGCCTTGTATGGTTGAAAATATCATACGTATGCCACTTGGTTGGGATGGATTATAAAATAGATTGAAGGTTAGTCCTAAACTATTGTAGTAATATGATAGCCAAATGTCTCTTATTTGGTAAACGTTGGAAGCTTTCTCTGATAAGAACAAAAGTTATGCTAGCTCAAAAATAACTCTAAGGTAATTTTAGGTCATGTACAAAGTGTTTTTAATAGTGATTCCTCAAAACATTTATATTAATTTTGGCAAGGCATCCAAACTATCTCCACACTTTGTTGGCCATTTGTTATTGTGGAAAATATTAGCCATGTTACCTATCATCTAATTCTTCCTCCTCTCTAAAATTCATGATGCATTTCATGTCGATTTATTAAGAATGTATTTGCTTGATCTATCTCATATTTTGGATTGGAGTAATATCCAGGTGATGGAAGAGGAAATAATCTAGATGGAACTAATCCACATTTTGGATCATCATAGTGTCAAACTATGAAACATAGATATTCAACAAATATTGGTCCAATGAGAATATTATTGGCTAAATGAGAATATATGATTGATAAAATTACCATGTGGGAATATGAAAATACTTACAGGTAGCACTATCCTCACTTATTTTTATAGGCCCCAAGATGGTGCCTCTTTTAGGGGTAGTAAATGCCACATCCTAGCTTTCTATGATGTAAATAAACTTATGAAATATTTGATGATGGCATAATAATTTGATTTTTATGTATATGATACAATTAATATTTTCATTTTATATTTATATTTATTATAATGATTTTTTATTTGTGATTATTTTTATCTCCTTGATACAGGTACTATTGATGTCATTCGCATGATTATAAGTATAGATGAGAGATGAGCTAGGCCTAAGGATGAAATAATTTCGAAAACCAGTACTACAAAGGTATTGTAGATACCTAAATCTGGTCATGAATACTTTATCATGTCATTTTTATCCCCTTTTATCCTTAATTAACTCGTGTACTTAATTAGTACATATTTTTCCACTTAACCCTATCCTAAGCACATGTGAAGACCTATTTGTATTTCAAACCTTAGTTTAACACATACAAAAATGTTTTGATTGTTAAAATTTCCATTAATCATATGTATGGATAAACCTATTTCCAAAGGTTAATTATTATCCCTATTGAACAACAATGTATAATAGGGACAACAGTGAGAGGCATTATTGTCCCAATGGGACGTTGATGTCTTTTCTTCACCAATAATCAAAATTTCAAATTAACCCCTCCCTTGGCTTGTATTCCATGTTTCTAAGCTTCCTAAAATCTGCTTTCCCCTTTTCAATTTCAATAAATACACAATCAAGTCACTTATTATTTCACTTGTAAATTTTAGTATAGAGGCATATTTACACAAGTGCACACTGAGAAAAGTTTCCCTATTCATCTCATGTATAATTGTGTTCACTAAAAGTAGTCATGAGCCAATCCCAAATCCTATTTTATATATCCATAAGTAAAGAATTATCAAATATTCAATGCATTTATAGATGCATTCATATATTCAAATGATCATTATTTCATTAAGCACTCTAGATGGGAGAACTACATGGGCTTGATTCCCTCCTTGAAGTATTGGATAAATAGGTTGTGTCCAATCATCATGGGGGTGATTGTAGTCATCTCAACCCATTTCACTCCCCCCTTTTTCTATTTACATGTTTTCAATTATTGCATGCCCTACTAGGGTTTCAACCTTAAAGAAGTTATCTGTAGGTCTTCTACACACTTCCAAAATTTAAATCTGTTCATACAGACCTAACTCAAGTTATCACAGATGACTCTAACCTAAATTTATTATTTTTATATGAAATATAATATCAACCAACTAATATTGTCATGGGATTTGATCTTATCTTTTATCTATCAATCTTATCATTATTCAATCATAGATCTAACTTTTGGGCACCTACAGATATAGTTCTTTTTCTTATTTTTTCTCTCTATTAGTCAACATAGTCAATAATTAGATAGAAAGAGATAAGTTTATGTTTACATTTCATAATTATTATTCTTTAAATAATTTGTAAATTTTTAATTTAAATAATTTTCAACACTATTATATTCCATTTAGTTTTTCTTAATTATAGTTAATTAACTTCTTAATCCAAATTTGGACAAAACATATTGGTGAACCCGTTTCCTGAGCATCTCAAAAAACTCCTAGGGTTTAGATAAATTTATAAATATTTGACAATATAATCATTTCCTTTCAACCTTGGATCTAAATCTAACACTAAAATAAATTACTTTCGACCTCGAACATAATAACAGACACTTAATGCATTTTATTTTGACCTTCTATGATATATGATACTGAAAGTATTTTCTTTTAACCTTGGATTTCATAAAAATTTACTAATTTCCATACACATTTTTTAAAATTTTTGTATGATTTACATTTTATTTTTATGTTTATATTTTGTTTCAATAAATATAAGGCTATATTGGATAAACATATTAAAGCATAAGCACCATTAAGGCAAAATTTTGTCAATTTAGGTATGAAATGGGAACCAAAGAAATCATATATTCAATATGACATAAGGATTAATCATAAACAACCTCAATTATTTATTAATTCTTGTTGTTTCAACATGTAATCAAATCTTTTATCACTTACCACTAGATGACAAAAGCTATATATGACTTCTTTCATCACTTCTATAGTCATTTTTCAAGATGATGATAGTTACTTTTCCTCTAACCAGGTTCATGATATCACTATCCCAAGAGGTAAGATGAATCACCCTATAGTGTAAAAATAAGGTAACCAACATGTACTTCATCAACCCCCTCCATGTCCCTAACATCCTCTTGATGATGTTTGTATGCATGTTCAATCAAAAGTACCTAAGGTTTCAGTTCAAATATCACATCATGGGAAAATTAAATCACATTCAAAAATAATCCATAGCATGTTAATGCTAATCATGTGTTTGCATCTTCATCTAGAAATTTTGTGCCTAACAAGAATTCCTTTCAAGATTGAAAGCCAAAATAGAATACATTTACAAATATTAATTAAAAATTTGAGCTAAAGGCTAATAATAATTAAAATGATATTATAATAAAAATGGTTTGAAATAAGTTGATTACCTTATCGTTTATGCATCCTCTAAGAAGATAAAAATACTATTATGCATAACATAGAATGCATGAGCATCATATAGATAGTTGTTTGGATTTAAAGGACAAAATACAAAAGATAATTGATAGTGGTGATCCTATAATAAATACATCAATAAACTAACCAATTCACATTATGATTGCATCTCCTAAGGAACAAGTACAAGTAAAACAAGTGGAAAAATCAAAACTAGTGCAAAAGGAACAAAAACAATAAGCATAGATACAAAAGGATATTTCTTAGAAAAAATAGTTACAAATGGAAATGTTATAATAATAAAAGGTTCACTAGGTAAATTTAGATCAAACAAAATTAAAAAAAGAATAATTTGAAAAGAAAAAATAAAAGGAAAAATCATAAAAAGATAAGCTATTAAAATAAAAATTTGAGAAATAATGATTGTAAAGAGAAAAAATGGAATAAGAAAAGTTACAAAATCTATACTAAGGGAATTTACAAAAATAGAAATTACTAAAATACAAGTTACAAAAAAAGGTTCAACCTAAGAAAGAGAGTGTCTTTAAGAAAGGGATCCTAACAGAAGAGGTTCAAATGCAAGATATTCCTACAAAAGCTAATGTTACAAGTATGGTTCCAAAGGAGGCAATTGCATGTCCTTATTCATATCAATAACCTTTCACTATCATTACTCACATAGATGGAAATAAATTTACTGATGTCAAGGTTATGGATCATCAAGAAATAATTTTTTTTTCTACACCATTAATTATATCTATTATATATAATATTCAACATATATCAAACTTATTCATCTGAGACATGTCTAGGATCAATTGAGTTAAAAATATTATTTACTTCAAAAGGGTGTTGTCTTACTTTAAACACTATTTATCATACAAGTACATACAGTGTTGCCCTAGGAGGATCATGCTTAAAATCAATAGGGGAATTGACTGATAAAAACAAAGATTTTATTGCATTTAATGATGAAGTCAAAGTCATTTCCATTTTAAAATATGGAACATCTTTAGAGCAAGAGCGGTAAAAAGAAAACATATATTCAACCAATATTTAGGAAAATATAGCTACTAGAATAATAGTATATGCACATAATACAATACATATTGAAAAATAGAAATAAAAAAAGTCAATGCCATGGTATGGAATATTTGGTTTTACATATCCAAATACAAAAAATGACACAAATGGCATACCATAATTTTAGGATCAAAAAGATGATTATGATCATGATAGTGATTATGCAGAATATGATTGGAATTACAT